>CAWUFW010016063.1:0-328622 GCA_963921515.1 Calotriton arnoldi
ACTTCGTTCAGTTACGTCTTCTGATAACCACCTTCAGCTGCCAAGACAAAGAGATAAGAAAAATCATCTATAAGAACTGGCCCATTATTAAGACTGATTTAACCATGTCTCAAATGGTGCCAGATCTCCCTCAAATTACTTTTAGGCGGGCTCCCTCCATGAGGGATGCCCTAGTGAAAACAGCCCGGAGGTAGCAGGGACAGTAACATGGTTATCTAAGCGCAATGGTTTCTTCAAGTGTAGCTCGTGTCGAGCATGTAAATTTGGTACAAATACATCTGAGTTTTACAATGCCTTTGAATCTACTCCTACTAAAATAAAAGTATTGTATACTTGCAAGACAGACCATGCAGTATATATACTGGAATGTTCTTGTAAGTTAAAATATGTAGGAGTACCAAACTGCAAGTGTTCACACGCATACTCCAACACTTGCGTGCTATTGTCAACTCTGACTCAAGCTACCCGGTAGCTCGTCATTTTAAGCTAGTGCATCACAATAACTTAAATGATTTGAGATACTTTGTAGTAGATTCAACACCCAAGATGCTCAGGGGTGGCAATAGGGAATCTCACTACATACTGCTGCTTGATACTAAGATGCCCAATGGCCTGAACACAGGGGAAGATTTGCATAACTTTTTATGAGATATATCAATCTTAACATTGTATATTTGGATTTTATGCTAGATTATTTAGTGTTAGCTTTTTAGCCTTTTTTTTAGCCAGTTTTTGGGCCTTGTTCTTATACCTGGTTTTACCTAAGGGTTTTTACTTGGTTTCGTTCAGAGTTTTTATGCTGGTTTTTAGGACGCTTTTAGGGGCTACACTTTTAATCGCGTAAACCGTTATTCTAATGTTCTAATGTTCTAGTTACATTTTTTCTCCCCTGGTTTCTTTTGGGCTAAGCGCTTTAGCTGGTCTGGCATTTTCTATGATTTTGAAAATTGCTACAAACTCTGAACCCATATGAAAATTACATTTGCACTGTAAGACCTCTGTTTAGATTTGCTGCAAACTGCGTACATTAGTGCACTTGCACTTTATTTTATTTTATTTTATTTTGTACTGCCTGTTTGGTTTTTGTTGCAAATCCTTATGTAATTTTGCACTTGCACTTTATCCTATACTGTCTGTATTGGATCCATCGAGCATGTTCGTACATACACACGTCTATGCTACTATGACCTATTGTCCAATTAACTTTGTAGCACACAGGAAACAGGTTATATTTATAGCACCAGCCCTTTATAATGAGTGTCTGGTTGGATCTATTTACATATAATACACAACTATAGTTTTGGGATTACAAACTGTGCAGGTTAATGGCAATATATGTGTGAGCATCATCAGATTAAAGTAGAAAAAGTCTAAGGTATCTATGGTGGTCTGCCACGGCCTCCGAAATGAAATCACATTGTTTTTATATTCCATATCCGACTATGATGTGAATAGCGGATACAGGACGGCGTATCAGCCAATTTTAAACCACATGTGCAATTAACTGGTGTTTACGTGCGCTTCAGTCTGTCATGGTAATAAATGTAATTTTAAACTCTGATGAGTTTTAATGTTTCCGCGGTTCCTATGCAGCATTGGCAACAGGAGTTTGCAGTTTGTAGTCATAAATTTATAAATTAGATCGCAATATACTCCAGAACCTGCAGATATTCATTATTTTAATGTAATAGTTATATGTATATATCTATTTATTTATGCTTGAATCTTACGAATGTAGTACTGTTGTTATATATATTGCCCTGCATAGAACCATTAATTTGTTTAGCCACATGATACCATGTAACAGTCTGATTGGTTAATGGTTCACTCACGTCACTATAAATTGTGTTGTCATGTGCCCTAGTGTGTCATGTGATCAAGGCCGTGGAAACGCGGCCGAAACGCGGCATGCTGACTGCAATGCAATAAAGCACTTTGATTTGGAAAGCACGTTGTGGTCCGTACCTGTTTGTTCCAAAGACTTGGATTTCGGGACTGTGGTTTGCCATATATATTATCTACTGGCGATCGCCAGTAGATAGTTATAGTTACAACCTATTATCCATAGGAAATCTGCGACATTCTATTTGAAATAACTCTCTTGCCGGTTGACGTATCTTCGCAAAATTTTCAAACTTTGTGGGGCGCTCCGGTCCGCTCCTACCCTGAAAGTCTCAGGGGATTCGTCAAGCGGGGGCCGAGAAAAAAGGGGTCCCAAAACGTGTTTTCCCCATGCAATTTTCCATAGGAAACTTTAGACACGGCTACAGCCCGAACTGCTGAACGGAATTACACCAAATTTGGCAAAGAGGTAGTTCTTGGTTCAGAAAGAACCCTTTTGTTAAATGGTGTAAATCCGTTCAGTAGTTGCTGAGAAAATCAAAAGTAAAAGTACATATATATCTATGGGCACGGAGGATTCGCGCACCCTGAGCGCACCCTGCGCGCACCGTCCCGATCACGAGCTGCATGTTAATTGGCTGTCAGCTGGCTGTCAACATTCCGATTCAGGAAATGTTGGCAGCCATTTTGTCCCTCGGTAGAACCGAGGGACAGAAACAAGTGCGCAAAGCGCACAAAGGGGGCAGGGTAGAAACACCCTGACCCCCTAGGTTTGCTCAGGGGGTCCCACAAGGACCCCCTGGGCAAAAAAAAATAAAAAAAATTTTTAAAAAAATCGGCAGGATGCGCTCAGGGTGCGCGAATCCTGCCGAGAAAACATCGAGCGCGGTCTCCCGCGCTTCGATTGTATTTGCCCCGGGTGGCCCAAGTCCCGGGGGCATGGTGGGGGGTTTAATTTTATGTGTGGGGGGCCTCAAAGGGCCCCAAGCCCAGGGACCGCCACCCCCGGGGCTTTCTTTTAAAAATGGTGCGGGAGGGCTCTGAGCCCTCCCGCAGCCCCGAGGACCACCACCTCCCCGGGGCTTTTTAAAAAAATTAAACAACCTGTGTGGGGGGCTCCAGCCCCCACACGCCCGGGACCGCCACCTCCCGGGGCACTAACAAATTAAAATGGGGGTCCGTTTTGGACCCCCGAAGCCCGGGGACCACCACCTCCCCGGGGCTGTGCTGATGTAGGGAGGGGGCCGCGCGGCCCCCTCCTGGAGCCCTTGATGGCCCTGGGGACCACCACCCCCAGGGCCGGCTCCTGCAGTGTCCCGGGGTGCCTACCCCGGGACACTGTAGTTTGCTATGGCAGGACGGGAGCCTCGCGGCTCCCGTCCTGCCATAGCAAACTGCTTTGGATATTGGAAGAGAGAGCAGGGAAACCTGCTCTCTCTTCCAATATCCAAAGCCGATTGCTTTTCCACATGGGGAGCAGCATGTCAGCTGCTCCCCATGTGGAACAGCAATGCCGGCTCCCAAGGGACGTGGGAGCCGGCGGGACTGTGGGGGATTGGGGACCCCCACAGTCCCCAACGGAGAGGGCCAGCCCCGGGGGATGGGGTCCCCGGGGCAAGTAGTGGCCCAGGAGGGGGGCCACGCGGCCCCCCTCCCCAAAAAAGAAAAAAAAAAAAAATGGAAAGGCAAATACAGGCCCAGGGAAGGGGGGCCACGTGGCCCCCTTCCCGTTTTTTTTAAATAAAATTAAATTTAAAAAAGGGGGTAAGGCCCTGGGGGATGGGGTCCCCAGGGACAAAAAACAGGAAAAAGGAAGGGGGCCACACAGCCCCCTTCAGGGGACAAAAAAAAAAAAAAACGATCGGGCCCGCAGGCCCCGCCCCTTCCTTCACCACTCTGCAAACGCGCCCCTGGCGCGTTTGCAGAGGGAGAACGAATTCCCCTTGAATACTGGGGGTCCCTGGGGGCCAACTAGCCCACCAGGAACCTCCAATATGCGCCAGGGGGCTGCGTTGCAGAGACGTGTAGAGAGGCCACACCCTTTTACACCTCTCTGCAACGCAGCTCTGTGGCGCTTTGGAGGTATATGGTGGGCTAGTTGGACTCCGGGACCCTCAGGATTCAAGGGACTTAATCCCCCAACTTAAAACGCGCCACGGGGCGCGTTTGCACAGTGGTGAAGGGAGGGGCGGGGCTTCAGGTGACATGTGTGCAAACAGGCCCGTGGCGCGTTTTAAGATGGGGAATTAAATCCCCTTCAATCCTGAGGGTCCCTGGGGGCCAACTAGCCCAACAGGTACATCCAGAAAGCGCCACAGAGCTGCGTTGCAGAGAGGTGTAAAAAGGGGTGTGGCCTCTCTACACGTCTCTGCAATGCAGCCCCCTGGCGCATATTGGAGGTTCCTGGTGGGCTAGTTGGCCCCTAGGGACCCTCAGGATTCAAGGGGACTTAATCCCCCAACTTAAAACGCGCCACGGGGCGCGTTTGCACAGATGTCACTTCAGGCCCCGCCCCCTCCCTTCACCATTGTGCAAATATTCTTCTAAAATCATCCGAAATACGAATTCCGATTTACTCACCTGTTATCAGGAGAGACCTCAGTGCTGCATCTTTCAGCCCAGTACTGATCCTCAAAAGTAATTTTAACCGTACTTACCAGTAACTTGAATTTCCTTCCATAGGATATCATTGCCTGCTTTTTGCTGAAAAAGTTTCTAAGTGTTGATTTTTGAAACATACAAATATTCATCTAAAATCAGCCGAAATACGAATTCCGATTTACTCACCTGTTATAAGGAGAGACCTCAGTGCTGTATCTTTCAGCCCAGTACTGGTCCTGAAAAGTAATTTTAACCGTACTTACCAGTAACTTGAATTTCCTTCCATAGGCTAACATTGACTGGTTTCACTTGGAAATTCTTCTAAGTGTGGAGTTTTGGAACTTTAAAATATTCCTCTAAAATCAGCCGAAATACGAATTCCGATTTACTGACCTGTTATCAGGAGAGACCTCAGTGCTGCATCTTTCAGCCCAGTACTAATCCTGAAAAGTAATTTTAACCGTACTTACCAGTAACTTGAATTACCTTCATAGGCTAACATTGACTGGTTTCACTTGGAAATTCTTCTAAGTGTGGAGTTTTTGAACTTTATAATATTCCTCTAAAATCAACCAAAGTACGAATACCAATTTACTCACCTGTTATCAGGAGAGAACCCAGTGCTGCATCTTTTAGCCCAGCACTGACCCTGAAAAGTAATTGTAACCGTACTTACCAGTAACTTATATTTTCTTCCATAGGAATCCATTGTCTGGTTTTCAGCAAAAAAGTTTCAAAGTGTTGATTTTTACAAACTACAAATATTCCTTAAAAATCACCTGTATGACTTAAACGCATTCTTTCAACTGTTTACAGGAGATGCACCAGTGCTGGATCCAGGATCCAACACTGAGTAAGAAAAAGTAACGATAACAGTTTTTACCTGCTAAGTGAATTTCCTTCCATAGGATAACATTGGTGATTCTATGAGAAAAAGTTTCTAAGTGTCAACTTTTAAAATACAATAATATTCCTTAAAAATCACGACTGTAACCAAAACGCTTTTACTCAACTGTTTACAGGAGATGTACCAGGACTGAATCTAGGATCCAGTCCTGTGGTTAGAAAAGTAATCCATAAAGTAACTAATTGCATTTAACTAGAAATTCACATTGAGCTGAATGTTGCATTGTGTTTGAAAATGTGTTGCCCATTGCAACAACTGTAACTACTGTACTTAAAAGTCTATTGCCTATGTGCAAAGTATTTAAACTAAAGTAATTCATTCTGAGAAAGTATTTTTTGTAATGTAATGTATAATGTAATTACAATGTAATTTAAAAAATAAAATATGTAAAAAAAATTGTTTCTAAAAATGTAGTAAATCAGTATGAAAAAAATTAATATAACAATTAATACATTTAAAAATTGTCATTTACAAAACCTTTGAAATTCACTGAAAAAACCGTAGGTATCAGGCACGTTATAGTTAGAAATTAGCATTTAAAAAACCTTTGAAATTCACTGAAAAAACCATAGGTTTCAGACACGTTATAGTTACAAATTAGCATTTAAAAAACCTTTGAAATTCACTGAAAAAACCATAGGTTTCAGACACGTTATAGTTACAAATTAGCATTTAAAAAACCTTTGAAATTCACTGAAAAAACCATAGGTTTTAGGGACAGTTATAGTTACTTGGACATTGCACTCGTACAAAACCCGTGAAATTCCCCGTTATAGTTAGTTCAGCTAACTATAACTCGCGCCTCATAATGCACTGCTGATGACGTCACATATTACATCACTCATGACATGGTCAGTGACATCACTGATGACATCACTGATGACATCTCAAATGACATCACTGATGACATCATCCACGTGATAATCTGATGCACCTCCTCACACCCTAATATAATCTTTGATACACCCACTCTAAATTACAGACTGCCATTCGCAAAACCATAGACACTCCAACACCAATAACTACATACCCACTCACTGATTCTTAGGTCTACACACACACATCCACTCACTCACCCGTACAGTCACTCATACTTACGGTCACTCAGTACAGGACTATCATATGCACTTTTACTCCTATATAGACACTCAAACAACGCCACTCATCCATAGAGATACTCAGACACCTAGTCAGTCATGCAAATAATTAAACACACTGCCATTTACTCACCTATACAGTTATACACACACCAGCTCACTTACTCATACAAATAGTATCACATTGTTACGCTCTTATACAATCACTGATACAAGCACACACTCATCCATACAGCCACTATCACAATCACTCACTCTTGCTTATAGCTATTTATATACTCCAACACACATATATACTGCCTTTCACATATGTAGTTACTCACACATGTACCACTGGGACATACATTCACTCACTAACACACTCTTACACACACTTACCCACCCATACAGTCTATCACAGATGCACTCTTGAAACCATCCACCCAGTGAATCACCCACTCACACATCTATGCACAGAGTTGCACACACCCTCCCACACAAACACTCAGGCACCCATACAGATACTCAGACAAGCATTCAATAACTCATATAGACACTCATTTAGCTATTCACAAACACATGCAGCCACTTACACAGCAACAGACAGACGGATACAGACATTCACCCAGATTAGTCACTAACCCATGCATTCAGTAAGATACGTTAAATCACTCACTTATAGAGTCAGTCACGCACCTACTAAATCATCCATACAGACACTTACACACCCACTCATTCTTCAATATGTCTTTTCCTATATATATAAAAAATATTTAAACTTTACAGAAACACACAGTCACTGGATGATGACATCAGTGATGTCATTTGAGATGTCATCAGTGATGTCATCAGTGATGTCACTGACCATGTCATGAGTGATGTAATATGTGACGTCATCAGCAGTGCATTGCGGGGCGCGAGTTATAGTTAGCTGAACTAACTATAACGGGGGAATTTCACGGGTTTTGTACGAGTGCAATGTCCAAGTAACTATAACTGTCCCTAAAACCTATGGTTTTTTCAGTGAATTTCAAAGGTTTTTAAATGCTAATTTGTAACTATAACGTGTCTGTAACCTATGGTTTTTCAGTGAATATATATATATATATATATATATATATATATATATATTCACTGAAAAAACCATAGGTTTTAGGGACAGTTATAGTTAGTTGGACATTTCACTTGTACAAAACCATAGAAATTCCCCCGTTATAGTTAGTTCAGCTAACTATAACTCGCTCCCGCAATGCACTGCTGATGATGTCACATATTACATCACTCATGACATGGTCAGTGACATCACTGATGACATCACTGATGACATCTCAAATGACATCACTGATGACATCATCCAGTGACTGTGTGTTTCTGTAAAGTTTAAATATGTTTAATATATATAGGGAAAGGCGTATTGAAGAATGAGTGGGTGTATAAGTGTCTGAATGGATGATTTAGTACGTGAGTGACTGACTCTACAAGTGAGTGATTAAATGTATCTTACTGAATGCATGGGTTAGTGACTAAACTGTGTGAATGTCTGTATCCGTCTGTCTGTTGGTTTGTAAGCGGCTACATGGCTTTCTGAATAGCTACATGAGTGTCTACATGGGTTATTGATTGATTGTCTGAGTATCTGTATGGGTGCCTGAGTGATTGTGTGGGTGGGGTGTGTGTGACTCTGTGCATAGATGTGTGAGTTGGTGATTCACTGGGTGCATGGTTTCAAGAGTGCATCTGTGATGGACTGTATGGGTGGGTGAGTGTGTGTATGGGTGTGTTAGTGATTGAATGTATATCTCAGTGGTACATGTGTGAGTAACTACATATGTGAAAGGCAGTATATATGTGTGTTGGAGTATATAAATGGCTATAAGTGAGAGTGTGTGATTGTGAGAGTGGCTGTATGGATGAGTGTGTACTTGTATCAGTGATTGTATAAGAGCGTAAGAATGTGCTAGTATTTGTATGAGTAAGTGAGCTGGTGTGTGTATAACTGTATAGGTGAGTAAATGGGTGTGTGATTAAGTTTTTGCATGACTGACTAGGTGTGTGAGTACCTCTATGGATTAGTGGCGGTGTGTGAGTGTTTATATAGGTGTATGAGTGCATATGATAGTCCTGTACTGAGTGACTAAGTATGAGTGACTGTACAGGTGAGTGAGTGGATGTGTGTGTAGACCTAAGAATCAGTGAGTGGGTATGTAGTTTTTGGTGTTGGAGTGTCTATGGTTTTGAGAATGGCAGTCTGTAATTTAGAGTGGGTGTATCAAAAGTTATATTAGGGTGTGAGAAGATGCATGAAATTATCACATGGATGATGTCATCAGTGATGTCATTTGAGATGTCATCAGTGATGTCATCAGTGATGTCACTGACCATGTCATGAGTGATGTAATATGTGACGTCATCAGCAGTGCATTGCGGGGCGCGAGTTATAGTTAGCTGAACTAACTATAACGGGGGAATTTCTATGGTTTTGTATGAGTGAAATGTCCAACTAACTATAACTGTCCCTAAAACCTATGGTTTTTTCAGTGAATTTCAAAGGTTTTTAAATGCTCATTTCTAACTATAACGTGTCTGAAACCTATGGTTTTTTCAGTGAATTTCAAAGGTTTTTTAAATGCTAATTTCTAACTATAACGTGCCTGAAACCTATGATTTTTTAAGTGAATTTCAAAGGTTTTTTAAATGCTAGTTTCTAACTATGCCTACAGAGGTAGGACATGTGAAGAAAGAAGAAAAAACGCACAGAAAGAAGCAAAAGATGTGCAGAAAGAACCAACAGAGGAGCAGAAAGAGGCCTTGTTGCAAAATCATCCTGTGCCCACAACTTTTTCAGACGGGTACTGGTGGTAACTGACTCTGACTAACCAGAGCCAGTGCTATGCTAAAAGACACTTAGAATACAGTGAAAACACCTACATACACTAGGGAACACTATGCGTTGGGGTACCCCTGTGATTAGCATGACCTCCTCTGCAAGTCCCTAGTACATAATAGGGCAGGGGGATTAAAACTACCTCTTAAAACGCTCTACAGGGCGCGTTTGCACAGTGGTGAAGGGAGGGGGCCTGAGGTGACATGTGTTCAAACGCACCCCGTGGCGCGTTTTAAGTTGCGGGATTAAGTCCCCTTGAATTCTGAGGGTCCCTGGGGCCCAACTAGCCCTCCAGGTACCTACAGTTAGGACCACAGAGCTGAGTTGCAGAGAGGCGTTCCGAGGCCACGCACCTTTTTCACCTCTCTGCAACGCAACTCTGTTGTGCTTACTGAAGGTACCTGGTGGGCTAGTTGGCCCTCAGGGTCCCTCAGGATTCAAAGGAATTAATTCCCCAACTTAAAACGCACCACAGGGCGTGTTTGCGCACATGTCACCTGAGGCCCCGCCCCTCCCTTCACCACTGTGCAAACGCGCCCCGTGGTGCGTTTTAAGTTGGGGGATTAGGTCACCTTGAATCCTGAGGGTCCCTGGGGCCCAACTAGCCCACTAGGTACTTCCAGTAAGCACCACAGGCCTGCGTTGCAACGCCTGTAACAAATTGTGCAGTTGTGTTTAGGTAGTGAAGAGGGTCGTGCTGGGGGTAGTGTTTTAGGGTTTAGGGTAGTGCAGTGGTGTTTATGTAGTGTAGGGGGTCATGCTGGGGGTAGATTTAGGGTTTAGGGTAGTGCAGTGGTGTTTGGGTAGTGTAGGGGGTAATGCTGGGGGTAGTGTTTTAGGGTTTAGGGTAGTGCAGTGGTGTTTGGGTAGTGTAGGGGTACTGCTGGGGGTAGTTTTTTAGGGTTTAGGGTAGTGCAGTGGTGTTTGGGTAGTGTAGTGGTTCGTGCTGGGGGTAGTTTTTTAGGGTTTAGGGTAGTGCAGTGGTGTTTGTGTAGTGTAGGGGTCGTGTTTTAGGGTTTAGGGTAGTGCAGTGGTCTTTGGGTAGTGTAGGGAGTCGTGCGGGGGTAGTGTTTTAGGGTTTAGGGTAGTGTAGGGGTCATGCGGGGGTAGTGTTTTAGGGATTAGGGTAGTGCATTGGTGTTTGGGTAGTGTAGGGGGTCATGCGGGGGGTAGTGTTTTAGGGTTTAGGGCAGTGCAGTGGTGTTTGGGTAGTGTAGGGGGTCGTGCTGGGGGAGTGTTTTAGGGTTTAGGGCAGTGCAGTGGTGTTCGGGTAGTGTAGGGGGTCGTGCTGGGGGAGTGTTTTAGGGTTTAGGGCAGTGCAGTGGTGTTCGGGTAGTGTAGGGGGTCGTGCTGGGGGAGTGTTTGAGGGTTTAGGGCAGTGCAGTCGTGTTCGGGTAGTGTAGGGGGTTGTGCTGGGGGTAGTATTTTAGGGTTTAGGGTAGTGCAGTGGTGTTCGGGTAGTGTAGGGGGTCATGCTGGGGGTAGTGTTCTAGGGTTTAGGGCAGTGCAGTGGTGTTTGGGCAGTGTAGAGGGTAATGCTGGGGGTGGTGTTTTAGGGTTTAGGGCAGTGCAGTGGGGTTCGGGCAGTGTAGGGGGTCGTGCTGAGGGTGGTGTATCAGGGTTTAGGGCAGTGCAGTTGTGTTCGGGCAGTGTAGGGGGTGGTGTTTCAGGGTTTAGGGCAGTGCAGTGGTGTTCGGGCAGTGTAGGGGATCGTGCAGGGGGTGGTGTTTCAGGGTTTAGGGCAGTGGTGTTCGGGCAGTGTAGGGGGTTGTGCTGGGGGTGGTGTTTCAGGGTTTGGGGCAGTGCAGTGGTGTTCGAGCAGTAAAGGGGGTCATGCTGGGGGTGGTGTTTCAGGGTTTAGGGCAGTGGTGTTCGGGCAGTGTAGGGGGCGGTGCAGGGGGTGGTGTTTCAGGGTTTAGGGCAGTGCAGTGGTGTTCGGGCAGTGTAGGGGGTGGTGCAGGGGTGGTGTTTCAGGGTTTAGGGCAGTGCAGTGGTGTTCGGGCAGTGTAGGGGGTCATGCAGGGGTGGTGTTTCAGGGTTTAGGGCAGTGCAGTGGTGTTCGGGCAGTGTAGGGGGTCGTGCTGGGGCTGGTGTTTCAGGGTTTAGGGCAGTACAGTGGTGTTCGGGCAGTGTAGAGGGTCGTGCTGGGGCTGGTGTTTCAGGGTTTAGGGCAGTGCAGTGGTGTTCGGGCAGTGTAGGGGGTTGTGCTGGGGCTGGTGTTTCAGGGTTTAGGGCAGTGCAGTGGTGTTCGGGCAGTGTAGGGGTCGTGCTGGGGCTAGTGTTTCAGGATTTAGGGCAGAGCAATGGTGTTCAGGCAGTGTAGGGGGTTTTGCTGGAGGTGGTGTTTCAGGGTTTAGGGCAGTGCAGTGGTGTTCGGGCAGTGTAGGGGGTCGTGCTGGGGGTGGTGTTTCAGGGTTTAGGGCAGTGCAGTGGTGTTCGGGCAGTGTATGTGGTCGTGCTGGGGCTGGTGTTTCAGGGTTTAGGGCAGTACAGTGGTGTTCGGGCAGTGTAGAGGGTCGTGCTGGGGCTGGTGTTTCAGGGTTTAGGGCAGTGCAGTGGTGTTCGGGCAGTGTAGGGGGTTGTGCTGGGGCTGGTGTTTCAGGGTTTAGGGCAGTGCAGTGGTGTTCGGGCAGTGTAGGTGGTCGTGCTGGGGCTGGTGTTTCAGGG
Organism: Calotriton arnoldi; assembly: GCA_963921515.1. Classification (NCBI taxonomy): domain Eukaryota; kingdom Metazoa; phylum Chordata; class Amphibia; order Caudata; family Salamandridae; genus Calotriton; species Calotriton arnoldi. Next base: position 11,978 of record CAWUFW010016063.1, read on the forward strand.
TTTAGGGCAGTGCAGTGGTGTTCGGGCAGTGTAGGGGGTCATGCTGGGGCTGCTGTTTCAGGGTTTAGGGCAGTGCAGTGGTGTTCGGGCAGTGTAGGGGGTCTTGCTGGGGCTGGTGTTTCAGAGTCTAGGGCAGTGCAGTGGTGTTCGGGCAGTGTAGGGGGTCTTGCTGGGGCTGGTGTTTCAGGGTTTAGGGCAGTGCAGTGGTGTTCGGGCAGTGTAGGGGGTCGTGCTGGGGGTGGTGTTTCAGGGTTTAGGGCAGTGCAGTGGTGTTCGGGCAGTGTAGGGGTCGTGCTGGGGCTAGTGTTTCAGGATTTAGGGCAGAGCAATGGTGTTCAGGCAGTGTAGGGGTTTTGCTGGAGGTGGTGTTTCAGGGTTTAGGGCAGTGCAGTGGTGTTCGGGCAGTGTAGGGGGTCGTGCTGGGGGTGGTGTTTCAGGGTTTAGGGCAGTGCAGTGGTGTTCGGGCAGTGTAGGGGGTCGTGCTGGGGCTAGTGTTTCAGGATTTAGGGCAGAGCAATGGTGTTCAGGCAGTGTAGGGGTTTTGCTGGAGGTGGTGTTTCAGGGTTTAGGGCAGTGCAGTGGTGTTCGGGCAGTGTAGGTGGTCGTGCTGGGGCTGGTGTTTCAGGGTTTAGGGCAGTGCAGTGGTGTTCGGGCAGTGTAGGGGGTCATGCTGGGGCTGGTGTTTCAGGGTTTAGGGCAGTGCAGTGGTGTTCGGGCAGTGTAGGGGTCTTGCTGGGGCTGGTGTTTCAGAGTCTAGGGCAGTGCAGTGGTGTTCGGGCAGTGTAGGGGATCTTGCTGGGGCTGGTGTTTCAGGGTTTAGGGCAGTGGTGTTCAGGCAGTGTAGGGGGTCTTGCTGGGGTTGATGTTTCAGGGTTTAGGGCAGTGCAGTGGTGTTCGGGCAGCGTGCAGGGGGTGGTGTTTCAGGGTTTAGGGCAGTGCAGTGGTGTTTGGGCAGTGTAGGGGGTCGTGCTGGGGGTGGTGTTTCAGGGTTTAGGGCAGTGCAGTGGTGTTCGGGCAGTGTAGGGTGTCGTGCTGAGGGGTGGTGTTTCAGGGTTTAGGGCAGTGCAGTGGTGTTTGGGCAGTGTAGGGGGTCGTGCAGGGGGTGGTGTTTCAGGGTTTAGGGCAGTGCAGTGGTGTTCGGCCAGTGTAGGTGGTCTTGCTGGGGGTGGTGTTTCAGGCTTTAGTGCTGTGGTGTTCGGGCAGTGTATGGGGTCTTGCTGGGGGTGGTGTTTCAGGGTTTAGGGCAGTGCAGTGGTGTTCGGGCAGTGTAGGGCGTCTTGCTGGGGCTGGTGTTTCAGGGTTTAGGGCAGTGCAGTGGTGTTCGGGCAGTGTAGGGGGTCGTGCTGGGGCTGGTGTTTCAGGGTTTAGGGCAGTGCAGTGGTGTTCGGGCAGTGTACGGGGTCGTGCTGGGGCTGGTGTTTCAGGGTTTAGGGCAGTGCAGTGGTGTTCGGGCAGTGTAGGGGGTCATGCTGGGGGTGGTGTTTCAGGATATAGGGCAGTGCAGTGGTGTTCGGGCAGTGTAGGGGGTCGTGCTGGGGCTGGTGTTTCATGGTTTAGGGCAGTGCAGTGGTATTCAGGCAGTGTAGGGGGTCGTGCTGGGGGTGGTATTTCAGGGTTTAGGGCAGTGCAGTGATGTTCGGGCAGTGTAGGGGGTCATGCTGGGGGTGGTGTTTCAGGGTTTAGGGCAGTGCAGTGGTGTTTGGGCAGTGTAGGGGGTCTTGCTGGGGGTGGTGTTTCAGGGTTTAGGGCAGTGGTGTTCGGGCAGTGTAGGGGGTCTTGCTGGGGGTGATGTTTCAGGGTTTAGGGCAGTGCAGTGGTGTTCGGGCAGTGTAGGGGGTCATGCTGGGGGTGGTGTTTCAGGGTTTAGGGCAGTGCAGTAGTGTTCGGGCAGTGTAGGGGATCGTGCAGGGGTGGTGTTTCAGGGTTTAGGGCAGTGCAGTGGTGTTCGGGCAGTGTAGGGGGTCGTGCTGGGGGTGGTGTTTCAGGGTTTAGGGCAGTGCAGTGGTGTTCGGGCAGTGTAGGGGGTCGTGCAGGGGGTGGTGTTTCAGGGTTTAGGGCAGTGCAGTGGTGTTCGGGCAGTGTAGGGGTTGTGCTGGGGCTGGTGTTTCAGGGTTTAGGGCAGTGCAGTGGTGTTCGGGCAGTGTAAGGGGTCTTGCTGGGGGTGGTGTTTCAGGGTTTAGGGCAGTGGTGTTCGGGCAGTGTAGGTGGTCTTGCTGGGGGTGATGTTTCAGGGTTTAGGGCAGTGCAGTGGTGTTCGGGCAGTGTAGGGGTCTTGCTGGGGGTAGTGTTTCAGGGTTTAGGGCAGTGCAGTGGTGTTCGTGCAGTGTAGGGGGTCGTGCTGGGGATGGTGTTTCAGGGTTTAGGGCAGTGCAGTAGTGTTCGGGCAGTGTAGGGGGTTGTGCAGGGGGTGGTGTTTCAGGGTTTAGGGCAGTGCAGTGGTGTTCGGGCAGTGTAGGGGGTCGTGCTGGGGGTGGTGTTTCAGGGTTTAGGGCAGTGGTGTTCGGGCAGTGTAGGGGTCGTGCTGGGGGTGGTGTTTCAGGGTTTAGGGCAGTGGTGTTCGGGCAGTGTAGGGGGTCTTGCTGGGGGTGATGTTTCAGGGTTTAGGGCAGTGCAGTGGTGTTCGGGCAGTGTAGGAGGTCTTGCTGGGGGTAGTGTTTCAGGGTTTAGGGCAGTGCAGTGGTGTTCGGGTAGTGTAGGGGCGTGCTGGGGGTGGTGTTTCAGGGTTTAGGGCAGTGCAGTGGTGTTCGGGCAGTGTAGGGGGTCATGAAGGGGTGGTGTTTCAGGGTTTAGGGCAGTGCAGTGGTGTTCGGGCAGTGTAGGGGGTCGTGCTAGGGTTGGTGTTTCAGGGTTTAGGGCAGTGCAGTGGTGTTCGGGCAGTGTAGGGGGTCGTGCAGGGGCTGGTGTTTCAGGGTTTAGGGCAGTGCAGTGGTGTTCGGGCAGTGTAGGGGGTCGTGCTGGGGGTAGTGTTTTAGGGTTTAGGGTAGTGCAGTGGTGCATGTGTAGTGTAGGGGGTCGTGCTGGGGGTAGTGTTTTAGGGTTCAGGGTAGTGCAGTGGTGTTTGTGTAGTGTAGGGGTCATGTTTTAGGGTAGTGCAGTGGTGTTTGGGTAGTGTAGGGGGTCGTGCTGGGGGTAGTGTTTTAGGGTTTAAGGTAGTGCAGTGGTGTTTGTGTAGTGTAGGGGTCGTGCTGGGGGTAGTGTTTTAGGGTTTAGGGTAGTGCAGTGGTGCTTGTGTAGTGTAGGGGGTCGTGCTGGGGGTAGTGTTTTAGGGTTTAGGGTAGTGCAGTGGTGTTTGTGTAGTGTAGGGGGTCATGTTTTAGGGTAGTGCAGTGGTGTTTGGGTAGTGTAGGGGGTCGTGCTGGGGGTAGTGTTTTAGGATTTAGGTTAGTGCAGTGGTGTTGGGGTAGTGTTTTAGGGTTTAGGGTAGTGCAGTGGTGTTTGTGTAGTGTAGGGGGTCATGCTGGGGGTAGTGTTTTAGGGTTTAGGATAGTGCAGTGGTGCTTGTGTAGTGTAGGGGGTCGTGCTGGGGGTAGTGTTTTAGGGTTTAGGGTAGTGGAGTGGTGTTTTTGTAGTGTAGGGGTCATGTTTTAAGATGCAACGCTCCAATACCTGACCAGTCTGCACTACATAAAACTGCAAAAAAACTAAAAATAAAAAGTGTTTTGCACACTTTTGTCATTGGGCTATATGTGGGCTACATCTGGGTAATATTTGTGCTACATTTGGGCTCTTTTTTCACTGGTGGCCATCTTGGAAGACTTCTTTGTTATGAAGTTTCCTAATTTCCTCATTTACTGCAGTCTCCTCAGTAGGAAATGCTTTCAGTTTTTACTTTGATTCCATCAAGAAGGCATTCAGATGTGTCACACATTTGCCATAAATTCAGAATGTTAGCACTCTAGTTGTTCATTAGATCACTGTAGTAAAGCTACTGCTCACCAAGGAGTTAACTGGAAGTCTACTGCTGGTATTGAAAGTGATTGTTTCAGTCTGCATGTCAGAATTTTCTAATGAAATAGAAGAGGATTTGAGATCTCACTTAAAACATGCACTAAATTTTCTTTTTGCAGCACTAACCATAATTTCTATGGCAAAATGAACCCCCTCATTTTGTTCCTTTTTAAATTAAATGTTTTAAGTGTTACCAGTTTATTCCAATCAAGATGGCTTCAGGTGTGCCATACTTTTGTCATAAGTAAGACTGTTAGCGCTCTAGTTGTTCTTTAGAACACTCTGGGAAGCTGCAGTAGAACACAAAGGCATCAACTGACAGGCTGCTCCTGTTGAAATATAACAGGAAGATATTTGAGATCACACTTGAAACATGTCCTAATTTTTCTTTCTACAGCACTAACCATAATTTCTATGACAAAATGAACCCCATCATTTTGTTCCTTTTTAAATTAAATGTTTTAAGTGTTACCAGTTTATTCCAATCAAGATGGCTTCAGGTGTGCCATACTTTTGTCATAAGTAAGACTGTTAGCGCTCTAGTTGTTCTTTAGAACACTCTGGGAAGCTGCAGTAGAACACAAAGGCATCAACTGACAGGCTGCTCCTGTTGAAATATAACAGGAAGATATTTGAGATCACACTTGAAACATGTCCTAATTTTTCTTTCCAGAGCACTAACCATAATTTCTATGACAAGATGAACCCCATCATTTTGTTCCTTTTTAAATTAAATGTTTTAAGTGTTACCAGTTTATTCCAATCAAGATGGCTTCAGGTGTGCCATACTTTTGTCATAAGTAAGGCTGTTAGCACTCTAGTTGTTCTTTAGAACACTCTGGGAAGCTGCAGTAGAACACAAAGGAATCAACTGACAGTCTCTGCCCTTGTTGGATGTACATGTTTTACTGGAATATCAGACTTCATTCTCACATGACTGAGAAAGATAATGTGAATTTACAGAAAATATGCTCTCATTTTAGCTTCTGGAGCACCTTCCAAAACTCTATGGGACAAGCATGTAAAAATAGTTTTCTCTCAAACATGATTCATGATATCCCAGCAGAAGGTTTTTCACAGGGTAAAATCACCTTAGAACACACCACAATTCCTGAAATTAGTATGGTACCATCAACAAATGAATTCTAATGTAACTAAAGTCTGTTATCACCCTTTATAGTTCTCCTTTTGGTAACCCTCAAAATCTTCGATTCACTACAATGCATTTCAATGGGGTACTATCATTTATATTGGTCCCAAGATGGCTGCCAGCAATTCCAGGATGAAGTGCTGACAGCCAATCAGATCTCACGATGACATGTGTGGTTAGGCTCCGCCCAGATATATATGTGTTTTTACTTTTGATTTTCTCAGCAACTACTGAACGGATTTACACCATTTAACAAAAGGGTTCTTTCTGAACCAAGAACTACCTCTTTGCCAAATTTGGTGTAATTCCGTTCAGCAGTTCGGGCTGTAGCCTTGCATAAAGTTTCCTATGGGAAATTGATTTTTGACTCTTATTTTTTTAATTTCTCCGCAACTACTGAACGGATTTACACCATTTAACAAAAGGGTTCTTTCTGAACCAAGAACTACCTCTTTGCCAAATTTTGTGTAATTCCGTTCAGCAGTTCGGGCTGTAGCCGTGGCTAAAGTTTCCTATGGGAAAATGAATGGGGAAAACACGTTTTGGGACCCCCTTTTTTCTCAGCCCCCGCTTGACAAATCACCCCGAAACCTTCAGGGTAGGAGCGGACCGGAGCGGGCCATAAAGTTTGAAAATTTCACGAAGATTCGTCAACCGACGCAAGAGTTATTTCAAATAGAATGTTGCGGATTTCCTATGGAAAATAGGTCCTAACTATAACTATCTACTGGCGGTCGCCAGTAGATATATATATATATATATATATATATATATATATATATATATATATATATATATATATTTTCACTGAAAAAACCATAGGTTTCAGATAAGTTATAGTTAGAAATTAGCATTTAAAAAACCTTTGAAATTCACTGAAAAAACCATAGGTTTTAGGGACAGTTATAGTTAGTTGGACATTGCACTCGTACAAAACCCGTGAAATTCCCCCGTTATAGTTAGTTCAGCTAACTATAACTCGCGCCCGCAATGCACTGCTGATGACGTCACATATTACATCACTCATGACATGGTCAGTGACATCACTGATGACATCACTGATGACATCTCAAATGACATCACTGATGACATCATCCAGTGACTGTGTGTTTCTGTAAAGTTTAAATATTTTTAATATATATAGGGAAAGGCGTATTGAAGAATGAGTGGGTGTATAAGTGTGTGTATGGATGATTTAGTAGGTGCGTGACTAATTCTATAAGTGAGTGATTAAACGTATCTTACTGAATGCATGGGTTAGTGACTAAACTGGGTTAATGTCTGTATCTGTCTGTTGCTGTGTAAGTGGCTGCATGGGTTTGTGAATAGCTACATGAGTGTCTATAAGAGTTATTGATTTGTTGTCTGAGTATCTGTATGGGTGCCTGAGTGTTTGTGTGGATGGGGTGTGTGCGACTGTGCATAGATGTGTGAGTGGGTGATTCACTGGGTGGATGGTTTCAAGAGTGCATCTGTGATAGACTGTAAGTGTGTGTAAGAGTGTGTTAGTGAGTGAATGTATGTCCCAGTGGTACATGTGTGAGTAACTACATATGTGAAAGGCAGTATATATGTGTATTGGAGTATATAAATAGCTATAGCGAGAGTGAGTGATTGTGATAGTGGCTGTATGGATGAGTGTGTGCTTGTATCAGTGATTGTATAAGAGCGTAACAATGTGCTAGTATTTGTATGATTAAGTGAGCTGGTGTGTGTATAACTGTAGGTGAGTAAATGGCAGTGTGTTTAATTATTTGCATGACTGACTAGGTGTGTGAGTCCCTCTATGGATGAGTGGCGGTGTTTGAGTGTCTATATAGGAGTAAGAGTGCATATGATTGTCCTGTACTGAGTGACCATAAGTATGAGTGACTGTACGGGTGAGTGAGTGGATGTGTGTGTGTAGACCTAAGAATCAGTGAGTGGGTATGTAGTTATTGGTGTTGGAGTGTCTATGGTTTTGCGAATGGCAGTCTGTAATTTAGATTGGGTGTATCAAAGGTTATATTAGGGTGTGAGGAGGTGCATCAGATTATCACGTGGATGATGTCATCAGTGATGTCATTTGAGATGTCATCAGTGATGTCATCAGTGATGTCACTGACCATGTCATGAGTGATGTAATATGTGACATCATCAGCAGTGCATTGCGGGGCGCGAGTTATAGTTAGCTGAACTAACTATAACGGGGGAATTTCACGGGTTTTGTACGAGTGCAATGTCCAAGTAACTATAACTGTCCCTAAAACCTATGGTTTTTTCAGTGAATTTCAAAGGTTTTTTAAATGCTAATTTCTAACTATAACTTATCTGAAACCTATGGTTTTTTCAGTGAATTTCAAAGGTTTTTTAAATGCTAATTCCTAACTATAACATGTCTGAAACCTACGGTTTTTTCAGTGAATTTCAAAGGTTTTGTAAATGACAATTTTTAAATGTATTAATTGTTATATTAATTTTTTTCATACTGATTTATGACATTTTTAGAATTTTTTTTATACATATTTTATTTTTTAAATTACATTGTAATTACATTATACATTACATTACAAAAAATACTTTCTCAGAATGAATTACTTTAGTTTAAATACTTTGCACATAGGCAATAGACTTTTAAGTACAGTAGTTACAGTTGTTGCAATGGGCACCACATTTTCAAACACAATGCAACATTCAGCTCAATGTGAATTTCTAGTTAAATGCAATTAGTTACTTTATGGATTACTTTTCTAACCACAGGACTGGATCCTAGATTCAGTCCTGGTACATCTCCTGTAAACAGTTGAGTAAAAGCGTTTTGGTTACAGTCGTGATTTTTAAGGAATATTATTGTATTTTAAAAGTTGACACTTAGAAACTTTTTCTCATAGAATCACCAATGTTATCCTATGGAAGGAAATTCACTTAGCAGGTAAAAACTGTTATCGTTACTTTTTCTTACTCAGTGTTGGATCCTGGATCCAGCACTGGTGCATCTCCTGTAAACAGTTGAAAGAATGCGTTTAAGTCATACAGGCGATTTTTAAGGAATATTTGTAGTTTGTGAAAATCGACACTTTGAAACTTTTCTGCTGAAAACCAGACAATGGATTCCTATGGAAGAAAATATAAGTTACTGGTAAGTACGGTTAAAATTACTTTTCAGGACCAGTACTGGGCTGAAAGATGCAGCACTGAGGTCTCTCCTGATAACAGGTGAGTAAATCGAAATTCGTATTTCGGCTGATTTTAGAGGAATATTTGTATGTTTCAAAAATCAACACTTAGAAACTTTTTCAGCAAAAAGCAGGCAATGATATCCTATGGAAGGAAATTCAAGTTACTGGTAAGTACGGTTAAAATTACTTTTGAGGATCAGTACTGGGCTGAAAGATGCAGCACTGAGGTCTCTCCTGATAACAGGTGAGTAAATCGGAATTCGTATTTCGGCTGATTTTAGAGGAATATTTTAAAGTTCCAAAACTCCACACTTAGAAGAATTTCCAAGTGAAACCAGTCAATGTTAGCCTATGGAAGGAAATTCAAGTTACTGGTAAGTACGGTTAAAATTACTTTTCAGGGCCAGTACTGGGCTGAAAGATACAGCACTGAGGTCTCTCCTTATAACAGGTGAGTAAATCGGAATTTGTATTTCGGCTGATTTTAGAGGAATATTTGTATGTTTCAAAAATCAACACAGAAACTTTTTCAGCAAAAAGCAGGCAATTATATCCTATGGAAGGAAATTCAAGTTACTGGTAAGTACGGTTAAAATTACTTTTGAGGATCAGTACTGGGCTGAAAGATGCAGCACTGAGGTCTCTCCTGATAACAGGTGAGTAAATCGGAATTCGTATTTCGGCTGATTTTAGAGAAATATTTTAAAGTTCCAAAACTCCACACTTAGAAGAATTTCCAAGTGAAACCAGTCAATGTTAGCCTATGGAAGGAAATTCAAGTTACTGGTAAGTACGGTTAAAATTACTTTTCAGGACCAGTACTGGGCTGAAAGATACAGCACTGAGGTTTCTCCTGATAACAGGTGAGTAAATCGGAATTCGTATTTCGGCTGATTTTAGAGGAATATTTTAAAGTTCCAAAACTCCACACTTAGAAGAATTTCCAAGTGAAACCAGTCAATGTTAGCCTATGGAAGGAAATTCAAGTTACTGGTAAGTACGGTTAAAATTACTTTTCAGGATTAGTACTGGGCTGAAAGATGCAGCACTGAGGTCTCTCCTGATAACAGGTGAGTAAATCAGAATTCGTATTTCGGCTGATTTTAGAGGAATATTTGCACAATGGTGAAGGGAGGGGCGGGGCCTGAGGTGACATCTGTGCAAACGTGCCCCGTGGCGCGTTTTAAGTTGGGGGATTAAGTCCCCTTGAATCATGAGGGTCCCTACGGGCCAACTAGCCCACCAGGAACCTCCAGTATGCGCCAGGGGCTGCGTTGCAGAGACATGTACAGAGGCCACACCCCTTTTTACACCTCTCTGCAACGCAGCTCTGTGGCGCTTTCTGGACGTACCTGTTGGGCTAGTTGGCCCCCAGGGACCCTCAGGATTGAAGGGGATTTAATTCCCCATCTTAAAACGCGCCACGGGCCTGTTTGCACACATGTCACCTGAAGCCCCGCCCCTCCCTTCACCACTGTGCAAACGCGCCCCGTGGCGCGTTTTAAGTCGGGGGATTAACTCCCTTGAATCCTGAAGGTCCCTGGGGTGCAACTAGCCCACCATATACCTCCAAAAGCGCCACAGAGCTGCGTTGCAGAGAGGTGTAAAGGGGCGTGGCGTCTGTACACCTCTCTGCAAGGCAGCCCCCTGGCGCATACTGGAGGTTCCTGGTGGGCTAGTTGGCCCGCAGGGACCCCCAGTATTCAAGGGGAATCGTTCCCCTCTGCAAACGCGCCAGGGCGCGTTTGCAGAGTGGTGAAGGAAGGGGCGGGGCCTGCGGGCCCGATCGTTTTTGTTTTTTTTCCCCTGAAGGGGGGCTGTGTGGCCCCCTTCCTTTTTCCTATTTTTAGGCCCTGGGGACCCCATCTCCCAGGGCCTTACCCCTACTTATTAAAACGGGAAGGGGGCCGCGTGGCCCCCTTCCCTGGGCCTGTATTGTCCCCGGGGACCCCATCCCCTGGGGCATGGCCTCTTTTTTTTTATTTGGAGGGGGCTGCGTGGCCCCCTCCTCAGGCCATTTAAGGCCCCGGGGACCCCATCCCCGGGGCCGGCCTTGCACTTTTTTTTTTTTTTAACTTTTTTTTACCTTTGGGGAGGAGGGCTGCGTGGCCCCCCTCCGTGGCCACTTATGGCCCCGGGGACCCCATCCCCCGGGGCCTGGCCTCTCGTTGGGGACTGTGGTAGGGTCCCCAAACCCCCCCACAGTCCCGCCGGCTCCCCGTGTCCTACGGGAGCCGGCATTGCTTTTACACATGGGGAGCAGCTAACATGCTGCTCCCCATGTGGAAAGCAATCAGCTTTGGATATTGGAAGAGAGCAGGTTTCCTGCTCTCTCTTCCAATATCCAAAGCAGTTTGCAATGACAGGACGGGGCCGCGAGGCTCCCGTCCTGTCATTGCAAACAGCAGTGTCCCGGGGTAGGCACCCCGGGACACTGCAGGAGCCGACCCTGGGGGTGGCGGTCCCCAGGGCCACCACAGGCTCCAGGAGGGGGGCCGCGCGGCCCCCTCCTTACATTTTGAAAGCCCCGGGAGGTGGTGGTCCCTGGGGCTTGGGGGTCCAAAACGGACCCCCATTGTAATTTTTCTTAGTGCCCCGGGAGGTGGTGGTCCCGGGGCGTGTGGGGGCTGGAGCCCCCCACACAGGTTTTCAAAAATAAAAAAGAAGCCCCGGGGAGGTGGCGGTCCCCGGGGGCTGCGGGAGGGCTCAGAGCCCTCCCGCACCATTATACATAAAGCCCCGGGGTGGTGGTCCCCGGGGCTTGGGAGCCCTTAGAGGCCCCCCACACATAAAATTAACCCCCCCCAGCATGCCCCCGGGACTTGGCCCACCCGGGGGCCAAGTGCTATCGAAGCGCGGAGACCGCGCTTCGATTTTTTCCGGCAGGATTCGCGCACCCTGAGCGCATCCTGCCGATTTTAAAAAAATAAAAAAATTTTGTTGCCCAGGGGGTCCTTGTGGGACCCCCTGAGCAGACCTAGGGGGTCAGGGTGTTTCTACCCTGCCCCCTTTGTGCGCTTTGCGCACTTGTTTCTGTCCCTCGGTTCTACCGAGGACAAAATAGCTGCCAACACTTCCTGATTTGGAGTGTTGACAGCCAATTAGCATGCAGCTCGTGATCGGGAGGGTGCGCGAATCCGACGCGGCCATAGATATATATATACTTTTACTTTTGATTTTCTCAGCAACTACTGAACGGATTTACACCATTTAACAAAAGGGTTCTTTCTGAACCAAGAACTACCTCTTTGCCAAATTTGGTGTAATTCCGTTCAGCAGTTCGAGGCTGTAGCCGTGTCTAAAGTTTCCTATGGAAAATTGCATGGGGAAAACACGTTTTGGGACCCCCCTTTTTCTCGGCCCCCGCTTGATGAATCCCCCGAGACTTTCAGGGTAGGAGCGGACCGGAGCGCCCCACAAAGTTTGAAAATTTTGCGAAGATACGTCAACCGGCAAGAGAGTTATTTCAAATAGAATGTCGCGGATTTCCTATGGATAATAGGTTGTAACTATAACTATCTACTGGCGACCGCCAGTAGATAATATATATATATATATATATATATATATATATATATATATATATATATATATATATATATATATATATATAACCCTTCCTTTGGAGGAATGAAAAAGCGAACTCAGGATACTTCTCAGAAGTTGACATGTATATACAGTGAAACAAACATTGAAACATTGAGATTCACTAACAAGCACTCCTCAGTGCTGCTATCTTGGAATGGATTGAAAAGTAAGTAAACAGCCAATTTTTTGAGACAAAGAATAAATTCAGAAATCAAAGGCAAAACTTAATGTTATTGCTTATTACATCTTCAAAATGTTAGTGAAAACTTCTTGTCTCAACCTGTGTCAACTAATAATCCATTGTCATATGGTTATTTTTTGGTAGCTCCGTCTATTGACGTGTCCTCATAAGTAATGCAAATTGTTGTCTGCTATACATCGTGTACTACATACAACCTGTGTCATAACATTCTTAAATTCTCAACTTGCAATTTAATGGTACTGTGTACAACATTCCAGATCTGTGGACACAGTGTCCTGAATTTCTATAGTGATGCTCAAGAGAGAGAACAGTTCAGTCTTTATTCTCTTGAAGATTATGTCCATATTATTCTAATACAATAATAAACTATATTCAAAGAAAATGGCTTGTCTGAGTCATGTGAAAGCTATCATACAGATCATGTTCAAACCTAAGTGAGCTACTAAGATTCAAAGAAAATGCTTATCTGTGTGATAGGAGTACTGTTTCGCAGGTCATAAAGAAAAGGGTAAAGGGTGTAGGTCAGCTGGCAACATCTTTTCTGGCCTCCCACGTTGAGAGACTCTTCCTCTTCCTCATCCTCTTCCTAACCATAAACAAAAGTGAGATAAAGTGACTTAAGAGATGCCCTCACAATTAAATTAAAACCAACAAAAACCTCCATGCCGACTGAGATACTCGAACCATCACAGACATATGGGAAAATAATAAAACTCAGTTACCCAAGTGGATTCTATGCTATTCTTCAAAGATCAATCCCTTTGGAAATTTAGTTTCCAAATCAAATCAAGGATGTACCGTGACTCTTTTCTTCCATGAACTAAAGCTATATTATCTCCTCTGGGACTTGTTCTAATCTCTTCCACCGTTGGGAATCTTAGCATGTCCCTGTTGCTGAAATGGTACTCAGCAAAGTGGCATGCCACAGGATGGTGTTTGTCCTTATTGTCTATTACTCTCAATTGTTCTAAAATAATTTTTTTCAGATGGGGAATGTTGCTGCCCACATAGCATTTTTTTATAAGGGCATTCCAGAACATAGACAACAAAATTAGATTTCGGTGTTAAAAACTGATCTGTTTTCCTTTTGCCATTGCCAAGCAGAACTGATATTCCTTTATATTTTTACTGGTTTTGCAAACTTTACACTTCCTGCAGAGGAAACCCCTTTATTTCAGTTATTTGCCTGTGAGGTTTGTCATTAAACTCACTCTGCTTAAGGTGATCTACTTCTTCTGTATGTTATTTTGGGTGTTACTCCTAATATTTCCCGTATGGTACTGTCACATTTCAGCATTTCCCAGTTGTTCTTCAGGATACTTCTGACTCTTCTGGATGCCCTATTGAAGGTTCTGACAAATGCTACTTCCTCATCAGATGTTTTAGCAGTGCTGGCTGACTCATTAAATAATATAAAATCTCTGGTCTTCTCACCCACCCTACTTACTGCTTTCTCCAGTACTCATTTGGGAAGTCCTCTTTCCCTAAATCTGGTTCACATGCATTCTTGTTCTTAGCTTGGCAGTATGGCTTCATCCATACTGCAGTTTCTTCGTGCTCTCAGAAGTTCCCTATAGGGGATACTCCACTTCAAGGGTTCTGGGTGACTGCTGAGAGCGTGAAGAATACTGCTGTCTTCAGTAGGCTTACGTTACAGACTGGTGTTGATTCAGCCTGCACATATTTCAACCTGCACATCTAAAAAGATGCCATCCCTTCTGTTCCTTGTCATATTACAAGCAGGTCATCAATGTAGGGTAGCCACAACCCCACATGTTCAATTCATGTACTGGTATCTTCAGCGATGAACACCTGTTCCTCTCACCAACCCATCATCAGACTGGCCTAACTGGGAGCCTAAGAGGTGCCCATCGCTATTCCTTGTTTCTGCCTGTATAGTGTATCTTTGATAAGAAAAATATTGGTTTCCAAGCAATATTTGATTATGCCCATAGCATATTGGTCTTGCCTGTAGGAAATATTTAACTGCCTCCAGACCATCTTCATGTCTAATACTGGTATATAAAAAAGAAACATCAAGTGTCATTAGTAAGTATTTCTTCTCCCATGCAACACCTTCAATCCTGGTGAGGAAATATTCGCTGCTAGGAAGAAGAAGGAGTGACCTCTGCATCTGCTACGTCAGATGCCTGGGTGAGGGTTAGAGGAAGGGGCGCGGAGCAGAGGTGTCTAGTTGGCTGATGGAAGTTCAAGCAGTGGTTTAAGTAGGCAGGTCTGCAGTTGTGTAGGGCCTTGTATGCATGGGTCAGGAGCTTGAACTGGCATCTTTTCTGTACAGTGAGCCAGCGGAGTTCCCTGAGGTAGGGGGTTCTTCTAGGGAGATCCAGGATGAGTCTGCTGCGGTGTTCTGCATGGTCTGTAGTCATCGGAGAAGGTGAGCTGTGATCTCTACATAGAAAGCGTTGCCGTAGTTCAGACGGCTGGAGATGAGGGCCTGGTTGATGGTGCATCTTGAGTTGTGGGGTAGTTATTTGAATATCTTAAGAAGCATGCAGAGGATGAAGTAGCAGGAGGAGGAGACAGAGTTGATCTGAGTTGTCATGGTTAGCTTGTTGTCCAGAATGATGCATGGTTCCTAGCCTGGTCAGTGGGGGTAGGAATAGGTCCGAGTTCAGAGGGGCACCAGGATATATACCATGGGGATGCTTTGTTTCTGAAAATCAGTACCTCTGTCTTGTCTGTGCTGAGCTTCAGGCAGTTGTCCTTCAACCAGTTGGCGATGTCTGTCATGCAGTTGTGGAAGTTGGTCTTGGTGTTGTTAGTGTCTTCTGAGAGGGAGAGGATGAGTTGTGTGTCGTCAGTGTAGGATATGATGTTGAGTCCGTGGGTTTTGGCGATGCTGGTCAGAGGTATCATATAAGTGTTGAAGAGGGTGGGGCTGAGCGAGGATCCTTGGGGTAATCCGCAGATGATTTCCTTGGGTTCGGAGGTAAAGGTGGGAAGGCAGACGTTTTTGCGTTCTTCCAATGAGGAAAGAGGCATCTGAGAGCGGCTCCTTCGATGCCTTTGTTGTGCAGCCTTGTGATGAGTGTGTGGTGGGAGACCATATCAAAGGCTGCTGAGTCTAGGAGGATCAGAGCCAAATCCTCTCCTCAGTCGAGTAGGGCTTGAATGTCGTCGGTAGCCATGATGAGGGCTGTCTCAGTGCTGTGGTTGCTGCGGAATCCGGATTGGAAGGAGTCGAGTAGGAATTCCATTCCAGATGTGAGGAGAGTTGTTGGTTGATGGCTTTTTCTAATACTTCGGCCGGGAGCAGGGAGATTGATCAGTGGGGGTCTGCCGATGGTTTCTTTAGTAGGGCGTTGACTTCTGCATGTTTCCAGTCCTCGGGGAAGGTGGCCATGGCAATTGAGGTGTTGAATAAGGTGGTGAGTGCGTGGCTGATTCTTGCTTTGCCTAGGTTGAAGATGTGGTGAGGGCATGGGCTGTTTGGGGCCCATGAGTGGACCGTGTTCATGATGGAGGCAATGTCCAGTGGGACGAGCTGGCTCCATTTGGTTAGTCAGCTCTCTGTGGTGGTAGCAGGGTCGTTGTGTTGCTTGAAGAAGTCAGTGAACTTGGGCTGGGGTTTGAAGTTTCTCATCTGTTGGCGCTCTTGCCACATAAGAAGTTTGCAAGGTTGTTGCAGAGTTCCTGTGAGGGGGTAATGTTGTTTGTTGCAGCTGTACGGTTGGAGAATTCTATGACAATGTTGAAGAGTTCTTTACTGTTATTGGAGCTTGATTCGATACGTGAGGCTGAGGCCTTTTTCTTCTATTCTCTCCACTGTCTGTGGAAGAGATTGAGGGCTGTCTTGAAAGCGGTCTTGTCTGTCGTGTCCTTGCTGGTGTGCTATCTCCTTTCCAGTTGTTTACAGTGTCGTTTAGTGGTTCAGAGGTCTTCAGTGTACCAGCTAGGCTGCTTGGTGGAAGATGGAAGTTGAGGTCGCTGAGGAAAATGTAGTTTTTTGAGTCAATGGCGAGGGGGTGACAAAGTCAGCAATGAAGTTGCAGAAAGCTGGACGTGTAGGCGAGGGTGCCCCTGATGGTGGTTTAGCTGTCTGTTTGGAGTCGGAATTTGAGGTGTTCCATGGCTGTGGTGATGGCAGTGTCGGGCGTGGAAGTGGGGTTGAGCCAGGTCTCAGTGAAGAAGAAGACGGTGGGTGTGACAGTGGAGATGAGGTCCCAAGTCTTGGTGGTGGGTTTGCGTAGTGAGCATGTGTTTAGAAGGGCACATGCGAGATGTTGTTTTTGTTCAGGTGGTGTCTGTGGTATGTTTGGTGTGGGGCTGGTCGGTAAGCTGCTGTGTGTAATGTGGCAGGTGAAGTGACAGTAGGTGCAGGTGAAAGGTCCTTCCATGGAGCGTGGGCCGAAGTGGTGGCAGTGCTTGTTGCTGCGACCGGGGTCGAGGGTGTAGAGCTTGGCAATGGTGTATCATCAGGGGGCAATGTCAGGAGTGGAAGTGGGGTTGAGCCAGGTCTCAGTGAAGAAGAGGACGTTGGGTGTGAGGGTGGAGATGAGGTCCCAAATCTCAGTGGCGTGTTTGCATAGTGAGCATGTGTTTAGAAGGGCGCGTGCAAGTTAGTTTTTTTGTTCAGGTGGTGTCTGCGGTGTGTTTGGGGTGTGTGTAATGTGGCGGGTGAAGTGGCAGTGGGTGCACGTGGAAGGTCCTACCATGGATCGTGGGTCGACATGGTGGCAGTGTTTGTTGCGGTGAACAGGGTCGAGGGTGTAGAGCTCGGCAATGGTGTATCTTCAGGGGGCAAGAAGGCCAGGAATCATGGACAGGTGAAGACCAGCTTGCCTTTGGCACGCCAGCGGTGCAGTCATGATGAGGCCTGCATTATGTAGGTCCTGGAGTAGGCGGGGCTTCTGCTGGAGGGAAGTACAGTGAGCAGGACTACCCGGGCAGCGGCGGAGTCACTGGATCAGGCTGGAGCAAGCAGGAACTGGAGGCCACAGGCAAGTGGCAGGCTAGGTGTCCAGGCGCCTAATTTATTTATTTTGTATGAACAATTAAAACAATTATTTCTTCTTGCATTTGTAGATATCTTTCTTTGTGAATCTATTGGACAGTATAAATTCCAGGCGCGGCCGACACAGGTAAGAGTGGTGGGTGGTGTGGGGGCGGGGCAGGGTGGGGGGGAGTCGATAGATGACGGTATAGGTAAAATTAAATAAAAAAATAAATAAAACCACTTGCCTTGTGCTCACTGCATCACTGACTCAGCGATGCGGTGAGCGCAAGGTAAGTGTTTTTTTTTCAAATTAAAATTTTCCTATCCCGTTGTCTGTCGACTTTGCCCCCACCCCGCCCCGCCGCTCTTACCTGTGCCGGCCACGCCTGATAAATTCCCAGATCACTTAGATGGTAATCTTCATATGTGTAAATATAGTTTTTTCTCGTCACAGTCCTCAATAATGATGTCTTACCCTCCTGAGGACAGGAAGTGACAAGTCTATGTTACAATGTTTTACAAATATACACTTCCTTTTAAGGGAAGTCTCCATAATGACTTCTCACCAAAATAACTTGCTGTAACATATCAAGTCTCTAAATACAAACCTTAGTCTTGTAGACACCTTCTCCTCATTAGGAGAACAGTGAGGGGGAAGAACTAGACTCAGAGTAATGAAGATTGCCAGCAAGTAATCTGGTCATTAACTCCTTGTCTCTCTTCCTTGTTGCAGCTTTTAATAACAACCTTCAATATTGAGGATATGCAAAACTGAGCGTGAGTCAGACAAATCATAAAGGAAAAAAACAGACAGAGTGCAATGCACACTGAAAAGATTTTAATATAGTCATATAAACTGGGGACAAGATAACACTGAAATAACCATCCCTGAAACCCTAAGCAAGAAAGCACTAAGAACAGCAGAACCAACAGAAGAAGAAGAAGCAGAAGCAACTTGGAGCTTGCAATGTGTGAAAAAGGTGTTTGAATACGCTCTTGCAGTTAGTTGCTCTGTGAATTTCTAGAATTCAACTCTTTTACATTCGACTCATGAGGCCACTATCGAATTGCAGACCAGCCCTGAACTTAAAAGGGATGGGGAACTTTAATGGACTCATAGGCCGGCCAGGAAAATCACAAACTTTCTAGCCACTAATCATGGGGACGGAAGGTTTATTGCTCGAGTGGCCTCGCCTAAATACTGCAAATAACGAAACAGATTTCCTGAATGAGGCAGTTCTGGAAAGATAAATCTGAACTGCCTGTCTAACATCTAAGGTATTGTAGGCCAATCCATCTAGGAAAGAGCTATCTTGAGGAAAATTAAGTGTTGACTCTTGACTCCAAAATAAATTGAGCAGAATCTTAGGTCTAAAGAATGTAAAGGGGCGAAGAACCAAACTTTCAAAGAGAAATCTGAAATAAGGAGCAGCACATAGAAAAGCTCCCAACTCATCTAAGTGTGTGGCTGAAGTTATAGCCACCAGCAATACTACCTTAAGGGTCAAATACATCAACCTGGCTGATTCCAGTGGCTCAATATTGCGAGCTGACCCAAGGAAGCTAGGGCAGATCCTTGGAAGGAAGAACATGGTAAACTCCTAATTCTTGGAAGATCAAGGCTATTTAGAAGCCTTACGGCAAATCCATTTACTGACTCTAAACCTCCTCCCAACATTCCCTAAATTTCCTAAAAGAAACCGGCTGCCTTCTTAATGGATGATATTGCCAAACATTGTTCAAAACTATCCTTCAAAAAATCAAGGAATTTTAAAGAGTCACATGACTATGAAAAAAATGAATGGGTCTCACACCATCTACTAAAAGATCTTAAATGATTTGAATAAAACTTTAGGGTAGCCGGGCTTTTGGTAAGCTGTAAAGCCCCAACCACGTCCCCTGAAATGCCCATTCTCACTAGCCAAAATAGAGACCATTTTAGGAGAGATAGAGACAGAGAATTATGCCATTCTGGTGCTATACCCAGTTGTTGGGTCAGTGGAAACCAGACTCTAGGAGGTGAAAAGGGTGCAATCAGAATCAATGAAACTCGTCCCTGGTGTATTTTCATCAGAACTCTCAAGAGTAGAGGAAAAAGACGAAAGGCCTATAACAGACCCTTCAGCCTTGAGAAAGACATAGCATCTACCCCTTAAGCATCCTTGAACGAGCCCATGGACAAAAGTCAGGAAATTATGAGTTCTGTTTGGATACATAGAGGTCTAGCTAGGGAAGGCCCAACTACTGCACCAGTCTCTCCAATATATGTGGATGAAGGGAAGAGACAAGCATCTTAACCTGCAAGACCACGTACAACATCGCCTCTAATTACTTCAAGAAATTCATCAACAAAATTTGGCGTATAATCAACTTTGGACCACTGCACTTCGAGACACTGAGATCTGCCCATAAAAAAGGCCATAACATTCATGACCATCTTGTCCACACGAGGTCATGTACACAACCTGCAAAACCAAGCACTGTACCACAAATGTGGGGCCTTCAACCTGTTGTGAACCATTTCCCTGTGATTCATGTAATGTGTGCCATTTGACGAGTCCCGAGAAAACCATTGATCTGGGCCTTAATTCCGATTGGGTGTTATACTAACTGCAACTCCACACACGTGGTATATATGATCATGTGCCCATGTGACCTGCCTCCACTGTACACTATGGGGTTGTAGAGAGCCTCTCCTGAAGTTATTGATGATTTGATTTCACTGGAGGCACTCTTGTTGTTTCTTTTCACCTTTATGACTTGCATTAGAATTGGATAATCTTGCTCACTAATTTCTCAATGTATTCACAGAGTAACGTCTGTCACTGGCAATGCTTTTTCTTCTTGCTGCCTATCTTTACTTTTATGTAATTTGTTAAGGACCCCCTCACATATGGCTACCTCATAACATTAATGCTGTTCACTGATGGTAAAAACGTTTACCATAGATCACCTTATGGGAAATAATTAAGATATCACAACACACTAGGGGTTCTGGAATGTATGGCCCTCAAGTAGGTGTTGATTTAGTTTCTATTTATGCTTTATCATGTTTTCTCAGGTAAAGGTTACTGTACCCTTGAAGATTTGGTAAGGGCTGTTGCACCCTCCAAGTTCAGTAAGTGATTTATATCTGTGATATATCACTGCAGCTATGATAATAGGATACTGTCCTGATATCTACACTGGAGATCTGTTTGATATAGTTCCTGACGAAAGCCATAAAACCCTTGTGGGCGCACTTCGCGGAAACATGTAGACCACTGAAAAACAAATTGCAAAAGGGAGCACTACCAAAATAATCTCTGGGGCATTATATTAATATCCATATTCAGAACAAAAAGACAGTTCAAGTATAACAAAGTCCACCCAGATGGGTCACGAGATTCTTCCATTCGTCCATAAACACACGAGACGACATAGAGGTGAGTCTTCAACATTTTTTTATTCTTCACAAAATAGAAACATCCAGGTCAGCCAATGCTTTTCACCCTTCAACAAGGACTTAATCACGGCTGTGAACCAAATACATACAAAAAATATTTTAAAACACATAAAATATTTACAATTCTACAATCACATTTTAGATTCCCTCTATTTGTGTCTATACCTGTCATATTGCAATAATTGTAATATTCTGAACCCATCTAGAAAATGAACAATTTCACAAACATCCAAAATGTTGCAATATCTATTTCCTTAGGCCCCAGCCCTACCTTTCCTAATAGAGAAAAATATATTTAAATATAACATGATGAATTTATTTTATTCTTTTTTTCTTTACAATATTTAATTTATCAAGATGATTTTACAAAGTTACTTATAGCATATATATCTTGAACATTAGTATCACCATATAAGATTTTTCTGCCGGCAGGATAATTAGGCGGTTTCAATATTGCAGATTATTAATGGTCATTGACAGTGAGAACTCCTGTATAAATGGAGGAGTAAAATAGCAAGCTATAAGCTTCAATTTTTAATTTTATAAACAGCTACATGTTTTCAAAACAGCCACCTGTTATCTAACTGTTGTCCCCCACACATAATTTAAATCACCATCATATACATTGTGTCGGTAACAGAATGAATCTCATCTCTACCCTCCTTAATTTATTTAAGAAAATAAGCCTCCTCTCAGTCCTCCTTAATTCAAGAAACCAACCAACTTGCCTTCTTCCATGGGCCATTTCCTTATCATATCAACATCTACTTCCAAGCGCGTCCACTCATTCACTGGCGACCTGTATGCAAGAACGCCATTTTGCATTCCCTTTAAATACCTCCCAATAGCCAATCAGAACTTCCACACCTAACCAATCCAAACCGCAATAAATGTTTTACTCTTCATCACGGTTTCCTTTTTAAATTTTTTTAAAAATGTTTGTGCCACCATCAGTTACATACAGTTAAATAAATACATATATAAATACATGAGGAAACACTATCAGTAATAAATAGGCTATAGAAAGGAGAATAAAAGCAATTTTTCAGCATTTCATATCTGACAGTAAAATAACATTATTTGCCAGTATTCAAAAATTCCAAATCATTTAAACTGTAGCTTAACTAGCCTCCCTGTAAATTTTCCATTTGTGGATGGGGACCCAGATATGCTTCCCTAGTTTTTTAGCCCTCCATCCTTTCCTTTCATATATCCCATTTTCGAGATTATAAATAGCTAAAAGCCGTGAGAGCCACTGCTGAAACGTGGGAGAACTCAGTTCCAACCATGCAGAGTGTGAGAAGTTGGCCTGGTATATGCTGTCCACTAATTATAGTGGGCACCTTGCACCAGTCCAAACAACCCCTTATTGGAGATAGGTTAAAGACAACCTTATTGAAAGCTATCCTAGTGGTAGCTATGGAGAGCAGCCTTCAGGCTAAGTCTTGAAGGAATGTAAAGCAGCTTGTTTTACCAGTCTATAATCTCTTGAGTGACCAAATGAAAGAGCACCACACCAGGTATATATTCAAAATATATGTATTTATTGCTAAACACACCCCTCTAGTCTCTTTATGAGGCTAGAGTTCAAAGTACATAAGTTAGAAGTTATTTAAACACAGTAATAGCACAAATACACGTTTGGGCCCTAGGGGCGTACCAAACCATATACCAATAAAGTGGTATAAGAACCACGACTGAACTAGACACTAGGCCTAGAGCCTCTAGAAGTGCTTGGACCACAAGGAACCACCCAAGGTAGTGACACAGGGGACCCACGGGGGACGCGTGCAGTGTAAATACACAACCGCGATACGCCGTTGACTTCTATGGAGAAAGTCGTGATCGGGAAATTAAAGGAAAGGGACACTTAAAGGAGGACTTGGAGCAAACCCTTTGAGATCTAGGACTTTGAAGAGTCTCTACCCACGGAGCACCGGAGTACTCGTGTTACCTCACCCAGGGAAGCCGGGTGCATAGGTGCCTTTCGGGGTCGGGTTTCGTCGTCGATTTGAATGGCGATCTGCTGCAAAGTGCTGCTGGCGACCAAGTGGAAAGTGTCCGGGTGGATCCAAGAGTGGATCGGAGTTCTGAAGAACCTGAAAGCAGAGGGGACAGAGTCTGGGTCACTAGCCAGTGACCAGGAAGGCGATGGACAGATGCCCACCGATGTTGAGTGCTTCAGGTGCGTTGACAGTCGTCTTGACTCTTCAGCCACGAGGTCCAAGAGGCGTTGTCGGTGACCAGAAGCAGGATTCGGGTTGGTACACAATGTCTGTTGAGTGCTGAGGTGTCGGCGACCGGATTGGACCCAACAAGCCTTAGCAACGGCAAGTCTCGATGCAGAGGAAGATCGTCGATGGTGCAGACCAGCAAGGTCTGGGGAACTCACCCAGCGAGGGTAAGTGAGGGCAGACCTGGAGCAATCAGGATGCCAAGTAAGAAAAAGATTGGCCTTCGTTAAGGGCTACTAGCCAACGGGCTAGCGACCGCGAAGGAGCCTCGAGACGTCGCACGTGGATCTGGCTCACAGGACACTCGTGGAGTGGAGGCCAGTGATCTTCGGTGCAGTTGGTGCTGGAGGCTAGGGCTACTCGGAGCCCAAAGCACGACTTCGGGGAGACCCAGAAGAGGATGCACTTGCAAATGTGCTCGGTGTCCAGGGGTCACGGTCTCAAGTCACCCCTGATAGCTACGGGCCTCAGCTTTGCTGGGGACTCAGGGTAGCCTCGGGGAAGTCTGAGAATCCACCTCTGGTGATGCGATGACTTCGGCGTCCGGCGGGAGCTTCAGAAATGCGAACCGGACAGATGCTTCTTTGGTGCCTGCCAAGCAGGGGAGTCACTCCTTGACCCCAAGGGAGATCCTTCTGTCCTCTAATCGTGAGTAGAGCGTCGAAGGTCCAGGATTCAGTTTCAGAGTTTCGTCCAGGGATAATCTAAAGTCCTAAGGACTGGGTTCCTATACTTATACTAAGGATAGGGGTTGGACTACTCTGTGGCCCCACCTATGGGTGGGTCAGGGCAGAGGGGTGGCTACACCCCTTTCCCTTTGTCCAGTTCACGCCAAAGCAGGGGCTGCAAGCCCCTGATCCGGTTTGAACTGGGTTATGCACAGGGACACCAAGTGTGCCCCCAGTGCAGGACTTCAAAGCACCCGAAAGTGCTCCCGCCCAGCCCCAATACACATTATCCTGTCTGGGGAGGTGGTCACACCTCCCTGGGACAGGAAACCTATTGTCCAGGCCTCCCCTGCCGGAGTTTCGTCCAGCAGCAGGAGGCCAGACTCGTGTCTGTGGCAGCAGCATCCATTTTGTGATGCCAGGGCTTTGGAAAGAAGTTACCGGGCTAGCCAGAGTTAACATGTCTTTCCCTCTAGAAGGGTGGAATGCTACCCCCGCCGCCAGAATTGGCGGGGGGGTAGTATTCCAAGATGTTTGACACCAAACACGACATGTTTAGGTGCAGCCATTCCAAAGTTAGCATTTAACGCGAGGTTATAATGCGCTTAAGAGTATATGGTCAGGCTGCACTACAAACAGCATCAGAGAAGGGTCTCCGAACGCTGCAGAGGGGCCCTGCTCATG
The DNA here is from genome assembly GCA_963921515.1 of Calotriton arnoldi. Lineage (NCBI taxonomy): Eukaryota > Metazoa > Chordata > Amphibia > Caudata > Salamandridae > Calotriton > Calotriton arnoldi. The sequence continues at coordinate 36,012 of CAWUFW010016063.1, forward strand.
CAGGGGCACCCTCTCACATAGGAACCATGCACTCTGCCTTTAGGATTGATAAGGCCTGCCTTAGGAGTGACTTATAGGTTTATATGTGTGTATGTATTTAGTGATATAGGTAACCTATATCACAGTAAGGGGTGCATGCACCACCTTACCCAGGCTGCAGTAGCAGACCTGTGGTGTCAGTTTGGATGGCCTTCCAGGGGTGGCATAATACATGCTGCAGCCCCTGGCAGGCCTCTGAGGTACCTATGCCCTTGGTACATAGTATACCATATACTAGGGACTTATAAGGGCACTCCAGATTCCAATCAGTGATGTGCCTAAGGCACATGGAAACCATTTTAGAGAGGAAGCAGCTAGGCTGGGGTTCTGATTAGCAGGGCCACAGCCAGACTAATGTCGAAAAACAGTGAAGCATCAGCAAAAGTGGGGGTACCCATGTGAAGCAGATCCTACTCTCCTACACAACCCCCCCAAACGTAGGGACATTAAACTAACCTTGCCCAGTTAAGTCTTCATGTTCTAAGTGGAAGTACCTAGAGAGTCCATCTGCATTGGCATGGTTACTCCCAGGTCTATGTTCCACTGTAAAGTCCATCCCCTGTAGGGAAATGGACCACCTAAGCAGTTTGGGGTTTTCACCCTTCATTTGTTTTAGCCATAAGAGGGGCTTATGGTCTGTCTGAACCAGGAAGTGTGTACCAAACAAGTATGGCCTCAACTTCTTCAGAGCCCAGACCACAGCAAAGGCCTCCCTCTCTATGGCTGACCAACGTTTCTCTCTAGGGGTCAGCCTTCTGCTAATGAAAGCTACTGGCTGATCCTGACCTTCTTCATTCAATTGTGACAGTACAGCCCCTACCCCCAATTCAGATGCATCAGTTTGAACAATGAACTTCTTGGAGTAATCAGGACTCTGTAGAATGGGAGCAGTGCACATGGCCTGCTTCAGGTCATCAAATGCCTTTTGACAGCTAACTGTCCACTGAACCTTTTGGGCATTTTCTTAGAAGTTAAGTCATTCAGGGGTGTCACTATTGATCCATACCCCTTGACAAATCTCCTATAGTACCCAGTCAGGCCTAAGAAGGCTCTCACCTGAGTCTGGGTAGTGGGAGCAGTCCAGTCCATGATAGTCTGGATCTTGCTCTGCAAAGGTTGAACCTGGCCTCCACCCACAAGGTGGCCCAGGTACACAACCTGACTCTGCCCTATCTGGCACTTAGTGGCCTTGATAGTCAGGCCTGCCTTTTGCAGGGCCTGTAAAACATTCCTGAGGTGGACCAGGTGATCCTCCCAGGTGGAGCTAAAGACAGCAATATCATCTAGATATGCTGCACTATAGGCTTCCAGACCTGTGAGAACTGTATTCACCAACCTCTGGAAAGTGGCAGGTGCATTCTTCAGACCAAAGGGCATTACCACAAATTGATAATGCCCACTAGGGGTTGAGAATGCTGTTTTGGGCTTTGCAGTATCAGCTAGTCTGATCTGCCAGTAGCCAGCTGTCAAGTCAAATGTGCTGAGATATTTGGCTGAGGCCAAAGTATCTATGAGCTCATCTGCCCTTGGTATTGGATGGGCATCAGTCCTAGTGACTGCATTGAGACCCCTGTAGTCCACACAAAACCTCATCTCTCTTTTTCCACCACTGGTGTGAGGTTTTGGCACAAGGACCACTGGACTAGCCCAAGGGCTATCTGAGGGTTCAATAACTCCCAATTCCAACATTTTCTGGACTTCAGTCCTGATACAGTCCCAGACATGGTCAGGTTGCCTATAAATCTTATTTTTAATAGGCAGACTGTCCCCAGTGTCCACTTCATGAGTGCACCAGGTGGTCTGACTGGGTGTCAGTGAAAACATATGTCTAAACTGATTGAGAACTTGCCTACAATCAGTTTGTTGCTGGGTAGTGAGGTTGCCTGCCAAGGCTACACCATCTACTGACCCATCGTCAGGGTTCTGCGAGAGCAGGTCAGGGAGTGGGTCACTCTCTTCCTCCTGCCCTTCATCAGTAGCCATGAGCAAGCCCATGTCTGCCCTGTCCACATATGGTTTTAACCTGTTGACATGGAGAACCCTGTGGGGACTCCTGGGTGTTCCTAGGTCTACTAAGTAGGTAACCTCACCCTTCTGCTCAACAATAGTGTGGGGTCCACTCCATTTGTCTTGGAGAGCTGCTGGGGCCACTGGCTCCAACACCCAAACCTTCTGTCCTGGATGGTAAACAGTCAGAACAGCCTTTTGGTCATGCCAGGCCTTTTGAAGTTCCTGGCTAGCCTCAAGGTTTTTGGTTGCCTTTTTCATGTACTCAGCCATCCTGGAGCGGAGACCAAGTACATAGTCCACTATATCTTGCTTTGGGGGCTTGAGAGGTAACTCCCATCCTTCCTTCACCAAGCACAGTGGACCCCTCACAGGGTGGCCAAACAGAAGTTCAAAAGGGCTGTAACCAACCCCCTTCTGAGGCACCTCCCTATATGCGAATAAAAGGCAGGGCAAGAGTATGTCCCATCTACGCCTAAGCTTTTCTGGGAGCCCTTTAATCATGCCCTTCAAGGTTTTGTTGAATTTCTCAACTAAACCATTGCATTGTGGGTGATAGGGTGTGGTGAACTTATAAGTCACTCCACACTCCTTCCACATTGCTTTTAAGTACCCAGACATGAAGTTTGCACCCCTGTCTGATGCTACCTCCTTAGGAAAGCCCACTCTTGAGAAAATTCCCAGGAGGGCCCTTGCCACCACAGGTGCTGTAGTGGTCCTGAGGGGAATAGCTTCTGGGTACCTGGTGGCATGATCCACTACCACCAGGATAAACCTGTGCCCAGAGGCTGTTTGGGGATCCATGGGACCAACAATGTCAATCCCTACCCTTTCAAAGGGCACCCCCACCACAGGTAGTGGTATCAGGGGGCCTTTGTAGTGCCACCTGCCTTGCCACTGGCTTGGCAGGTTACACAGGAGCGACAAAACTCCTTGCTGTCTTCAGACATGTGGGGCCAGTGAAAGTGAGGGACAATTCTGTCCCAAGTCTTGTTCTGGCCCAGGTGACCTGCCAAGGGAATATCATGGGCTAGGGTCAATAGGAAGCCCCTGAACTTCAGAGGTATAACCAACCTCCTGGTAGCACCAGGCTTGGGGTCTCTACTCTCTGAGTACAGGAGTCCATCATCCCAATACACTGTATGGGGACCACTAGCTTTCCCAGCAGCCTCAGCAGCAGCTTGCTGTCTGAGGGGTTCAAGGGAGGGGCAGCTCTGCTGCTCCTGGCTCAGATCTGCCCTAGAAGGTCCCCCTGTCCCCAAGAACTCAACCTGGTCAGGTTCAAGTTCCTCTGGGACAGTTCCTTCTTCAGGGCTGAGATCATCCCCCTCAAGGGACTGATCTTCCTCCTGAGCCAAGGGGGAAGGCACTGCCTTAACCCTACTACTCCTCCTCTTGGAAGGCACTTGGTCCATTCTTCCAGAATCCAAGGCCTGTTCAGTGCTAGACATTTTGGCTTGTGACCTGGTCACAGCAAACACATCTGCAGGGATCCCCAGCATTTCTGCATGGGTCCTGAGCTCCACTTCTGCCCAAGCAGAAGTCTCTAAGTCATTGCCAAGCAAGCATTCGACTGGTAGGTTTGCACTTACCACAACCTTCTTAAGGCCAGTTACCCCTCCCCAGGAGAAGTTAACAACTGCCAGAGTATGGTCTGTTCTGACATTGCTAGCATTGGTCACTTGGTACATCTCACCAAGTATAACTTGCCCAGGATTCACAAGGTCTTGTGTCACCATTGTGACACTTGCCCCTGTGTCCCTAAATGCCAAAGCCTCACGTCCATTGATTAAAGGCTGTTGTCTGTACTTGCCCAGATTACTGGGACTCACAGAGGAGGTCACATCCATGCCTCCATCACAGACTAACACAGCCTGAGTCAGTTCTCTGACTAGGTCAGAGCCCAACTCAGTACCCAGGGTGAACCCTACTAAACCCTTGGCTGGAGCACTCCCACCAACTGTACTAGGGGGAACAGGTGCCTTAGGGGCATTGGTGGGTGCTGGACTTGAGTCTTTGGACTTGGTGCAATCACTGGTCCAGTGGGTCTTTTGCTTACAGACCTTGCACCATGGTTTTCTTTGGCCTTTCCCTTTGGTAGACTGTGAAACCCCACCAGAAGAAGATTTTTGGGGGCCTGATGAAGACTTTTGATCTTTACCCTTCTCCCCACCCTTTTCAGAGTTCTTAGCATCTTGCTTCTTGGTTTCCCCACCTTGGTTCTGTACCTTCTGCTTCACCCTGGTTCTGACCCATTTGTCTGCCTTCTTTCCAAATTCTTGGGGAGAGGTCAGATCAGAGTCTACCAGGTATTGATGCAATAGCTGATTTTGACAGTTATTAAGAATCTGCTCCCTCATTATCAGATTGTACAATCCAGAGAAGTCACACACCTTACTGCCCATCAACCAGCCCTCCAGAGCCTTGGCAGAACAATCCACATAGTCTACCCAGTCTTGAGTCTGTGCTTTTTGGGTATCTCTGAACTTCAACCTGTACTGTTCAGTGGTTAGGCCAAACCCATCAATAAGAGCACTCTTCAAGACCTTGTAATTATCAGCATCCTCCTCTCTAACAGTGAGGAGCTTATCTCTACCTTTGTCTGCAAAGGAGAGCCACAAGATTGCTGCCCACTGCTCCTGAGGGACCTTCTGTACCTTACAGGCCCTCTCTAGAGCAGTTATCCACTTGTGGATGTCATCCCCACTCTGGTAGGGAGGGACAATCTTGCTCAGGTTCCTATGGTCATAGGACCTTTCCCTATCTCTAGGGACATGGCTGCCACCATGGGACTCTAGTCCCAACTTTCTTCTCTCTCTAAAGAGATCTAGGGACTCCCTGTCTATAGCCAGTTGCTTCTTTTTGATTTCAAGCTGAGCTTCCTCATATTGAACCAGCCTCTTTCTTCTCTCATGAGAGGATTCCCTCCTATGAGATGAGACAGAGCTCCCTATGGAGGTGCCAGAGTGGTTAGACTCCTGAGAAGGAGATCTAGACTTCCTGGGCACACTCATAATCCTTCCTGGGGGGACAAAGAGGGCATCATTCTGATCATCCTCTTCATCTTCCTCAGGAGGGATTGGATTATCCAGGTCAGGGCCATTGTCGCCCTCCTGGCCAGTTTCAGAGGGGGTGCTGGGGGTATTGGTACCCCTGGTCCCATCCTCATCTTCTGCCCCACCCTCAGCTCCTACCCCTTCAGTCCCCAAGGGCTTACTAAGGTCATAAGCCACCAACAACTCTTTAAGGTGTTGGGTGGTGGGACTTTGGCCTGTCCTTATTTTTCTCAAGTTGCATAAAGCTCTCAATTCCAAGAATGGGAGTGTATCATACTTGGAGGGTGGAAGCTCAGTGGCTTCCTGCAAGGATTCTTTAGATCCTACCCTTAAATACATTACTAGTGTGGTGTGGTGTATGCACGACCTACTCTAGTGTGGCCTACTAAACTCTCTTGAGTTGTAGAAAGGGTGTGCTATCCCTTAACACCCAACTCTAAGTTCAGTAGAACTTACTGTATTCTAAGCTTAAATTATATGTACCTTAGGTACCTTTAGTGGTTTTCAGTTGATCAATTCAATTGAGATTATCTGGTAAAACAATAGCAAGCTGGAATCCCACACGCTGCACACCAATGTGAGAAGTTGGCCTGGTATATGCTGTCCACTAATTATAGTGGGCACCTTGCACCAGTCCAAACAACCCCTTATTGGAGATAGGTTAAAGACAACCTTATTGAAAGCTATCCTAGTGGTAGCTATGGAGAGCAGCCTTCAGGCTAAGTCTTGAAGGAATGTAAAGCAGCTTGTTTTACCAGTCTATAATCTCTTGAGTGACCAAATGAAAGAGCACCACACCAGGTATATATTCAAAATATATGTATTTATTGCTAAACACACCCCTCTAGTCTCTTTATGAGGCTAGAGTTCGAAGTACATAAGTTAGAAGTTATTTAAACACAGTAATAGCACAAATACACGTTTGGGCCCTAGGGCGTACCAAACCATATACCAATAAAGTGGTATAAGAACCACGACTGAACTAGACACTAGGCCTAGAGCCTCTAGAAGTGCTTGGACCACAAGGAACCACCCAAGGTAGTGACACAGGGGACCCACGGGGGACGCGTGCAGTGTAAATACACAACCGCGATACGCCGTTGACTTCTATGGAGAAAGTCGTGATCGGGAAATTAAAGGAAAGGGACACTTAAAGGAGGACTTGGAGCAAACCCTTTGAGATCTAGGACTTTGAAGAGTCTCTACCCACGGGAGCACCGGAGTACTCGTGTTACCTCACCCAGGGAAGCCGGGTGCATAGGTGCCTTTCGGGGTCGGGTTTCGTCGTCGATTTGAATGGCGATCTGCTGCAAAGTGCTGCTGGCGACCAAGTGGAAAGTGTCCGGGTGGATCCAAGAGTGGATCGGAGTTCTGAAGAATCTGAAAGCAGAGGGGACAGAGTCTGGGTCACTAGCCAGTGACCAGGAAGGCGATGGACAGATGCCCACCGATGTCGAGTGCTTCAGGTGCGTTGACGGTCGTCTTGACTCTTCAGCCACGAAGTCCAGGAGGTGTTGTCGGTGACCAGGAGCAGGATTCGGGCTGGTACATGATGTCTGTCGAGTGCTGAGGTGTCGGCGACTGGATTGGACCCAACAACCCTTGGCAACAGCAAGTCTCGATGCAGAGGAAGATCGTCGATGGTGCAGACCAGCAAGGTCTGGGGAACTCACCCAGCAAGGGTAAGTGAGGGCAGGCCTGGAGCAACCAGGATGCCAAGTAAGAAAAAGATTGGCCTTCATTAAGGGCTACTAGCCAATGGGCTAGCGACCGCGAAGGAGCCTCGAGACGTCGCACGTGGATCTGGCTCACAGGACCCTCGTGGAGTGGAGGCCAGTGATCTTCGGTGCAGTTGGTGCTGGAGGCTAGGGCTACTCGGAGCCCAAAGCACGACTTCGGGGGAGACCCAGAAGAGGATGCACTTGCAAATGTGCTCGGTGTCCAGGGGTCACGATCTCAAGTCACCCACGATAGCTACGGGCCTCAGCTTTGCTGGGGACTCAGGGTAGCCTCGGGAAGTCTGAGAATCCACCTCTGGTGATGCGATGACTTCGGCGTCCGGCAGGAGCTTCAGAAATGCGAACCGGACAGATGCTTCTTTGGTGCCTGCCAAGCAGGGGAGTCACTCCTTGACCCCAAGGGAGATTCTTCTGTCCTCTAATCGTGAGTAGAGCGTCGAAGGTCCAGGATTCAGTTTCAGAGTTTCGTCCAGGGATAATCTAAAGTCCTAAGGACTGGGTTCCTATACTTATACTAAGGATAAGGGTTGGACTACTCTGTGGCCCCACCTATGGGTGGGTCAGGGCAGAGGGGTGGCTACACCCCTTTCCCTTTGTCCAGTTCGCGCCAAAGCAGGGGCTGCAAGCCCCTGATCCGGTTTGAACTGGGGTATGCACAGGGACACCAAGTGTGCCCCCAGTGCAGGACTTCAAAGCACACGAAAGTGCTCCCGCCCAGCCCCAATACACATTATTCTGTCTGGGGAGGTGGTCACACCTCCCTGGGACAGGAAACCTATTGTCCAGGCCTCCCCTGCCGGAGTTTTGTCCAGCAGCAGGAGGCCAGACTCGTGTCTGTGGCAGCAGCATCCATTTTGTGATGCCAGGGCTTTGGAAAGAAGTTACCGGGCTAGCCAGAGTTAACATGTCTTTCCCTCTAGAAGGGTGGAATGCTACCCCCGCTGCCAGAATTGGCGGGGGGTAGTATTCCAAGATGTTTGACACCAAACACGACATGTTTAGGTGCAGCCATTCCAAAGTTAGCATTTAACGCGAGGTTATAATGCGCTTAAGAGTATATGGTCAGGCTGCACTACAAACAGCATCAGAGAAGGGTCTCCGAACGCTGCAGAGGGGCCCTGCTCATGCAGGGGCACCCTCTCACATAGGAACCATGCACTCTGCCTTTAGGATTGATAAGGCCTGCCTTAGGAGTGACTTATAGGTTTATATGTGTGTATGTATTTAGTGATATAGGTAACCTATATCACAGTAAGGGGTGCATGCACCACCTTACCCAGGCTGCAGTAGCAGACCTGTGGTGTCAGTTTGGATGGCCTTCCAGGGGTGGCATAATACATGCTGCAGCCCCTGGCAGGCCTCTGAGGTACCTATGCCCTTGGTACATAGTATACCATATACTAGGGACTTATAAGGGCACTCCAGATTCTAATCAGTGATGTGCCTAAGGCACATGGAAACCATTTTAGAGAGGAAGCAGCTAGGCTGGGGTTCTGATTAGCAGGGCCACAGCCAGACTAATGTCGAAAAACAGTGAAGCATCAGCAAAAAGTGGGGGTACCCATGTGAAGCAGATCCTACTCTCCTACACAGAGGATATACATATTCTTGCTACTGCCATAGTCAGAAAAACTAAGTCTCGTTGTGTCTCTGATACTCCTTACTTCGTGACCCCTAATAACATTAATTCTGCTGAGAGTTTTATTTTAATCCTCAAAGATTGCATCAAAAAATGTTCTATACCTGTCTTCAGGGTCTCTAAAATCGGACAAGTAGAGAACATATGGACAATGTCGGCCTCTGTGCTACGGCATCGAGGGCAGAGAACTCCTTCTGTGCCACCCCAATTGAGCAATCTTGGCTGGCGTATAATATAGCAAAAAGATTGTTTTATAATACTGTGCTTGAAGCCCAGCCGATCTCAATATGAAGTGGTCCAGTGTGAGAGAGTCAAAGAACTCATCACCGTGTATACCAAGTCTTTGCTTCCACTTCTCACAGTGTTTCTCTAGATCATCGGACTTCAACAGTCTCAGCCCTCCATATATTTGAGTGATAGTACAACCCTCTGGATCCCTGATTGCCTCCACTATGGGGTCTTTAGTAAAAGCACGTTCCCTCCCCTTTTTTTTTTAGCAATATAGCTCCGTACCTATGGGTATTTAAAAAAATCTTTTCGATCCACGTTAAAAGACAGCTGGACTTTCTCAAATGGCACTATTCCGCTTCCATCAAGCATATCCCATATCTTCCCACACCTAGTATATCCCGGCACAACATTACACTATCATGGAATATGTCTGCAAATGATGGATTCCCAAAAAGCGGGGTGTAAAAATTCATCCTCACTAGACCTAGTTTCTTTCTAACAACAGTCCACATGGAAAATGCCGCCCCTAAGGTCTTAAACTTGACTTTTTTGTAATAACAAGGTTCGCTATATTTCATAAGCCAATTAGAAGGCTCATTCCCTAGTAACGGTTCATACATATCAGGGGGGGCATTGCTTCTCCACTGATCCACAACCTTCCCTCCAAGCAGTCCCTGTATATACTGGATTACTGCGGCCCAACAATACGTTCTTAGATCTGGGCGGCCCCCCCCCCTCTCCCTGGGAAGGGACATGAATCTAAGCGCCCTTCTGGTCTTCCTGTGTGGTCTATATAAACTTATTGACCATCTTTTCCATCCCCTTAAACCAAAGGTTTTCAATCTCTAAAGGTATTGTTCTAAATAGATACAGAATCTTTGGGAGAAATATCATTTTGATGACATTACACCGCCCCACAATTGAGAGACGCAAATTAATCAGCCTGTCTAGATCTTTCTTTGCTTTCTGCATTACCGGGACCAGATTTTCCTCCACAATTTCCCCCAGTTCGGATGATATGGTGACCCCTAAGTAGATTGCTGATTTCATCACCCGAGGATCCGTTAGGCAGATCCTCTTATTAATAACAATTTGCATTTTATCCTGATTAAGCAGATATCCTGAAACCTCCCCAAACTTTTTTCACTCTTCCTCGATCTCCCTTAGGGCTTCATAGGGGTTAGGTGTCACTACCGCGAGATCAGCATACCCCAACATTTTAGTGTCTAGGCTTTGAAGCCGGATAGGTTGAATTTTCACATTGGCTTCGATTTTCAAGATCAGGGGGTCTATATAACATGCAAACAAAAGGGTAGAACAAGGACACCCCTATCTAGTACCCTGTGTAATACGAATAGGCTCTGTTTGACCTCCCATTAATTGGAGCCGGGCATGAGGGTCTCTATAAAGTGCCTTTATAGTCTCGATAAACCCCTTTTCGATTTCCACCCTCGAGAGAGAGGCCCAAAGGTACTCCCAGGAGACCCTAACAAACGCCTTCTCAGTGTCAAGCAGAATAAGTGCCATAGGGTCTCCGGGAACAGAGGTACCATCAAATAAAGTAATCACTCTGCGTATATGGTCGGCGGTTCCCCTGCCTGGGATGAAACCATATTGCCTAGGGGATATCACCTTTACTATGATACAGCTCAGCCAATTCGCCAATATCTTTGAGAAAACTTGTGTCACTATTCATGAAGCTTATGGGCCGATGAGACCCCATCTCGTTTGGAGGGTTCCCCTTTTTGGAAAAATAACATTAAATAAATTAGGTCAGCCCCCAAAATTGGAAGAAAAGTTTTATAGAACTCTAGCGGGATTTGATCAGGACCAACAGCCTTTCCAGAGGGGAGATCTTTTACCGCCTTTTGTATTTCTTCCCTCGAGATTGGTACATCAAGGGATTTCGCATCTGCCTGGGAAAACTGTTCGGTCTGAAGGGACTCTAAGTACCCCTTTATATATCTCACATCCGGACTTCTCTCCTCCCCATATAACTTCTCATAAAACCTGTGGAATTCCTTCCGTATGTCCCTGGGGCTAGACACTAATGCGCCCTTGTGGTTCTTGATCTCCAAGATCTCCCCACTAACGATTTTCTGTCTTGTTCGTATGGCTAACAAATGCCCCACTTGCTCACTATATTCATAGCATTTTTGCCGCCAGGCTATATATTTTTCCGCTGCTCTTGCTACCGAGATTCCTCCAGTGGCTGCCCTTGCTAGAGCAAGTTTTTTCAAAATTCCCTCTATACATAAGCCATTCACTATAGCCCTAACCAGTTCTTCTTCTGCATCCGCCATTGTATTATATATTTCACTTAGGTGCTGAGGTAGCTTCTTATTCCGATTCAGAGAAAAACTCAAGGTCTTCCCACGACCCCAGCCTTAAGAGCATCCCATACCACTCTACTCCCAGCACTTCCCCAACTAAACTCCAGAAACTCTCCCAACCATTTGCTCATATGATTAAAATAATCCGGGTCTTGCAGCAAGCCCCTCTCGAATGTCCTGGTTTGTTCTGGTATTTCCAACCCTGTACTAATTACTTCTAAGACCAAAAGAGTTGTGGTCTGACATGACCCTAGGGAACTTCTTAATGGTGCACGCCCTAAGCAGTTGCTGCGAAACAAAAAAATAATCCAGACATGCTTTTGCTTTATGTGGGGCAGAAAAACATGTACTACCCCCTCATGTGGCTTTAGGTATGAGCAAACATCAGTAAGCCCATTATCTTGCGTCAGCTGGGTCATGCCTCGATAACATTTTCTTTTCCGGCCAACATAGTTGCTAGAATCCCCATCCCTTAGCCCACCCAAGCCAATAATATTCAAGTACCCACAAAATATAATGGGTATTGGCCACTCAGTGAGCTCCGAATTAAGGAACTTGAAAATATCAGGATCATCTCCTGTAGAGCCATAGACAGAACAGAGAGTAAAATTAACCCCTGAATATTGGCATTCCACGATTGCCCAGCTGCCAAATCTGTTGGTTACCCGTTTTTTAAATACTATACCCCGCTTCCGGGCCAAAGCAGCCACCCCCCCCCCGGTTCTAGTTCCTTGTGTAGTATATGCCACAAGCTGATATCCCTCCAATACCTTTTTCCTGGTTCCTTCAATGTGTGTCTCCTGCAAGCACACTATATCATTTTTAAGCATTCGCAGGTCTTCTCTAATTTTCCGTCGCTTTGCCGGGTCATTCAACCCACATATATTTACTGTTGCAATTCACATTCTAATTGCACTGTTTTACACTGTTCCATCACTTTCTCCCATTCTCCCCCAACCTCTTTAGTGTCCTCATGTGCCATTTTCTAACCCCCTGGGTGACCCACCCTCCCACCTTAACCCCCCCTCTACCCTGCCCTTGCCTCCCCCCACCCCCTCCCCCACCTACTCTGTGATACAAACAGACCAATGGTCTTGGTGATAGGACCTATGCTCGGGTCCCCCCGCCACCGATCGGGTCATATCCCCCTTTTTTTATACCTATGTTAGAGATATCCCTTTACGTTCCCTTTCTTACTCTGACAAAAACAGCCATAACTACAGAGCCATAGGTAAACTGTTTGAAGAAGAAAGGGCTGCTCAGCCTGAACTATTTCAGTTTATTAATGTACTCTTTTGCTTGTTTTCAGAGGTGAAGACTCTTGTGGTATTTTGAAATATGATTTTCAGACGAGCTGGCTTCATCAGATATGCTTCCGCCTCCAGAGCCTGGCATGGTTGGATCAGTTGCCTGAGCCTTCAGAGTCTCTCCACCGTTAAGTGACAAAAATCTGGCCTTGCAAAAAAAGTCTGGCCTTCGTAAATTCGTTTGGCCCCGGGCGTGCCTTTGAAAACACTGCTTCTCCGAGTAAATAATTTCCAAAGTAGATTATGACTGCTCTTGGCATCGGAGTTTCACCATTATGCGACTGGCCTGTCTTTTTTAGGGTCAATTGGAAGCGATGAACCTGCTGGATTTCAAGGTCCCAGTTCCAGTGTTGAAGTTCCGGAAAGGCTCCCTTCATTAAATCCAACATATAGGTCCGGATGTCATTACCCTTGACTCCTTCTTTGATGCCCAAGATTCTTAGGTTATTCCTCCGTTGCCTGTTTTCAAAGTCCTCCAATTTCCATTGGATGTCGGTGATTTGTGCCCCCTGTGACTGGGTTTGAACTCTAGCCCCATCCTCTTCTAGAGTAGCTGTGCTTTCTTCTGCAGCCGACAGCCTGGTATTCATATCTATGCAGGCTGTAGCCATCTTTCTTACTGACCCTTGCAGCTTTTTCGTTGCCAGCCGTTTTTTATTCCCATCCAGTTGAGTCTCTTCTTGGAGCTGCTTGATGGACTAATAAATCAGTATTTGTGTTGTCTTCCTGTTACTAGAGGCTTCCTCCTGTACCAGAGGTTCGGGGTAGCCTTTCTGCGTTGCGAAATAATCCCATTTCAAGGCAGAATTTGCACTATGCTTGGATAGTTCATCTGCAGTCAACCCAAGTGACTGGGGGTCTCTACTCCTTCTGGAGAGATTTTTCCTTCTTACCACTGTCCGGGGTCCTGCCTGCTGGCTACCTGGGCTTGAGCTGGATAGCTGAGCACTGCTTCCATTTCCTAGCTCTGTAGAGCTAATATCCGAGTCATCTGTAAGTGAGAAGAACTTGTCACTCAGCTCCTGGCAATCTTCCAGCCCCTTAAGCTCTGTTGCCCCTTCAATTAACTCACTGGTGTCCATATTATCCAATGCCTGTATTTGTGATACATGGTATAAACCATCCGCAGGACAGTGGTGCCTCATCCCCTCAGTTGGCACTATTTGAGGAGGAAGTATGACATGCTCCTGGCTATCAATGTCTACCAACCCCCTCCCAAAAGCAAATTCAGAGTTAGGGCTTACCAGGGGTCTAATTGGTCCAGTTTGTCCTTCACTAGCCACTTCCAGCTTGTTTACAGGGCCTTCTCTGCTAAGCTCCATCTCCTCCAGTCTGTCAGCATCCCCATGCAAGTCCTTCAGGTCACAGCCGCTGGGTACTCCCGTTGTTTCAACCCAAGAGTCTCCAGCAGTGATCATGGGAAAAAATTCTGTGATGCTCTGCTGCTGCTGAGACTGCGACTGAGACTGCTGTTGCGACGACTGTCCAATCTGGGAGTCTTGGGTTTCTCCACTGATTTTCTCCAATCTTCCATCTCCTTTTCCTTCTCCTTTCTTAACAGCATCGAGGCTTTGCTTTCCCTTCAAAAACATTTTGGGATTTATGGCATTAGTGGCATTGTTACTAGTGCCTAGCTTCCCCTCCTTGGAGCACTGGAGGATATGGTGTTTCCATTAGGGGATACTGGTGTCATAGCGCTGGTATTGCTATCATTATTCTTCGCTGGCGCGGAGTGGTTCATCTTTGGAGGCATCCCTCTGTTGATGCATGTCCTGGCCGTGAGCCACCCGGTCCTGCCGACCCCTCCTCCTTCCCTGACCGAAGCTGAGAGCAGTGCGAGCCGCAGTATGCAGCAAGACCCCAGCACACCAGTGAGCACTGCCATCACCAATGCCACCTCAGCTGCCTGAAACATGGCCGTGAACCAGGGGCTGCGCTGCCAGTAAGTCCTCATGTGTATTTTTTTCCTTTAAGGGAACATCTCTTTATTCCCGTTATTTTCGACCCAAGCAGCGGGGAGCGGCCAGCGCGGCCGTTCACACAGGCGCCATCTTGTCTTTTGTATATACCATCACGGTTTCCAATGTAATCTGCGTTCCGGCAGCCCAATTCATTGTTAACATCAAGCATGTTCACAAAATAGCTTAAAATCTGAACATCTCTATTGGTTCATTGTCTCGAGCAATCAAATACAATCTCATATCAGAGACACCAGTCAGCAAAGAATTACTCCGTGTTCCATCTAGGTTTCCAATATGGTCTACTCTATTCACACCAAAATATCTCGATTGGTTCTTCCTGTATGCCAGTCACCTGCTTCAAATCCCACTATTAACCAATCCATTGTACTCTATGCCTGCTCTGTTCTCACCAATGCCTAATGCCAGAACATCTCTACTGGTTCTTTCGGTCGGCTAGTTGGCCGCGGCAAATCCCACTATTAACCAATCCAATATGGTCTGCCTATTCACACCAATGCCTTATGCCAAAATATCTCTATTGGTCTTTCTGTCTCCCAATCGGCTGCCTCAAATCCCACTATTAGACAATCCATTGTACTCCATGCCCACGGTCTGTTAATATCTGGCTTACTACTGACACTGCTTGGTTTCTAAACATCTCTATTGACTCTTTCTCTCACCCAGTCAGCTGTCTTAAAACTTAAAAACCATCAATGTGTACGACCATAACTATATGGTCCGATATTCCCATTCACTTTATACTTGTTCTAAATACTGAGGAGTTCGTCAACCTATAGGTTTCAAATCCTACAGCCCCCAGTCTCCTTTGTCCTTCTTTAACTAAGTGCAAGACTGTCTAATCATACAGGTTACCATTCATCCCAGTATTCCTCTTGGTTTCACCATTGTCCCATAGTCAGCATGCTTATAATATCTAAAACATGAATAGTCATAATGAAGTCTCACCTCTATCTATCACAAAATCCTTACACAACGGCTCAAACATTATCAAATGTCAGTCTTCAATTTCAAATAACCTTGACCAATGCATTCCAACTTCATAGAAAGTAGTGGAACTAATTTTCAATGTTAAGTCCTTTTTCTAAGGATCTCAACCCACTAATTCATTTTGCCTCAGCCTGGCGGAGCCTAAGCTCCAGATCACCACCCCTTGGATTTTTACCTATCTTTAGTAACCTAAGAAACTTAAAATTTATGTCATCTGGATGCGGTCATAGACGGCCTATAACTGCTCTGTTTGGTGTGTGTGTCATGTTGACCATTGACCTTGTTGGATGTAAGGAATCATTGACTCATTCCTATGTGTTCATCTTTTTTTCATTTTTAACCTTATCCCAACTCCAGTGAACATTATACCCATCTAGGAGCTGGAGATAATTTTAGTTATTTTTATCTCAGACACACATATCTCGGGAATATCAACATATGCTCTATCCCCATGAAGATTGAGCCCATTCTGGTCCACTAGATAGCTGGAATGATGACCCAATGATGAAGCATACCGCTGATGAACGCTGGTGGTGCCTATTAGTGGACACTAGTGGATGAGTGTCTCTTAATGAAATTCTTTTCCCAAGGGTTCCACTCTTGCTTTGATTAGTGGCGAAAGGAGAGGCCCCTGGATGAGAGGAAAATTCTGCTGAGCATATCTGCTTGAATGATCTCCACTCCCGGAATGTAAGATGCCCTGATTAAGAGGAGCTGAGTCTTCATCCATGGCAGTAGTGAGTGGAGCAGTTGAGCCAAGTGAGGAACCTTAGTTCCCTTGTGAAGGTTGATATGATGTTTTGTCTGTTCTGACCAGGTGTGCTTGATTTTTGACCTGATGAACAAAAACTGACCTCCCTCCAAACTGATATGAGTTCTTTCCAATTGAAAGACCTCTCCACCTACAGACTTCAGCAAAGGCCCTCTGTGGCTGGAATCTGTTGTTGAGATTAGCAAAGGGGCGCTATGAAGGAGTACACCTGTATGGACATAGCATTGAAGAGATAGACAAATGGCTGCTATGACAGGGATCAAAGTCTTGTATACCTTGGAATTGTGGGTTCCACCAACTGAGCACATGCTTGACCAAAGTGCTCAAATGGACCACAACCCACGGAACTATAAAGATGCATACCACCACGTCTCCCTGTGACCTCAACCACAGTCGAGCCAGATATGTCTTTCGCTCCAAAAGATCTGACAGGTGACACCTCAAAAAAGCTCAGATCATCCATCAAAGGCAAGTTGCCTTATTTGACTTCCCGTCCCAGTTAATTTACCTTCCCGTCCCTGCCCACCAGGTCTATAGCCAGACTGTATGAAAATACTTCGGCTCAATTTATAATAAACAATATAAGAGCGTGGACAGTGTTTCTAAGTAGAGGAACTTGCCAGGGCTGTTCTCTATCGCTAACCTTATTTGCCCTTTTTATAGAACCTCTGGCCCAATATATTCGTCCCCATAATGGCATCCACCCCTCATTATAA
This sequence comes from Calotriton arnoldi, assembly GCA_963921515.1. Classification (NCBI taxonomy): domain Eukaryota; kingdom Metazoa; phylum Chordata; class Amphibia; order Caudata; family Salamandridae; genus Calotriton; species Calotriton arnoldi. Next base: position 52,820 of record CAWUFW010016063.1, read on the forward strand.
GGCGCAGAAAAATTAAAATTATACACAGACGATGTTTCCTCGTATTTACTCCCGGAAAGGAATAATATTGAGACAGCTCTACAAGCGATCCGGAGATACACAAGGTTGGGGGGATATACAATTAATGAATCTAAGACCGGATAACTGTTGTTCAATACCTCAATCGAGGTGTTACCCCTGGATGTCAGGCGCAATTATAACTCACACCCCAAAGGATATTTAGGGATATTTTATTCTGATTCAGTCTCAGATAACTATCGTTTAAATTTTGAATGGAAAAAATAAAAGAAAGTCAAGTTGCTTTTCTCTTGCCCATTGGTGGATGGACATTAATGTTTTTAAGATGAATCCATCAAAATGGAATTTTGTGATCCATTCCTAAGTCTTCCAAGACCTCTTCTTTTGAATGGCCCACTTTGATTCTTTCAACATCAGCCTGGAACATAGATATATACCTTTATTCAACCTGTTACTAAATATCCAAGTACATAAGACAGCCAGTACTTGTTTCTGGCAATTAAAGCTTCTGGGATCGCTCTCTCCATCACTACCCGTTGAATCACCCAGGTCTCGTACAGTGACATTCAGAGACAGGGCATTCATTTTTCACTACTGTAAGGCATACTTATCCCATAGTCTTACATTGTACATTGGGTTGCCTTATTACATTTAATAAATGCTAACTTTTGGTTGGGGGCAAGTAGAAATGTCATGTTCAGTTCAAATGAATTGTAATTTAAAATCCTCTTTAATAGTAAAGTCAGATTTTAAGTCACAATTCTGAAAATGCCACTTTTAGAAAGTTGGCATTTTCTTGTCCTAACCATTTGTGCGTTCTGCCAGTGCCCTGGGTCACATGACTATGAATAGCTCTGCTGGTGGGCTTTGTGTATTCATCCCAGACAGTGAGACAAAAGGGGACTAGGCGTTGGCAGGATGAGTCACCCTGCCAGGATGGTTGAGGGCAGAGCTGTTCCTAGCCCCACTTACACTTCAAAGGGCTTGCATCCAGCACACACACAGGAACCTGAGACCAGTCTTTTGTCACCCCAGGCTTCTTGAAGCCTTGGCAGGGGAAGGAAAGAAATAACTTTCTAGAACCAGTTGTGGGCACGGTATAGGGAACCCCCACACTTTGAAGGCTGGCACCAGGCATAAATATTGGACCATCAGAGCACCTCTTCAGTACACTCCTGGACCTGTGGAAGACTTCAGAAGGACTGCCTTGACCCCCAGAGAACTGCCCTTCTGCTACCAGAATACTGCCCTGATGCTTGAAGGACTGCCTTGCTGCTTGAAGGAGAGCTAGACCATCTACTTGAAACCAGGACCGCTTGAAGTGACTCCAAGGCCTGGTTGGCTGGCCTCCTGTGGGACAAACAGGGACATAACAATCTCCTGATGCCTTGAACCCTGCACCTAGCCTCTACTGGAGTGGTTCCTAACCGCCCGGGTGGTGTCTGCAGGTCTTGGACCCTTGGAAGCGTTGTTAGAGGTGCTGCTCCAGCCTCACCCTAAAACTTGAGATTTAGACAAATCTTCACTTAAAATGTCCTGGAGAACCAACAGAAGACTTAGACATACCTGCCAGCCATTACGCCAAAGGTACCCCGCCAGCCGCCCTGACTCTACAGTAGTCCCTGCTACGTTCTTCTCCACAGCAGCAAATCCTGCACGACGGGACCTCTCAGGTACGGTATTACTGTTTGTGTGTGCTGCAAAAATACTTTACACAATGCCTCTAAGTTAAGCCTGGCTACTTTTGTGCCAAGATACTGGGGGGTTAAGGATAGGCTAATTTAGTGACTTTTGAGGTTCACACTGACAAGAATTGTGGTTGTTGCCTTAGTAGGGTTTTCACCCCCCAATAACCCATTTTTTTTACAAACTGACATTTTTTAAAATTCAGCTATAAGTAGTCAATTGCCATCCTCTGGGTCTGGGATGTCAGCTGAAGATATAAATGTGTTCTATGAGGACATCTATCCCGATGAGAACCAAATAAAGATGAAGAATAGACATGACAAGAAAGGGCAAGTGAGTTTAAACGTTCCATCATAAAGGTAAGAGAAAGATTCAATTTTCAGCCATAGTGGAGGACAACATTCTATAGCACAGGCTTATGATGTGTGGCAAGTCATTTGGGGATTTGGAGTTGGACTCCTGATGATGGTGGATATTTTGAACAGTTGAACTTGTATAACTTTGACAATTTGATAATGAAGCTTTTTCAGAATAAGCCTCAGGGTCGTTTTTACAAAAGAAAGATATGTTTTTAGATAGGAGATGGTATTCTATAGCACGAGATGTTAATCTGTGTGGAATCATGCAGGAATATTTAATACCTGATATTGTTCAATATTTTCAGTTCAGCTAAATAATTGCATTTTGTAGCACATAAAACTATATTTTTGTAAGTTTCATGTGGGTACGTGGTGTTATGCAAAGGTGAAATCATAATGAAATTACGTGATGATTTCAAGCTCGATTCCACCTCTTGTTTGGTAGCGCTATTAAATGATATTGCCTTCCAGTATGATTTTGATAACAGATTTGTGTTGTAACTGAAATAGAAGGCATCGGTCTATAACACAAGAATGTATTCTGTGAGCAGTCATGCAAAAATTAGGGGTTCGTTTCCCGGAGGAACCCTTTTCATTTCACATTAATAATTGCATTTTATAACATGTAAAAAATATGGTTTTGTACGTTTCATGTGGTAACTATGGTGTTCTGTTAAGGGAAATCATGTGGAAATCACCCGATAATGTCAAGATCGATTCGCCATCTTGTTTGGTAGCACTTTTGAAAGATAATGCTTAACAGTGTTGTTTAGAGAAAAGATAGATTTGTGTTTTAGCTAAAAAAGACAACATTGGTCTATAGCACAAGGGTTGATTCTAAGAGGAGTCATGCAGAAACTTGGGGTTCAATCCCAGATGGAACCTTTTTGGTCGTATGCTAATGACCCAGAACTCGTTGTTTCTACTTCCTAGGTAGGACAATATGATTTAGTATAGACAGGATTTTGGTAAGGTATTTAAAGAGTGAACAAGATGGTGGCAAACTGTTAACTGTAGTGGCCAGATCAGGGCGTATAACTTTGAAGAGCGAGGTCAGAACTGAGATATGGGGTCAGTTTGTATTGAAGACGCTGTCTTGGGTGATTTTAAATCAGTCTATTTGTTTTTTAATCTAGATACCCTTATCAAGTGGTGTCACCGTTACAACGTCTGGCAAGCTCCACCTGGTTGTATTAGTGTTTGGTCATCCAATTCTTACTCTACCAGAGGAAAGAGCGACCCCTGGCAGTAACAACGTTGCTGCAGACACTTGGAAGCACCCAGCAGGAAAGTGCCCCCACAGAAGGAGCCCCAAGGAGGAAAAAGAAACTTAAAGGCAAAAGACCTCCAAGATGAAGCTGAGACTCCCAGAAGATGCTTGTCAAGGACACTGAAGCTGAATTAGGACTGAAGGCTGGAGAACCGCAAATAGCTGGGTGCAGGATCAGAGGACAAGAAGAAAAATCTGGAAGAACTGAGCCAGGAGCTGGAAACTGCTGCAAAGGCTGGATCCAGGGGTGAGGAAACACAGTGAAGACACTCAGAGCATTGTGACGCAATGAGTGTCTGGAAAACACTCTATTAAATAGGCCATAAACAGGAAGAGGGAATAGCATCAAAACATCCTTCATAATGGTTTGGGAAATAATGGGAACCAAAATGGTGTCTACCATTTTTGATTGGGCTGATTTTTATATCTTCCCAGAATCCTTACAGAGGAATCCTGGGAAGGAGATGGGCCAGCAATATAGCCCCACAAGGACTGCCTACTTCCTCCACTGCCCAGGACACCACCGGTGGACCATGCATGAGGTAAGGTTGAGGGAGAGAAGCGCTGGTCCACCTGTACCGTCAGAAGGGTTCCACTGCTCACACAGCAGGGAGGCAGCGCGTTCCGTTCACCCAAGGCTAGCAGGTGGATGTGAACAGTGTCGGTGACACAACAGGGGGATGAAGATATTGATGCAAGGCATTCAAGATAGTTCTATTTGTATTCAAAAGTGAGGTGAGTTCATGAGTGGTGTAATGTTTTATGTTGGTCAAGATACTGGATAAAATCTGGGATGCTAAAACTAATTAGTGATATTAGTCAATTTTTGTTTTTATTCTAGACATCTTCAATTGGAAGTTCAAATTATTGAGCAGAGTGACTTATCATTTCAGAATTTGAGAGTTGATGAGAGACATTTGATGTTGGAATTGAACACCTTCTAAAGAGGGAAATGTTTTAACTTCAAGACAAATGAGTGGAAGATTTGAAGGGGTCATTATTTTGTAAATGAAGTGATCATAACACAGATTAGATTAATTGAACGCCATGTACAGAAGGAAAATATTCAATCTTGAATTATAGGTCGAACTGAAAGGTATAAACAGGGGAGACGAGGTTCCTTTTTTAATTTTTTTTAATTTTTTTATTACTTAAACCTTACGGTGCATTACAAAGTCAATACATTCCCCTCCGAACCAGGCCCCCCCCACCCCAAGTCCATCAGAAATAACAAAAGAGTGTGACAAGCAGTGGGAAACACCATAATAGTGAATCAGCCTAGCAGTATTTACACTAGTATAAAATCCTGCAACGAAGGGATTATAGTATCAGGGAAAGAACAAAAACAGAGCAGCTAGCAAATTGAGAAAGGGCAAAGGAAACAGAGAAAAAGGAGCGGAGGAAGGGGAGTACTTCGGAGAGGGGAGGGAGAAGGCCGGGGGAGACGTAGAAAGAAGATCGCCAAAGGGAGGGCGGGAAAAGGAAGACATAAGAACCTCATAAAGACCAAAAAATAAGTAGCATTACGGTTATTCCAGTACATTCAGTGTACTAAGCCACCTAGTGACGAGGTTCCTATGTGACTTGCCGGAGAACCTGTGTCATGTGAATTTGAGAAAAAAGTGAATAACTTTGATGAAATGTGATATGACTGAAGGTAAATATTAACCCAATAGGATATGTTTTGGCATTGTTTGATAATGAATATCAGGAAGGTGATGTTCTTTACTGCACATTTGTGTGCCAGTGCAGACTAGAGATCAGAAACAGTGCTATATTTACTCGTTTTATCAGACTAGATAATATATACAATGCTATATTTAATTGTTTTATCTCAAGGCAAATGAGAGGGAGATTCTGAGGGCTTATTACCTTTGAAATACAATGACCATAAGTAAGGCTGTATTGAATAATTCTTTAAATATGAGAAAAGGTTGAAAGCTACTAGAGACTTGAGGGACTACACAAAAGATTTGCTAAGCTTTATTATGTAAAGTGGAGAGTTCTTGTATATTATGAATAATTTGGAGACATGATACCTGTAATGCACCTTGTTTTACTTTTAATATAAAGTTTAAGATATCTTAAAGGAACCCATTGGTGGACGCCTGCAGAGATAACTATAACTTGAGCCTCCGCCATGCATTGCTTATGACCTCACATATTACATCACTCATGACATGTTCTATGACATAATTTATGACATCACTGATGAAATCTGAAATGACATCATTGATGACATCACTGATGACATCATCCAATGAATATGATAGTTTGTTTTACAGTTTACATAGTGGCGGGAAATTACCATATTACCTTTCTACCTAATTTTGTACAGCCTGTGTCCAGCTAATTGGTATAAATGCTTACAAAATGCATGTGCTGCTAATGCACATAGGTGTGTAGAGGTATTGAACATGTTATAAATCTTTGTATTGAAGAGTAATTTGTGGGTACGTGACAGTGGCAACTTGTGTTAATTATGTTCCACACAAGTTTTTTGGTACTACAGAAATTGATTCCGGCAGGGCAAAGATTCTACACACTACATACTAAGTATTGTAAGTAGCCTTGAGTTATTAGACAAAATTGTCTCAGCATGACAATCTTTTACTTAACATAGAAGACTGTCTGCATCAGGTACTAACCTATGTACATGTGTTTGTTTTGCCACAGAAGATAGGCTATAGGGAAAGTTTTCACCACAGTATAAATGCTGCAGGCAGTATGATCTTTAGTACCTTCAGACCTTGATTATTTTAAGTGAACAGTCGCTCTTTGGACAAGTTTTGCTTAGAGTGTACACTGTCCCTTAACGTAAAGTAACGTTTTATCACCATACATAAAGCCGACCCCCCCCACTGCGCATGGCCACAGAACCATATGTTTTTTAAAGGGGTGGTTCACATGCCCCCAAGCATTCTTAGGCCCTGTGCATCCTATCCCCAGGGCCTTTTGTTTATTAAAGGGGCAGGGGGCATGTGGCCCCCTCCCCAAGCCTTTTAGGCCCTGAGGACCCCATCCCCCAGGACCGTTTTTTTTTATAAAAGAGGAGGGGGGCCACATGGCCCCCATCGCTGAGCCCTGTTAGGCCCTGGTGTCCCCATCCCCCAGGGCCACTACTACAATTAAAGGGCAGGGGGGGTCGCATGGTCCCCCTCTCCGAGCATTGTTAGGCCCTGGGGACCCCATCCCCCAGGACCCTTTTTTAAAAATTAAAGGCGAGGAGGGATGCGTGGCCCTCCTCCCCGACCCTTGTTAGGCCCCCAGGTCCACTACCTAAAATAAAGGGCTGGGGGGCACATGCCACCCCTACCCAAGCCTTGTTAGGCCCTGGGGACCCCATCCCCCAGGGCTGTTCATTTTAATTAAAGGGGAGGGGGTGTCATGTGGCCCACCTCCCCAAGCCTTCTTAGGCCCTGGATACCCGTTCCCCTAGGGCCTTTTTTTTAATGAAAGATATGGGAGGGCCACACACCCATTTTCATGAGTCTTGTTGGGCCCTGGGGTTCCCATCCCCAGGGCCCTTGTTTTTTAAATGAAAGGGGAGGGGGGCACATAGCTCCGTTCCCTGAGCCGCCTTGTTAGGCTCTGGGACCCCATTCCCCAGGGCTGAAATTGTTAAAAATGGGAAGGGGCCACGCTGCCCCCCTCCCTGAGCCTCTAAAGGGCTTAGGAAGCCCATCCCCGGGGCCAAAATTATTCAAAAAGGGAAAGGGGCTGCACGGCCTCCTTCCCGAGCCCTTGTTGACCCCAGAGACCCCATCCCCCAGGGCCCACACTACTAAATGTGGGTGCCCTGGAGTCCACCCAGGGCACCTACCATACACTTGTTGAGGGCTGCTGGGGTAGCCCCAGAGCCCTGACACCACCATCTTGCTCCCCACAAACAGTGGGAGCAGGCATTGCTCCTGCCCGGAGGAAGCAGCTACTAATGCTGCTCCCACTGGGTGGTAGGAATATTTTGATCAGTTTCCGTGCCCGCAGTAGTGCAGGCAGTGAAGCAGATCAAAAGTCTGCTCCCAGCCGGCAGGAGCATTTTCAAAGCTCCTGCCAACTGGGAGCAGACTTTGTGTGTGCTCCTGCTTGGTGGGAGATTAAAAGATGCTCCTGCCAAGCGAGAGCAAACACAGGTTTCCCTGCCCGTGCTGGTGCGGGCAGGTAAACCGCTTTGTCCCAGGGCTGGTCTCCCCAGGACATAACATGTGAAATAGCCCCATGGGATGGGAATCCTGGGTCCATTAATGACTCCCCGTTTTATGTAATTTCGACCCCGAGGTGGCCTCCCTGGGGATTTTAGAGGCCCGGCCCCCCTCTGCATTTTGAAAAATGTTGGCCCTGGGGGTGGGCTCCCAGGGCCTCTGATGGTTTGGGGAAGGGGAGCCCCGCTGCCCCCTCCCCTTCATTATTAAAATTGGCCACAGGGCGATGGGCATGGGATCCCGGGTCTCTGATAGCTCAGGGAAGGGGGGCCGCACTGACCCCTCCCCTTCATTATTGACATCGGCCCTGGTGGATTGGGTCCCCAGGCCCCTAGAGGATTGGATCCCCAGGCCCCTAGAGGCTTGAGGAGGGGAGCCGCACAGCCCTGTCCCCTTCATTATTGAATTCGGCCATGGGCGGATGGGGTCCTCATGGTTTCTAAAAGCTCCGCGAAGGGAGGCTGTGCGGCCCCCTCCCCTTATAAGCAATTCTTGACCCTGGTTGTGGGCACTCTGGGCCTTTATTGGCTCGGGGATGGGGGCCATGCAGCCTCCCTCCCCTTATTGAATACTGCCTGGGCCTAAACATAATAAATGCGGCGCAGACACCAATTTGCTTTTTTGGGTTCTTTTAGGTCCAAAAGGAGTCCCTCAGGTATGCGGTAATTTGTGCTGCTTTGTTTTTGGTCTCACGGAGATCCCTCTGGGTCCCCCCCATGGGGCCTAGGGGGTCAGGGTATCCTGACCCCTGACCCTCGGTCAGAGATCTGCCCTTCCCCAGCAGCTCCGCCGAGCTGTGCTCTGCCTGCAGTCCACCCAGGCAGGGTTCGAGGCCGCTGCCCGTGCCAGTATTTTCTCTTTTTCCCCCGCATTGTGCCCCCTTTAGTTTACTCCACGCTGTACCCCCTTTTCATTTTTATTTTGTTTTATCCCTCTGTTTTGCTCTTACATTGTTTGTTGATATTGTGCCCTTATTGTTGCTACTTAGCACCGTTACCCCTCATCCCTCTGCTGCTTGTTTTCTGTTGATTTTGATTCCCGCCATAACCCGCCCCCGCTCCCGCCTCCCAGCTGCATGTCCCTCCCCCCGCCCCTACTTAATGGCGACCGCTGCTGGGGAGCGCGAGCAAGACCCCTGACCCTCGGTCAGAGATCTGCTCTTCCCCAGCAGCTCCGCCGTGCTGTGCTCTGCCTGCAGTCCACCCAGGCAGGGTTCGAGACCGCACCTCGCCGCTGCCTGTGCCGGTATTTTCTCTTTTTCCCCCGCATTGTGCCCCCTTTAGTTTAATCGACGCTGTACCCCCCTTTTCATTTTTATTTTGTTTTATCCCTCTGTTTTGCTCTTACATTGTTTGTTGATATTGTGCCCTTATTGTTGCTACTTAGCACCGTTATCCCTCATCCCTCTGCTGCTTGTTTTCTGTTGATTTTGATTCCCGCCGTAACCCGCCCCCGCTCCCACCTCCCAGCTGCATGTCCCTCCCCCAGCCCCTACTTAATGGCGACCGCTGTGCGGTCGCACAGCGGATGCGCCGCTGGCAAGCCCGTCTGCGCCCATCCGCGACTCGACCGCGACCAGCGCCAGGAACCATGGATCCGCGAGGCCCCGCCGACACGACTCCGCCACCCTCCACGCTCTCAACCCCGGAAGACACACCGACTGCCAAAGAGCCGCACCCAACACCACCCATGGACAGGCCGCCTGGTTCACCACCAAACTCCAAGAAGCCAGGCGCTCCTGCCGACGCCTCGAGAAAACCTGGTGTAACCGGAAAACCACAGAAAACCTGAACAACCACAAGGACGCCCTGAAGGAATACCACCGGCACATAAGAGACACCAAGCGGACTTTCATCAAGAACAAAATCCACACCAACGCAACCAACGCCAAAGAACTCTTCAACGTCATACAGCAATTCAACAGACCCCCCAGCGAAGCCACGGATGTCACACCATCCCAGGAACTCTGCAACAAGCTCAGCTCCTACTTCCATCTGAAAATCAAGGCCCTCTACGACAACCTCAGCGAAGACACCGGACCCACCCCCCTCCCCACCGCCGACAACAAGCCGACCATCACTACCTGGAATCTCGGCACTGTCGAACACATCACCATGACCATGAGAAACACCCACTCAGGAGCCCCCACGGACCCCTGCCCGCCGCACATCTACCACAGGGCCGCCGCCATCGCACCCGAACTAGGACGAACCATCGATGCCTCCTTCAATTCTGGCATTTTCCCAGACGACTGGAAGCGGGCGGAAGTCAAGCCCCTCCTCAAGAAACCCACGGCCGACCCGACGGACCTGAAAAATTACCGGCCCATCTCTCTGCTCCCCTTCGCTGCCAAAGTCGCCGAGAGACTCATAAACACACAGCTGACCGCCTTCATCGAAGAGAACTCCATCCTGGACTCCTCCCAGTCCGGATTCCGCAGCAACCACAGCACCGAGACCGCCCTCCTCGCCGCCACCGATGACATCCGCATGCTACTCAACCAGGGACACACTGCGGCCCTCATACTCCTCGACCTCTCTGCAGCCTTCGACACCGTCTCGCACCGCACACTCGCAGCCAGACTTCACGACGCCGGGATATGAGGAACCACCCTCAACTGGATCCGCTCCTTTCTCTCCGGCAGAACCTAAAGGATCAGACTCCCTCCCTTCACCTCCGAACCCACAGAGATCAACTGCGGGGTACCCCAAGGATCATCACTCAGGCCCACACTCTTCAACATCTACATGGCCCCCCTCTCCACCATCGTCAGACAGCATGGGCTCAGCATAGTATCATACACCGACGACACTCAACTCATACTTTCCCTCACAAAGAACCCCGAAGACACCAGACTCAGCTTCCAAGAAGGAATGAAGGACGTCGCAGCCTGGATGAAGGACAGCTGCCTGAAGCTCAACTCGGAGAAAACTGAGGTCCTCATCCTTGGACCCTCCACCTCCGCCTGGGACAACACCTGGTGGCCCTCCGCCCTCGGGAGCCCACCCACCCCCACAGACCACGCACGGAACCTCTGCATCATCCTCGACTCCTCCCTCACCATGACCCGCCAGATCAACGCCGTCGCCTCCACAAGTTTCAACTGCCTTCGCATCCTCCGAAAGACCTTCAAATGGATACCCCCCGAATGCAGAAAGACCGTCACCCACACACTCGTAACCAGCAGACTGGACTACGGCAACGCCCTCTACGCCGGAATCAACAGAACCCTCCTACACAAGCTCCAAACCATCCAGAACGCCGCGCCCAGACTCATCCTCGGGACACCACGGCACAAACACATGACCCAACACCTACGAGACCTCCACTGGCTCCCCGTCGAGAAGAGAGTGACCTTCAAACTTCTCACCCACATCTACAAATCCCTCCACAACATCGGCCCCAAGTACCTCAACGATAGAGTCTCCTTCCACGTACCCAAAAGAAACCTCCGCTCCGCCGATCTTGCCCTGGCAGAGACCCCACGCATCCACAGAACCAGAGCAGGCGGGAGATCCTTCTCCTACATCGCAGCCAAGACCTGGAACGAGCTCCCAGTCAACATCAGGCGCTCCCCGACCCTGCACACCTTCAGGAAGAGCCTAAAGACCTGGCTCTTCGACTGAACCGGAGCTGCTCCCCCCCCAGCGCCTTGAGACCCTCACGGGTGAGTAGCGTGCTTACAAACCCCTGATCGATTGATTGATTGTACCCTGCCCCCTTATATTACCTTTAATTTTTTACTTCAGGACAGAGACTAAGACTCCGAGTCCTGTAATGGTTGCCAGCAACATTATACTGATGTTGTTGGCAGCCAATCAGAATGCTCGCTTCCACAGGAGTCTGAATCCTCTGGGAACGAGATGGCCCAAGGGAAATAAAGCTTCATGGGCCAATCAGAATGCTCTATTTTAAAATTGAAACTGCTAAAGGGGTTTGGCCCATTGGACAAGAGATTTTAAAATTGGCATTCCTGAGAGAGTCTCTCGAGCCTCTCGTGGACCCAACTGTTCAGATATACAATTATTTTTGTACCTTAATTTCTCAATAACTACTGAACAGATTGACCAAATGACAAAATGCATAATCTGCTGCCAAAGATCCAGCTTCCTGTGAAATTAGGTGTAATTCTGTTCAGTAGCTTTTATGATAGCCCGTCTTAAAGAAGTCTATGGAGAATGCATGGGGATTTTGCATTTTGTCCCCCTCTTTTTCTCAGCCCTTGCTTGAAGGATCACCCTGAAACATTCCATGCACAAACTTGTCAAAAAGTAGCAACGTTTTGGAAAGTTTTGTGGAGATTCGTCAAATGGTGTCAAAGTTATTAACAACGCAAAAAATGCTTTTCCTATGGGACAGCTGACCTAACTATAACTATCCAGTGGCGACCGCCACTGGGTAATATACAATTTATATCCAATCCAATACCTTAAGGAAGTGGCTATTTTCCCGGCCAAATAGTACATTACTCTTGCTATTTACCCAGCGGATGGCAAAATAGTACATAATATCTACTGTTTAGCCGGTCACAGGCTAAACGGTATAGATGGTGTACTATTTGACCAGCGGCCGGATAAATAGTGTGAAGGAGATCTTTATTTAGCTGGCAATGAAAAAAAAGGACTCTCGGGAATGGAGGGTAGTGGACATCTTGTTAATGGGGATGCAGCCTGTGCAAAGCACTGGAAAGTAAGTGCCTTTTTCAAATGTATAATAGTATGTACAAATATAAGTGCATAAATTAGGCTAAGCTGTTAACAGATAAAAAAATGTTAAAATCAATTTTGAATACAAACATTTATTTTATTTTAATATTCAAATAGGAAATGTTGGAGTCACACTTCCATTTTAGGAGCTTCAGGAAATGGCGCATAGATATTTTGCGCTGCAGTCTAAGAGTATTTGGCTGTCTGCAAACAATAATGAACATGGTTTTCAGCCATGTTACATAAATGGTTAATTTCTTCATGAGAATGCATTGGTTTTTATGATCATGGTTTGTGGCGTAGCTAGGCACTCTGCTGCCTGTGGTGGTCCCTGCCTTTGCCGCCCGCGCAGAGAAGCGCGGGGGTGTTGGCGCTAAATTCTGCATTTGCCGGCACCCACAAAACTCGGGACCGCCCCCCGCTTGCTACGCCACTGAGACTTTTTGGGTTTCTTATGGAAGGCCTAGCTCTATCTATAGGCTTGTTTTTAAGGAGGAGTGTGCTTGCTCAGTATTTCAGACCTGGCAACATAGCAGCCGTTGACAAGCAGCAGCAAATAGGGTGTGCAGAGAAATAGGTGGTATCTGAGCCACAGAGGGAGGGACACTTACAGTAGACAATTGGTGCTTGGGGGCACAGTGCTTTTGACACTTACAGGAGGTACATTGGGTGAGACACAGTAATGGGACTAATGTGGAATGGGGTAGTGAAAACAAAGACAGGTAAATAATGCTTCTGAGTAATTCATCGGAGGAGTTCACTCAGCTGCCTACTGAATAAGCAGACTTTTTCATACTTTTCACCCAGCAGAGTGGGTTTTAGACATAGATGCTTTTGGTCCCAAGTCATGAGTAGCTCCTTCAGCCACACTGACATTTTAGGCACCTGCACAATGTATCTTGGAAATGCTTTTTAATTTTTTTTATTGTGCTAAGCAGTGTTTTAAATGGGCAAGCTTATGTCTCTCTAAGCTCTCATTTCTGTCATTGACAGTGCTGTCTCAGCAAAAGAAATCTGGAAGTAAAAAAAAAATATCAGTGACAGGCTTGGAGTCTGTATCTAAAGACATTGTGGAGGGGTGCTGGGGATGGAAGTTATAGGACTAGTAGAAAGAGGATGATGACCGGTAGGAGATTAAGGGCCAGGAGGTGGACCACCAGGACGGCAAGGATGACCAGAGGCATGAGGACCAGAATAAGAAGGAACAAGCACAGGGAGACCTAATCCATGAGGACCAGGGTTACTGATGTCAGAGGGAACAAGGAACAAATAGATGAGTAGGAACCGGTCAAGGAAAACAGGACTAGGGGAACTGGGACTAGACTGAGAAGAATCGGGAGGACCAGAAGGATGTGGAACAGGGGAATCTGGACCCAGTGGACAAGGGCCCGAAGGGACAGAAAGACCAGGGCTAAGAAGAACAGAAGGTCCTGGACCATAACAGCAAGGAGGGTTCAGAGAACCTTAGTGCACTGACCAGGACCAGAGGGACAATGATGGCCAGTGCCCAGAGTAGCAGACCCAGGCAGACGGACCAAACAGGACCAGGAGACCAATGGAAAGAAGGATCAGAGGGACAATACCACTGCGATCAGACAAGGAGGAACAAGACCCAGAAGTGAATGGATCAAGAACAGAAAGGGCCAGGGCTAGCGGATCAGAAGACCCTAAATTAAAATGACCAGGAGGGATATAAAGGACCAGGAAGTCCAGCACCTTTGGGACTAGGCAGTGGCGTCACTAGGGTTGGTGTCACCCAGTGCGGTAACTCCTGAGTCCGGGGGTGCGGGGTTGCGGACCGCACCGGGGCGGGTGCACCCCCCGCACCCCCCTAGTGACGCCGCTGGGACTAGGATCAGAAAGTCCACGAGGGGCAGACTCAGGGGGATCATAAACTATAGTGACAAGGACTACATGAACCAGGGTGACTGGAACATGGGAATTGGGAGTACCAGTGCCACAGAGATGAGGAGGACCAATCTAGAAGGACCATGATAGAGGGGACCACAGACAGATGGACAAGAACAGGGTAGAACAGGCAAACCATGAGACCAAGAGGACCAGTAGGACTACGACGAGCAGAAGGACTGGGCAACTAGGAAAGCTAGGGAAAGCAAGGCTGGTGGGGCAGGCACCAGATGACCCAATACATGAGGACCAGACAAAGGAGTACCAGAACTGAACATTGTCTAGGGTGACCGAGAACAGAAGGTTTAGGAACAAGCAAACCAGGGGACTAGGTAAACCAGGGGAGCAGGACCAGGATGACTGATGGATGAGAATTAGGGTGATGAGGATGAAAAGATCCAGAAGCCGGAGCAAGGAACCAAAGGACTATGACAGGGGTACATAGGAATGACAACCAGACAGAGCAGGACCAGGAAGTATAGGGCCAGGAAGTTTTTGTGCTAGCATGAGCTAGGGGTCAAGGAACACCAGAAATAGGAAAGGGTAGGATAATCTGTAATGTGCCAGGACAAGTTATTGCAGAACCATAAGGGCAAGAAGCAAGAGGACTAGGGCTGGGAGGATCAGGACCAGATTAAAAAGGATTACGAAGACCCAGGCCTGGAGGGCAATGGACAGTAGGCAGGACAGGGACTATGAAGACCAGGGGGGCCAGTACCAAGGACATGCAGAAGACCATAGTAAGGAGCACTAGGCAACTAAAAAGATCATGAGCAGGAGGACCAGAAACAGGGCTAAGAGGGCCGTGAAGATTAGGAATTAGGTGCCAGGGCTTGGATTACTAAGTGTTACAGAGCAATCTTTAGAGGTAGCAGGACCAGGGTGAGGAGGATCAGATGTAAGACAGCCAACCAAAATCTGAAAGACCAAGTGGACTGGACAGTGGTGGCCAGGAGGACCAGGACCAAAATGACCAGGCTCTGGAGCACCCAAACAAGCAGAACTTGGATCTGGAGGGCCACCAGGATCAATGTCTGCAGTACCAATAGGACTAAGAAGACAAGGAGCAGATCCCAAAGAACCAGGACAACTCAAACCAGGAGGACAAACACTAAGAGGGCCACAACATGAGAGGCCAGATGGACGAGGACCTGCGACCAGGGCTAGGAGTTTCAGGGTGAGAGAACAAGGACAAGGTGACCAGGATCAAGAGGATCAGAAAGGAACAGTGCCAGGTGGGCCAAGATTAGGGGAACCTAGAAGGGCCTGGATGGGCAAAAGGCAAGCTATTTGATAACAAGCACAATAGGACAAGAAGGACCAGGGCGACAAGGACCAATTCCAGAATACACAGTTTTGCTGCAGAAAAAGAGGTGTTCTGATAACATGGGGCTATTTTGTAATCCTATATCTGCCCATGGTACATTCCTATGGCTAAGTAAGTAACAGCCAGTTCATAGCTTTAGAAGACTAAACAGTTTTAGCGAACCTTAAAAAAGTTCTAATAAGCTTTATCATTAGTCACCTCTGCAGGTAAATGTAAAGGAGTAGGAGCATTTTCGAGCAAGAGACAGCTCCATAAAGGGCCTCCCAAGTCACTATGTCTTGGCCCATGGTGTAATTGAGTGGCATTCTGTGCCATTTATGTCAAAATAACTTGGAAACACTCAAACATTTAGGTCCATTAGACGTATATGTTAGTGCCTGCATCTAAGGCAGTCTTAGCACTAAGGGCCTCAAGTCACAAAATCAGAGAGTTTGGGGCCCCAAAATTGCTTATCATTATCTACAAAACCCTTTTTATGAGTTGGAAAATACTTTCAACTAGTAAAAGGACGTTTGCAACAGTTTCTGAATTACAAATAGGTGGGTTCATGAAAGGGGTTTTCTCCCTCCCCTTTCCAATTCGGAAAGGAATTTATTGATGGTTTATTACATCACTTGGTATTTCAAACCATTGATTTGCTAATGACCTTCGAGTTGGGGTGGTAACTAATTTAAAAAGGGGAAGCAGGGGTTCACTTAGACCCCTTTCCTTTTGGAAATCATGTTGGCAGCCTCAGAGCTGAGACGTTTTTAAAAACAAAAAACATTTTTTTTAAACCGCCACTGGTGTGTTGGCCCCTGCACACTGCCATCCCTGTTATTACAGCCAATCACAGAGGGTTGCAAACTGGTACCTGCCTATGAATATTAATTAGGCAGATTGCTTTGCAACCCCCTGCAATTCAGTATTTTGTGAATCAACCGAACAGTTTGCAAAATACTATTGCATTCGCAAAAAGTATTTGCGGAATGTGCGAATGAAATAATAATAATAATCCATCAGAGCTCTAACTTTCATTAGGAAATGGATGCCAATTATGCTCACTCCTAGTTTGCAGTTTTACCTGGTGAAATCTGCAAATGGCATAATTAAACAAAATTAATCTGTTTAGACAGCAGCTGGGTAAATAATAGGGGTGGGAGGAATTAGCTGAGTTTTACTCAACGGAATTCCGCCGTGTTACATAAAACTCTAAGATTCCACGGAGTTCCGCTCACTCCTAATTTGCACCATAGTTGCTAACACGTGAAGCAGTATGTTCTAACGGTGACTCAGCTACATTGCATCACCTTCAGGGTCAAATCAATTTAAGCAGATAGAGGCTGCAGAAAATCTGCTGTTTGATTTAGTGAGAGAGAGTATTAACAAATGTAAATCTCCTTTTCAAGAGTGAAAAACTTGACCACGTTTGTTGCATGATCATTTCGCTCCTGTCTGTTAATTAGCAACAACATGGTGCAACATCATTCCGCTCCATGTTTACTTTGGAGCAAATTCTTTGTATATACCGCTCGATCATCAAAATCAATTTTCTCCATTCCATGCAAGGCAAGTAGAAAACAATAGTGCACGTTTTATGCGCCCTATCTCTGCACAAGAGCACACTGTACCTATTAGGAATCCAGCTGCATTGGACTCCTGATCTCAGATAGGGAGGAAACGATCCTGTTTATTTATACAGCACACAGGCCTGTGCTACGCGCAACTCCTTCAGCCAGTGCTAGCTGAGGATCCTGCAGCATGGTGCATGATGGGAATTTTGAGCCCTTGTTTACATTGTTAAAAAGTGAAAATTGTGAATACAAGTCTCAGAATGTATCCGGATCTGGCTTTTAAGTCTGGGATGACTGAATGTCTATTACAATTGCATCATGGTTTGCCCCTGGGTTTTGCCTGAATGAAGCCAGGGACTGCGAGGAACACATATTTCACTTTTCTGACTTCGATTCAAAGAACTCCATAAAAAGTGAGAAATAAATAACACTCTCCGGAGAGAGAAGCAGGGACTTACTAGCAGTCTGTTCACCAAGGAGCTGTGCCTACCACAGGACATTAGAGACCGCGAATCAAACCCCTAGGAGCTAGGAATCTGCCACTGAGAAGATGAATTTTAGGGGTTGGGAGGTCATGTGACCTCCTACTGCTTCAGTTCATCATTGGCAACTCTGTGCCAGGGCCCCCTTTCTGGTGATCTTAAATATTGTGCCATGTTTCTGAAGGACGTCTGCCACTGATACTTCCTCTTACTCAACTCGCTACTTCTGTGCCCCATCACTTCACGTCTTCCTTTTTCCTCTTTATTTTTGAAGTCCGGATTATCTGCCAGAGTCAACCCTGTGTTTCTGGACAAATCAGATCGCACTCTCCTCCTCCGCCATTCCCCCCTCCTCCTCTCCCTCTCCTAATCGCCCGCGCTCTATAATGAGCTTCACACCACAGGAATGTGCGTCAGACAAAGAGATAAAAACCGGGACAGCTGCCAGCAGAACTCTCATGGGTTAAAGAATCAGGGATACAGCTAATGACAATATATTAGGTGAATCAGGTTTTGTGGGGGCAGCATGGTGATAGGTACTCCTCCTTGGTGTTGCACAGACTCACAGCACATAGCTAGTGCTGATTAATTCTGCCAGCGTAGTGGCAGAATTTATTAGTAATTCCGCATTAGAAGAGTAACGCGGAATTACTAAATTCCTCCAATTCCGCTGGCAGAATTAAAAATTGCACCCACCCCTAGTATATAATGATGTTCCTCTGCTATTTGAATGGTTACTGACCAAGTTGGTCACACTGTCCACTATTTAGCCAGCCACCAGGTGAATAATGAAGTTTCTTTTCAAGTTATTTGCAAGGGCACCGGCAATCCAGTACATCATTTCTGCTATTTAGCCAGCTGACGGGTAAATATTGAAATTTATTTGATACTTTCCAGGCTACTAATTAAATAATATATTATGTCTGCTATTTAACCAGCAGCCATACAAATAATTATGTTTATTTTCTATTTGCATTACTGTTTGCCTAATTGTACATGTCTGTTGTTTTGCCAGCAGCTGGGTAATGATTGAAGTTTTTGAACTTTTTTGTTGACTGCTGGCCAAATAGTACAGAATCTCTGCTATTTAGGAAGTGGCAAGGTAAATAGTAAAGTGTCCTTGTTATGTGCATGGCTGCTGGCCAAACAGAGCAGAATCTCCATATTTAGCCAGCAGCCAGGTAAACAGTGAAGATTTTCTGCTATTTGCATGGCTGCCGGCCAAATAGTGCAGAATCTCCATATTTAGCCAGCAGCCAGGTAAACAGTGAAGATGTTCTGCTATTTGCATTGCTGCCAGCTGCACTGTACAAAATCTCCACTATTTAGCCAGTGGCAGGGTAAATAGTGAAGTTTTTCAGCTATTTCATTTAGCCAGCTGCGTAGAAAATAGTGAAGTTTTTCAGCTATTTCATTTAGCCAGCTGCTTAGTAAATAGTGAAGTTTTTCTGCTATTTGCATGACCGGTGGCCAAATAGTAAATCATTTCTACTATTTTGCCAGTGGCCAAGTAAATAGCAGAGAAAATTCACTATTTACCTGGCGGCCGGGTAAATAGCCCCTATCATACATTAATATAAGAGTTTGTTGTATACGGATGACTTTGCATAGCTTGGGGTTAGCACTAAAAAAAAAATACTCCAAGGCTTTCCCAGAAGTGCATGCAGTTTTACAACAAGGCAACTTTGAGGCACTACACACTCACACTAAAACATTAGGTGATTCAACTGCATAAATACCTGAGATTAATGCTCTGATGCTATGGCTTCAGATCTGTTAGTTCTTACAGTCATAGTGTTGGATTCAGCATTATTTATACAAGGCTACAATGTAGATAAGGGGTCTCCAACAAGTCGACCCCGAGCTACTGGTAGCTTGCAGACTGCATCTGAGTAGCTTGCACATAACAATTGCCTGCGAGCAGGCTTGAGAATATACAGCTGGCCACTTAATAAGGCAGCTATATAAAATACTGTGCACATTTCTGTGAGGATTGGGAAGCTGACAGTACAGGATGATGCAGCCCTCTCTCTTCTGAAAAAAGTCTTTCTTTACTTCTTTTTCTCCTTTATTTCTTGCCTTTTCTTTTCTCTATTTCTTTTTGCCTTGCGGTTATGTCTTTCTCCCCTTTATAAATTTCTTTTACCCCTCTTTCATGCTTTCCTTCTTTCTTTCTGTTTCTCTCTTTTTCCTATCTTTTTATACTTCTTCTTTCATTCCCTTCTACTTTGTTGTGCATTCTTGTTCAGTTTTTTCTTTCTTTTTTCTGCTTATCTTTTATTTGCTTGTGCTATTTTTTCTAACCAATTTTCGTTTCTCATTTCTATTTCCTTTTTCCCTATTGTATCTTCTTTGTTTAATTCTTACTTTATGCTTCTTCTCCTCCTTTATTCTCTTTATTTCTCATTCTTTCTGTGCTACTTTCTTTTCCTTTTTAATTCTTTCTTAGTCACCTTTCTTTCTCTCAATAATTCATACCTATTGTTCTTTCTTTGTTTCTTTTATTTGTTTCCTCACCATTCTGTCTTTTTCCTTTCTTAGCGCCTAAATGGTTTCAGAGATTCAAAAGGTAAATTATAAAATATAAATAGCGTTGGGTAAAGGTGGCTGACCTACATGACAATCTACCATTGTTCCATTGGACCATTACATCATGCTATGTTCCTTAAAAGTGAAGGAATGCATGCTAACGGTAACTATGCAGCTCATGTGGCTGAAACAGTGGTACAAACCTTTAAAATGGCTGCTGTAACTCTCTCTCAAACGAAGTTCAATGCATGCATTATGGTCACAATACAGACAACATTGAAAGGGAAAAAGTCCCCTGCTGTTGCACTTTCCAAATATTAGTATAACCTTAACAAAGACTATGTTCCTATGGTTTTTATACCAGGGATCAGGTATGGGCTTATACCCAATGAGAAAGTCAGGTTAGATCTGATCAGGGCAAATCATGAAGAATTAGCTTCTGGTCATACCGGAATTAGTGCCGAAAGCATCAATACTACAGTGATCCAGTGGGTTACTAGCAACAAGCATTCATACACAAAATACTCACTTGGGCCCATACATTCATACTACGCTAGCAATTTTCCGCTGGTGTGTCAGTTGGTACTCTTTATCAAATCCCTGCTACCAATTTCCTTCTGATTGAAGAGTAATGACTTACCAATGAATCCTTTGCCAATTGGGAAATTTAAAATGAGTGACATTCCATACAATTCATAATTTCTAAATAATCACAAAGTCAAGACATTTTAAAATGTTTATCTAAAAGATTTAGCAGAGTAAAATACAAAGCCACATAGTACTTAAATCAAATCTCATGGAGGAAGCACAACAATGATTTATCGATTAATGACGGTCCCTTAGGAAAAGGGAAAATAGAGACAGCAGCGCAATTAAGGTTTGCATTATATTTACCTAAGTGCGAGAACCAAACCCCTTGGCCAAGGAGTTGAAAAGATAGGACCCTGGAAGGATGAAGAGCAAAGACTCCTCCCGGATCAGGACAGGACCGGTGACCTCTCTACCCACGACGCCTGCGTCGTTCCCCTCTCTGGTACTTCGTTTCTCCTCGATTCTCCCGTTTCTTCCTTCTAATGGATTCCGCCGCCCCCACCTCAGGACCTCTCTGGACAGTGGTTCAGTCTGCAATCGATCAGCTCGTATGTCTGGTGCCAGAGCGTTCTCTCCTAATGGCACTGCCAGCTTGAATGACTAATTAGCTAAGTCTATATCTATTATACCCTTCTATGCCCATGTACCTCCCCTAAATGTTGCTAACTTATGGGGCCACTACTTCTGATTGGACAGGGACAGGGGTTGATCCTCACACCATATTGATTTAATTCATTTCTTAAAGCTCTTTGTTTTAGAATACCGCCCCTCAATTTTAATACATTTGCTTTATTTCCCACCCGTCTCATGACAAAGTTTGTGCCTTTTCATGTACAATGTTACAATTTTATGAGGACATCCATGAATATGACAATATAGGCCATCAGGTCGTGGCCTTGGACGACGTCCAGGTTGACTTCATCCTTTTCCGCTCTGGGCAGTCTTTCAAGGAGTATGCGCAGAACCCACGTCATTCGAGTTTTCAGTTCACCAACCCCAGGCCCAACATTTACGAACTAATAAAGTCAAAGAAGAAAATATTAAAATCACAAATATAATGTTTCACTGTATACCCGCTCTGTCTATTCTATTCCCATTTACTTATAAACTTATCCCCGCATTAATAGCGTTAAAATATTACAACTTAAACAAAACATAAGAGCAAGCTGTAGCATGTGAAAACATATAACAGCCATTTTAAATCACACTGCGCAGAAGCAAGAATTTTCCCACCAAGCAAAGAAAGACGTCACACCACGTGATATGGTTGAGACATGCGCAGTAAAGTTCCCGCGTTTTAACGGCCATTTTAGAATAGACAAGCGTTACTTGTTAGTAAAAACACATAAGCAAGCTTCCTTCTAGTTGTGTTTGTGTGTGCAATGGTTAGTATTAACAATACAATTTTAATACATTAATATTTTAAGAGGATTGCATCCGAGCAAGTCTCATTTGTGAGTCCTTGCTCCATCAACAGCATTGATATTCGTGACCATATTTAATGACATTTTTTTCAAAAAGCGTTTGCAACAGTGTAACATTTGGCAACAAATGAAACATTTTACTGCTGTAACGCAGCACCTACTACCCTTACCATATCCTATAAAACTTTTGGTGTCGTGAACCTCAACCATGTTGGCCCGTTGCCAACTGCCAATCATTTGAAATATATATTATTTTCCGTCAATTCCTATGCTAGATTATTGTTGGTTTGGCCACAAAAGACCTCCGCTGCTCGAGTGGTTGTAAAAGACTAGCAATGAGAGCAGTTCAGGCAATGGTCCTGCGCTCGCATCTAAGGCATTTATGTATGTTATTCCTGCTCTAGAAGAAATTTAAAAAGAACAGATGATGGACGGAATGCTGAACAAATCAAACATTCTGCCCGTCACAGATCTGGGTTAAATCCATCGTTCTTTAGCTTGCCAAGCCATTCCAATTTGGACCCAGCCATATGCAAATCAGTGTTGACCTTGCTCCCCATGGGAACAGTGCAGCCTGAATTGCCAGGCCAGGTCCTCCCTTGACCAGAAATAAGCATCCTGGGACCAATTATGGGATATCACCCCTCATCAGCCATGCTAGCTTGAATCCGGTGGCATAGCGAGCATGGGACCCACTGCTGGGCATACCTTTCCCACTTAGGGCAACAAATGCAAAAAAACAGATGATGGACAGAATGCTGAACAAATCAAACATTCACCCCCAGTCACAGATCTAGGCTAAATCCATCTTTTTTTTCCTTGCCACGCCATTCCAGTTTGGACCCAGCCATATGCAAATCACCTTGACCCTGCTCCCCATGGGAACAGTCCAGCCCGAACTGCCAGGCAGGGTTCTCACTGGACCAGAAACAAGCATCCTGGGACCGGTTTCGGTGTATCACCCCTCATCAGCCAGGCTAGCTTGAATCGGTTGCTCTAGAAGTATGGCTGCTATACTCGATCCCCTGCCAATTGAAATTGAATGGATTTATGCTGCAAACTAATGGCATGCTTAATGAAACCCTGACTGCGAAGGTATTGGATCCGGGACTGGTGTGGTAGCATAACCTATACAGTGCTCAGCAAGAGCTCAATAACTTGCCTATGCAAGTATTGCATGGCCATACACTATACAAAATGGTGTTTGGAGTACCCATGTGTAGTTCTGATCTTCCGCTTCCTGGAAAGCAGGAATCAAAGATTGATTCATCTGATTAAGTCTCACCTATCCATCTATTGCAGAATATCAATGATATGAGAGAAAAACCTGCAAACAAGAAGCTTTTGCCTGATTATGCCTGAAGAGAAAGCTGCTGCTGACGATTGTCTCCCAAACGTGGGAGAACTAGTGCAGAAACTGATTCCTGACAAACTACCTTATGGACCATCCTACAGACCACCTGTGCCAGTTCTTGGGGTAGAAGGCACTCACACCATAATCCTACCATGACTGCCTGTTGTGAAGAAAAACAGGAAGGTGTTGATGAATCACATAGAGAGGTATCTGGCAATTCTGTTCAGCAGCCCGACGTCGATGCAAAAGTGCCTGCTGGTTAGACCAATATATCACCTCCAACCTCTTACCAAAGGTACTGGAGCACGTATCGAGGAATTGGTGTATTATAGAGTTTCAATGGAATTTGAATGTTACCACCAATGCTTCAATAAATAAATATGAAAAGCTACAATGGTTCTGTCGGGAAAGAGCAATTGCTTCACAAAAGACAGATAAATCATAAAGTATCGCGTCTATTCAATGCAGTTGAAACACAAAAACAAAGGCAAGTATGCGTTTGCAAAAACACTATTTTACTTCTTGTTAAATAAAGCAATCTTAATATGCATTTATAAGGCTGTCAATATTCAATGCAAAATTGTAGTGACATATAATATGGTGAAAATGAGTGCTCAGTGACAGTGGTGCAGTGAGTGTCATATATACAAGGGTGAAAATAGATTCTGTACAAATTATCAAAAGAGGATAAGCTAAAAAGTGGTCAGAACAACAGAAAAAACAATGTCTCTGGTAAATAGCACAGTTGCTTATTGGTTTGGGACCGAGAGACTTGGTAAAGCTGAGCCATACACTATCGTCGGCGTTTCGACCCTGACAAAAGCGTTATTAAACAAGTGTCATAGCGGGTCTTCTTCAGGACAAAGGAAAAAGATGACAGCCCATCATGGGGGGTGAATTCCCTTAGGAGTGCCTCGCTGAGTGAAGGCTGCCAGTTGTGGTGGTTTAAGGAAGACTCTGAGATAATGAATCAAAGCAGTTCAAGAGGTCGTTTGAATCTAGGCCGGTAGTGACACGAGCGGGCCGTTAAGGTAAAATCAGCCGATGGCTACTGAGCACTCATTTTCACCATATTATATGCAACTACAATTTTGCATTGAATATTGACAGCCTTATAAATGCATATTAAGATTGCTTTATTTAACAAGAAGTAAAATAGTTTTTTTGCAAACGCATACTTGCCTGTGTTTTTGTGTTTCAACTGCATTGAATAGACGCAATACTTTATGATTTATCTGTCTTTTGTGAAGCAATTGCTCTTCCCGACAGAACCATTGTAGCTTTTCATATATATACTCAGGTTCTGAGGGACACAGGGTTACCCCATTGTTATTACACATCAATAAATAAATAAGCACTGGCAATGCCATTAAGTCTGAGTTATGAATGAAAATGCCTTTTGTGTCATTGATGGGTTTAAGCAGCCAATATGTCATCAGACATGTACATTGTCACTCATCTTTACACTCATGCATCCGTTCATACATCCACTAACTCATTCTTGTATTCACCTTGTGACACAACCGCAATAAAATACACACAAACTCAACAACATATGCAATATAAATTGAAAGAATACAAGTAGGAAAAAATTAAAACATGCTGTTGTCTAATCATAATGGGAACATTCTTGCAGTAGACAAATTAAACATAGCAGTGGGTGTCTGTCTTGCAAAGGTATTGTAAATAGTCTATAGTTGTGTTAAAGTTCAGTATGGCTGCCATATTTAGAACTAATGTGTTGGCCATCTTGGAATTGTAAAACAATGATACCCTATGGAAAACAGCATTTCATAATCGTCTTGTGGTTTAGTGGAAGTGGCTTTGTGGGATGTGGCACACTGCAGATAATGAGGGCAAGCAAGTGATTCGTTAGCACTGCCTAGAGAGATGTAGAATCCTCTTAAGAAACATTAAAATAAAAAGAGAAGAAGCAAAGAAACGGAAGGTGAGCTATAAAAGGAGAACATTAAACTAAAAGACTGGCCAACAATCCCTGACACTGAAGTGTACTCATTTTTAGGTGGATGTACACATGTAATCAGAAAACTCCATCATTCACAGGGCAAGAGAGCCAATGACTGATGTGGACTGAACCATTACCCCATGCAGTTCACTGTCATAGGTGAAGCAGAGTGTTACTGACACTCAGACAGACAAATGGAAGAACAAAGCTGACCCAAAGGCCCTCTGTGTATGTATATTGATATATATTTATATATATGGATGCATATATTATTTAAGGATTTTTTTTAATTTCAAGATCCTGGAAGATGTGATTCTAGCAAGAATTACTATTATTATTGCAGTGCAAATCTTCTCCCTCTAGGGATTGTCAGAGGCAGCAATCAACACAAAAATCATTCCCTACAGAGGTAATCTGCGGCATTTCATGTCACAAAATGCCTATCTGTAGGCTTTAATACAGAGAAATAACACCCACCCTTAAATGGCAATTGATTTTAACAAACGCTTTTCTCAATCAATATGTCAAGCCTAATAGGTGTATCATAACTGTTCAGAATAAACAGATAAGACCTATACCAACAGAAATCTCTTTTTCGAGTAAACCAATCAGGCCTGTTGCTGTTGTCATTGGCTTATCACCATGACCAACTGAGGCCTCCTGCAGTGGACGTAACCTTTCCCACAAGGCGACCATCAGGCATACAGTCATGTAATTGAAAATGTATTCAAAATTACAAAGCAAAATACTATCTCCTAAGTATTCTGACAGTACAAATCTTCTGTGCCCATCATTTGCTATAGGGGATAGCCAGCACCAAAACCCTTGCCTACTATAGTAATTTCTGAGATTCCATAGAACAAAATACCTATATGAGGGCTTTAATACAAAGTAATAGCAATCTACCCTTAAAGGCTTATCAACTTTAACATACGCTTTTCACAATGAATGTTAGGCCCACTGTCTTCACCATAACTTTTCATTATACACAATCAGGCCTTTATCTTTTGTCGTTGGTTTGCCACCATGACCAACTCCGACCTACTGTTTTGGTTCATAAGCCTTTCCACAAGCCAGCCATCAGCTATACCAGCTACATCAGATGTATTTGTACATATCTGTAATATGATAATATTACAGATATGTACAAATCAAAGTTGTCAAAACGATATAAAATGCATACTAATAGAGCCTATTAAGAATTATCATAGTTCAACTTGTCTATCACCATGGTTTGTTCAAGTGGGTCACCAATACCAAAATCCTTACCTTCTACAGCAATCAGTTCCATATAACAAAATACCTGGCTACAGGCTTTAGCACAGTGTAAAGACAGTCCACCCTTAAAAGCCTACTAACTTCAACACATGCTTCACACGATAAGTAAGTAAGGCCTACCTACTTTGTCATAACTTTTCATCATAAACAGATCACACTTAAGGAATTTGATATCACTTTTCCCAGTGAACGGATAATGCCTCTAGCCTTACCAATGGCTTGACACTCTATACATCCCAGGCCCACTGACGTGCACAAAACCTGGCATCCATTGGGCATATATCCAAAAAATTACAAATATGAACAAAATTACAGTTGGCAAAACAACATTTGGTCCATCTTATTAGGACCTAACAAGGATCATGATAGTGAAATTCTACTCCCAGGGTTTGTCAGAGTGGGTGACCAACACCATTACCCTTGCCTACGATGATAATCCACAAGATTACATTTCCAAATACCTTTCAACAGCCTGTGTCATAATGTGAATCCAATCAACTGTTGGAGGCCTATTTGCTTTACTGCATGGTTTTCACAATAAATAAGCCAGTATAACTGTAATAACTGTTCATAATAAACAGCCCAGGCCTATAGCATCCGGCATAAAATTTCCCTGTGAAACAGTTAAGCTTACAACTGTTATCATTGGCTTATCACCATAAACAAATCAGGCCTGTTGTACCAAGCATAAACTTTCTCACTAGGCAGCCATCAGGCATACAGTCAAGCATTGCAAATGTACACAAAAGTTCAGCAAAATACTATCTCTCCCAAAAGGACTTAACAGGGATTTTCATATAGCAAATCTTCTATAGTCACGGTTTGCGTGTTGAGGCAACCAACACCAGCATTTTTGCCTACTAAAGTGATCTATCAGAATCCATGTAACAAAAAATCAACTGTAAGCTTTAATTCAGAATAATAACAATCTACTCTTCACGCCTACTGATTTTAACATATGCTTTTCACAAACAATAATAAACAATCAGTCCTATGGTCTTTATCACTGGCTTGTCACCATGACAAACTCAAGGCGACTGTACTGAGCGTAAGCTTTCCACAGGGCAACTATCTGGCATACAGTCATAAAAGTATACAAAATTACTGTTTGTAAATCAAAATACTATCCCTCATAGGAGAGCCCAGCAAGGATTCTTGCAGTACATACCTTCTACCCCCAAAGCTTGTTCGGGAGATCACCAACACCAAAACCCTTACCCACTATGGAAATCTGTAGCAAATTACCAGCCTACAGGCTTCAGCCAAGTGTCAAAACAATAAATCCTTAAAAGCTATTGTATTTAACGCATGCTTTCACAATAAATAGGTCAGGCCTACTGTCTTTCTCATAATGTTTCATAATAACCAGATCAAACCAATGAAATCTAGCATGTCTTTTCCCAATGAACCCTTTGCTCTTTAACATTTGTTTTACACCTTACCAAAACCAGTCTATCTCAGTGCACATAAACTGGAAACCATCATGCATACAGTTATAATATCACAAATTTGTAGAAAAATACAGCTTGCAAAACAATATACATCCCATCTTAACAGGGCCTACAAGAATCATCACAGTGAAAATCATCATGGTTTGTCATAGTGGGTGGCAAAAAACCCTGCTTACTTACTACAGTGATCTGTGAGATCACATATAACAAAATACCTGTCTTTAGCATGTAGCACTAACTGTTAAAGGCTTACTAGCTTTAATATTTGTTTTTCAGAATAAATAAGCTAGACCTACTGCCTTTGTCTTAATGTTTAATGATAAACAGACCAGACCTATGGCATTGGACATATTGAACCCGATTAAGATGTCGGGCGGACCGCCACCAACAGGCTGTTGGTGGCGGTCTGCCCGACATCCAGAGTATCGGTCCGACCGCCGGATTGCAATGTTAGAGCGATTTGGGCGGGGGAAAAGACCGCCGTCTTTGACAGGCTCAAGGAGCTCATCGGGTGGCAGTCGGACCGTAATCCCTACAATGGGGGCGGTGTCTGCGCAGGCAGTACCGTAGGGATTACAATATCCATTTCCCTCTGTCTTTACATGGCGGCACTATTCCCCATCAGACTGCAGTGAAAATCCAAATTTGACTTGCACATTGCGTATGTAGCCTAACCACAGACACTATTTTATGAGTTTGGAAACTAATCTGTTTATTGGTGGATACAACAGAGCTGGATGGAAGAGTGATGGATGGTAGGCTGCCCTTCATCTCTATCTCCCGATCCCAGTCTTCCAATCCTCCTGCTTTTAATGTGATCATTCCAAAATGGAAGCTCTCAAAGACCTTTAGTTCTATATTTTTCCCAGTCCTTGAATCAACTGAATCCCAATCCCTGAGAATTATTCAGCCTCTGTGTTATTCAGCAGAGGGTCCTTAACAGGCCATCATTGGGACGCAGATTTGATGTGGTGAGTATTATTCGTCCAAAAAGCAATCAGGAGATGGGCGGTCTTATTTAGGGATACTGATATCCATTTTTAATAATTGCATATTCTGAACTATTCCTTTAATAAGTAGTATATTTTGTTTGTGGGAGTAACCACACATGAAAGTAAAGTGTATTTCAGACCTTACTGAAGACAACTGCCAGATAGTGCACTACGGTTTCCTCAGACAGGCAGCCTGAGCACCTCAGTAATGTCCTGCTCAAAACTTGTTTCTCCAGTATTTTAACACACAGCTCAACAGAGAGGCTATTTAGAGAGCCTCATTTAGGCTCTCCCTTCACTTATGGAAGGATCCACCCTCTCAGCCTCTTAAGCTGCTCCCCTTGTCAGTCGTTTCTCCTGAGCACACACTTCATGTGAAGTGAAATTTAAAGACTAAATGAGGGATTATTTGGAGTAAATAAAATGAATATATAGAATTATAACAGTGAATTATGGGAATGTTCTTCACTCAGGGGTTCTGAGTGACATCAAATAGACAAGAGAGAAGCTTGAGTCTTCTATGATGTCACCCAGAACTCCAAGGTAAAAAAAATCCCCATAATTCACGTTTTACCCATCTATAATTGTATGTTATGTATGGCCCCCCAAATCATCTGCCCCTGTTTTCAACTGCTACGCATAATGAGAGGAGTAATGGGGGACCCATGCATAACATGGCCTCTCCTCTCAATCCAAATGTAAAAACAATACACTATCTGCCACCCATAACCAACCTCCAGCACCTTCACTGCCCCCCTCCTTGCAGTTGTGCTTTCTGCTCTCCGTCAAAGTAGGCCAGCAGCACTGCAATGACAGGCTCTCAGAAAGCCCTATCAGTCTGGCCTGGAAGGCCTTTATGACCTAGCAGAAGTGGGTAAAGAGTTTTGTTATCAACTGCTGCTACTCAGAGCAGTGAATTGTCAGATTTTAAATCTGGTGTAAACGGTAGAGGCTTCTTACGAAAGCCATGCATAACAAAGCATGATCAATAATTAAATAGGATGGAAAATGAGCAGGGTGCTTACAGGATGAGTGATTAAATGAGCAAAAGAATGATAAGCGAGCTGAATGGGTCAGGGATTGAATAGGGCGCAGTTGCAGTGAAATAAGTGAATGAGTTTAAGAGAATGGGTGACTGTTTATTATAGATTCAGTGATTAAATGGGAGAAGGATTTAATGTTTAAGAAGGTGAGTGGGTGGAATATTGATGAAATGGAAGACTGACTTCTTGGCTGAATGAGGGAACAGGCAAATTACTGGAAGAGTGAGCATTTGAGAGAGTTAAAGGGCATGCCCTTGCAGCCTAGAGCCTACACAATTGTTTATTTATGCAAGTGGGATTATCCAGCAGGAGTATGTAGCCCAGCTATTTTATGGATTCATTGCACAGTATGTGTAACACATCTGGCCAATATCCGTCGCCGTCTTAGGGGTAGCAGGAAGACAGGTTGAGTAGTCAATGCGTGATAGCTGCAAAGTGGCCCCATGTCATGCATGTCACCTTCAGTCAGTCCCACTTTTTACAAACCAGAATTTGCATACTTAGACTGAGTGCTCCTTCCCTTTAGTGGTACAAGTAAAACTGCAGGCCCTAGAGAGCAAAGTGCTGTTGGCTTGAAGCATAAGTCAAGAAGTAGCTCCAGGAGTGCTGACTAAGGGCCTGATTATGGTGGCGGTGCGGGCACCGCTGCACCGGCGGTCCGACTGCCCTATTGCTGCCATATTACAAGTTGGGCGGTCGAACTGTCATGGGACCACCCCAACCGCAGGGATCAGAGATCCCTGGCAGTGTTGAAGCAGTCCTGAGGCTACAATATGCTTGGCGGTGCTGCTGAGGTACCGCCAAGCATATTACAAATTCCTCTCTGCCACGGTTTCCATGGCGGTGAGCCCGCCAGGAAAACTGTGGCGGTGATAAAACTAAGGGGGCCCTACAGGTCCCCCTGTTGCCTTAGGGCCATGGGCTGCAGGCAGAGGGGTACATGTTGTGCCCCCCTGTGTGCATACACCCCAGTTCCTGCACAGCATGGACAATAGAGTCAATGCCGTGCAGGAACTGCCTATGACACTCTTATTGTGGTGCCTTTTTTTCAGAGGCACCGACATGAAACCTCCAAAGAAACACCTGCTAGACACAAGAAAACTCATAATCTGGCAGGGGGGCTTTGGTGGTGTGGGAGCGGGGCGGCAGCGTGATGTCCTCGCTCCCACACCGCCAAAGTCTTAATCAGGCCCTTAGAGATCAACTGGTTAGTCGGATCCATTTTCCCTGCATCAGGGCACATCACAACCTTACTAAGCCACCGACAAAAGAAGAAGAGAGTTCATTTCGACTGACCCCACTGGCTTCTGGGGACACTGGTAGCAGGAGCAGTTCATGCAGACAAGGCGTGGTGGACCACAGTGACCTCCCGGTGCAGTGACTGTGGGGTTTAGTGTTTTGTATATATGCTGACTGTCAACCTATTTTGCAGTATTTCCTAAAGGAAAGCACAGCCCTAATCAAGCCTCTGACTAAAATAGTTTGTTTATTGCATTTTGTTTTCCTGTGACTTACTTAACAGATTGATTACACCTCCATCTTGTGTTTTTCCAGTCTCTGTAGGTTTAGTGGCGATTTCTAGCACAAAATGATTTTTAGTCATTCATTTTCTCCCTCAGCGGTTTCACTGGGTCTATTTTTCATTCATCATTCCAATTTATCGTGTGCTTATAAAAAAACTGCGGAGTATTTTTGCGTCCGCAATTACACGACCTAAAAATGACTTTGCACCACTTTTGATTTGGAGGTGAGTTAACCTCTTGCATCACCAATGGAAGAGGGTGTGGGCTGGGTAGTTTATGATAGAGTGTAACTGAAATGTATTTTCTGAATTTCGAATTTTTATGTCAGTTATTTGCATACGTGCTGTACTATCAGCAAAAAAAGTACGAATTCTAAGTGAAAAACTTACCCAAGCTTCTTTCAAATAATGCCATGTGGATTAGAGTGTGGGAAATATTTTGTATCGGATTCCAGCTCGAAATACATGATTTGAGCAGCAAAAAAATCTGTAATTTTACTTGTGTAAAAATGCATATATTTGCTATACAACTTTCCTTTGTCAAACTGCCTATTTCCCTGCATAGACAAAATGCACCAACGTGTCCGCGCACACATTTAAAAAATAAAATAAAATAGGATTGCTTTTGGGGTGGCATATCGTGTCAGCGTATCACTGATTCAGTAAGGGGGGACCAGCCAGGGTTATCCAGTCTCCATTTCACCGGTGCCTCATTATGGTTGATGCACGTCACAGGCTCCATGAGCAGGGCCAGTTTTGAATTCTGTGCATTTCTATGGCCCTGCAAGATGCTCTGACGCGCTGGATAGTGGCTCACATTTGAGGGTTGTTGGATGGGTGGGTGTCACCGTGTGCAGAGGTGAACACACGGACAGACTCACTTTTTCAAGTCACGCGGCGCTGCCCTCACCCGTGCTTCACCCAAACGGGATCTCCCATCAGCACCCAGGAGTTTTTAGGACTTGGGCATGTGCCAAGGTCCTGTATCGTCACCGTTGAAGGAGTTGAGAGGGGAATAGATACTGTTCACAAATCATTTAATTTCATCCTCTAGATCTGGGATTTAAGCATTTTCTCGCGTCCGTGCAAATGTGCGCAGTTCACATTAAATGCACTCCTGTGAAACTGAAACAGATCTATAGTGTCAGGCCACTTGTGACATGCAGCGCACCTGCAATGAACAGCTTGACCTGCTGCACTCGCGTGATTTTTCTGAATTGCTTCTTTTCACCCTTTGACGTAAAAAAGAGCTGTGACCAGGTTAACTTAAACCAGCTTAGCAACATATCTGACTTGTTGCACATGCCCTGACAGGTGCTTACTGAGGTGGGGAGGCCTGCTAATGATTTATTACACTCATTTGGGAATGAGGAACACCCATGAGGCGGCAGCAGTATCAGCTAAAACAATGACCGAATTGTGTTACACATGCTTCATCAATCCTGCTTCATACAGTTTTTGACATTGCTCTGCACTAGCGAGTCATCCAGCAGACAAGAAGGGGGCACATTCCTAGGGACTTCAGTCATGTTTAGTGCCTGTCAGTCCCATCAAGCTCTGCTGATCCAACAGCACTTCAGCTCATTCCCAAGTGACAACTCTGAACTGATTCACCTCTAGCCTCATTCCCTCTTCCCTTCCTTGTAACTACCTCCACTGCCTTAAGAAACTGCAGAAGTCCACACTAATGGGGCCAAATCAGACAAGAGTGGTGTTATTAGGTTAAAACCGGAGGATCCAGCCTTCCCTATTCAAAAATGTCCCCGATCCACCTTTTACTTTAGATCCAGGGATGGTTCGTTTACTACAAACCCCTCCCAGGCGGCGAGTTGCCTCCCCCTCTCTTAGTCATTTTCCAACTGCGCCCCTTTGACCTTTAAACACATCATGGACAACTTGCTTGGTGCCAAAAAAGGTCGCAGTTTATTAAACACTTAAACATTTTATACATTTGTTTCTCATGGTCATACATAACATTTTGTTGCCTCGCTTAATGATTTGCCATTGTGGCTCATTCAGTCCATTTTTGGTTGTTATCTGCTTTCAGACAGATCACCTTCTGGAGGGGGCCCCAATACCATGGCCACCGTTGCCAAGGGGATAGGCTTCAACTTGCTAACGACTTGGTGGGTGTCCGTCCGGACTTGCCTGGGCCGCAAGTGCCGTCCCGCTTGCCTTCAGTGCCATCTTGGCCCCTCCCTGCTCCTCCGGGTCCCTGCCTTGTGGCATCCCAAGGACCCCATGTGAGCACCTCATCTATCCAGCCTGCGGCTGAGTTCTACCTCTCGCTCCTTTGGTACCTCTGCCGTGAGGCAACCCAAGGGCCCTGCGGGAGCCTTCCATCTACTCTCTCCGTGGCTACTGGCCACTGTTTGCTCCCTCAGTGTCCCTGCCATGAGGCATCCCAAGGACACTGCGTGAGCCTTCCATCTACTTCTATCAATTTCTCTTCCTTTCCTATCCTTCTAGGTTGTCTTCCGTCTCACCTCAACCCCCTGTGGCTACGACGCCCGCCTTTCTGCCTTTCTCTGGAGTGGGTGGGTGGGATTCCTTTTCCTCTTGCCGTCGGAGGGGATTGAATGCTCGAGGGGGCTGCTTGCCCCCTTCTTAATCCCCTCAGCGGCTTGCGGCCTGCTCCCCTGATTGGGGGAGGCCGAGTTCCAATCGCGGTCGCCCCTTTTTCCCAGGCTTGCGCCCCGGGGGGGGGGGGCTTCCCGCCCCTGGGCGGCGTTTGGCCCGGGCCCCCATTGGGACCGGATTTGCTTTCCCCGGCCCGGGCTCCAACCCCTCCCAGGTGGTGAGTTGCCTCCCCCTCCCTTAGTCATTTTCCAACTGCGCCCCTTTGACCTTTAAACACATCATGGACAACTTGCTTGGTACCAAAAAAGGTCGCAGTTTATTAAACACTTAAACATTTTATACATTTGTTTCTCATGGTCATACATAACATTTTGTTGCCTCGCTTAATGATTTGCCATCGTGGCTCATTCAGTCCATTTTTGGTTGTTATCTGCTTTCAGACAGATCATCTTCTGGAGGGGGCCCCAATACCACGGCCACTGTTGCCAAGGGGTTAGGCTTCAACTTGCTACCGACTTGGTGGGTGTCCGTCCGGACTTGCCCGGGCCGCAAGTGCCGTTCCGCTTACCTTCAGTGCCATCTTGGCCCCTCCCTGCTCCTCAGGGTCCCTGCCGTGTGGCATCCCAAGGACCCCATGTGAGCACCTCATCTATCCAGTCTGCGGCTGAGTTCTACCTCTCGCTCCTTTGGTACCCCTGCCGTGAGGCATCCCAAGGGCCCTGTGGGAGCCTTCCATCTACTCTCTCCATGGCTACTGGCCACTGTTTGCTCCCTCAGTCTCCCTGCCATGAGGCATCCCAAGGACACTGCGTGAGCCTTCCATCTACTTCTATCAATTTCTCTTCCTTTCCTATCCTTCTAGGTTGTCTTCCGTCACGCTACCTACGGTCTCACGGATCGGAGGGAGCTCCCCCCTTGCTCCCCTATGCTCTCCCACCGCTTATGAGAAACCCATTTGCTCTAACACCCCCACAATGTTTAGCAGGAACATATCCATCCCCACCCCTGTTAGGTGCATGCCATGCTCCAGGTGGTAGCCTGGCGACCTAAGATTTATGAAGCCGTGTCTTACGAATCCCCAGCCGTTGGACCTACATATCTTTGTCATAGTAATGTTTAGCTTGCGTCTGGATCTCTCCACCGCCCCCAGGTCTATCGCCCCCTCCAGGACTTCCGCACTATTATCTCTGAGAAGATTATTTCAGTGGGGCGCACCAGTTTTGCCAAAGCAGCTAGGTCCGCCTGCATTGTCATTAGCAGGGCCCTCCTGCCCAGTGAGGCTAGGTCGTTACCTCCCAGGTGGACTATTACCACATCCGGTTTGCCACCTCTCCCTACTGCTTCTTGTACTGCGGGTAGCAGCTGGTCCCATTTCATCCCGGACCGCCCCATCCAGACCACCTCGGTGTCCCGCAGCCAAATCCCGCCAAATTTGCGTGTGGCCGCTGCCCACTGTTGTGCCCGCGTGACGCAGGAATGTCCCACGAACCACACCGTCCTGCACCGCATGGTCGGACCTATAACAGGGGGGGGGAGAAAATCCAGGCTCAGTATGAGGTGGGGCGTATGTACCATTTAAACACGCCAGATGCCCAACGCCCAATCCCCTTGATTTGCTCGCATGCCCAGCCCAGCCGCCGTGGTTGCGGCCCGATCCTAAATGAATGGGATCCGAATGCCCTGGGTTGGAGCCCCACCACCCCCAAGGCCTTCCTCATCACTGCTATAAATTGGAAACGGCTAAGGAATGTCCCGTCCTCATGACTGAATAGCGGCCCTTCTCTGGTTTCTACGGTTGCCATGTATCTCCGTACCAGGCATACCGGGCAGCATGATTTCTCCCTTATGCAATGCAGTCTGGTCCACCTCCCTTTGCCCGCTTGGTCTGTCTTCGACCTCCGCAGCAGGATGTCCATGTGGCCCCCCGATCCGAAGGTCGGTTCGGTGTATGCATGCCGTTCCTGCATCCCTTGCTGCTGGAGCCACCAGTTCACTCACTCTGTATGCCCCAAAGAAAGCTAGTGCGAAAGCTGGCATGAAAAGTATGGCCTCGCTCTCTGTCGAGCATAGCTCTCCAAGAGCCCCAATTATTTGCTGCAGTAATTGGAAATGAATGGGCCTTCTTGAATCTCGACTTGCCTTCTGCATTCTGCCCCACCCTTTCAACGCCATCCTGCAGTGAAAACCCCTGGTGGGGTCCTGCCCCGACGCCATCTTTGTGTAGTATGCCACGGCGCTCAAATGGTTCTGGGCCCATGATTTTGTCCTACCCACTCTAAAAGCCCAATCTATGAAACCCAGGACCTCGCTCTCCCCCGCCGGCTGGTCATTTGTTAGACCAGTAGTTGCAGTAAATGTCGCCCAGCACTTACGGTATCGGTGCATTGTCTTTGGGGCCAGTGCATGTTCCAGCATCACTTCTAAACCAGCTCTACCCATGCCCATACTTCCTCCGGCACCGGGGTCATCCCTTGGTCCGCATTTGGAGCGAGGTCTCGGAATCTTGCCCACTAATAACAAGAAATGGCATCCGCAACTGAGTTGTCTATTCCTGGGATGTGTTGTGCCCTAAGCGCTATATTCGCCCTCAGTTGGCATTGGACCAACCTTTGTAACAGGCCGACCACAGATGCGCATTTCGCCGTCCCTGTATTGATTGCCTGCACTACTGCGTGGTTGTCAGACCACAGTGTTATCTGCCTGTTTGCTAGTTTCTCTGCCCAAATGTGAAAAGCCACTACTATGGGGAATAGCTCCAGCAGTGAAATGTTCGCTGTGGCCCCTGCTTGTTTCCAGGCCTCTGGCCATGCCCCTGCCGTCCATGCTGTCCCTAGGATGGCCCCGAAACCGAGGCCCCCTCCTGCGTCCGTGTACAGCTCGAGCTGATTCGCTGGTACCCATGGCTTGCGCCACATGAGGGTGCCATTGAAATCAGACAGGAAGGATTCCCACTGTTCTAGATCTGCTTTTACCCCTTGCGTTAAGCGGACCCTGTGGTGTTTTTGTGTCATTCCCCTGGTCAACCATGCCAGCCTCCTTGCAAATGTCCACCCTGCCGGGATCACCCTTGTGGCAAAGTTCAGTTTCCCCAGCAACTGTTGTACCTCGCCTAGCGTGGTCTTCCTTTGTAGCCTCAGCCTACCCATGATCTCCTTGAGCTCCGCTACCTTGTTGGGTGGTAGTCTGCATGTCCCTGCAATCGTGTCTAGTTCTATCCCTAGGAAGGACAGTTCCGTGTTCGGGCCCTCTGTCTTGTCTTGTGCCAGCGGTATCCCTAGTTCCTGTGCCAGTGCTGTGAAGCTTTGCAGGAGGAGGGCACAATCGCCTGTGCTTGCCTTGCCGACAAAAAGGAAATTGTCTAAGTAATGGACCTGACCCCCTCGCGGGGCCCGTCTCCCGACTTCCCACTCTAGGAAACTGCTAAATGCCTTGAAATATGCACATGATATTGAGCACCCCATTGGCAGGCATTTGTCGTAGTAATATTTTCCGTCTAGCTGGAAGCCTAGCAAATGGTAGCTGTCTGGGTGGACCGGCAGGAGTCGGAAAGCCGACTCAATGTCTGTTTTGGCTAGTAGGGCTCCCCTTCCTTCCTGCCGTATCAGGTCTACTGCATCGTCTACTGATGCATAGGCTACTGCGCAATCATCCTGCTCCAGCCAGTCGTTGGCGGACTGCCCTTGCGGGTGGGACAGATGGTGTATCAGCCTGAATTTCCCTTCCTCCTTCTTGGGTATCACTCCTAGTGGGGAGACCATCAAGTTCTCCAGAGGGGGGGAGTTGAAAGGGCCGGCCACCTGCCCCAGCTGGAGTTCCTTGCCTACCTTGTCTCGTGCTATGCTTGTGTTTTCCCTTACCGATTTCAGGTTTCGGCTCTCCTGTGCCCCTTTGGGACCTTTGTAGGGTATTAAGAAACCTTGTGTGAAACCCTCTGCCAACTTCTGTCTGTCTGTTGCCTTAGGATACTGACCTAATAGATAAACCAGCCTGCTGGTTTTAATTGGGGTTGGTAGCAGCTGCCCCCTGCCCTTGGCCCCCGACTGCGGGGGCCCGCTCGTTCACTTCTTTGTGCTGGTTCTTTCTTTGCCCGCTCCTGTTCCCTGGCCTTGCTTGCAGCGGACTGCAGGGTGGTTTCCCCCGCAAGACCCACACGCGTGTTTGAACCTGCATCCTGCCCCCCATTTACAATCAACTTTGTTAAAATTCCAGCATGGTTTCCCAGATTTGGTGGTTCCCTGGCTCTTACCCTTGAACCCATGGCCTTCATATTTGCCGTTACTCCCTTAGGGGCAAAAATTGCTGTCCCTGGAGCTGACACCTTCCCTGGCAGCCACCATGTGTGTTGAGAAACCCTCCATGTCCTGCCAGTCCCATTCGATCACTGGCCAAGTTTGCATCTTCTCCCTGAAACCCTCATCGTATTTCAACCATGCCTCCCCCTGATACTTCAACTGTGCCTCGTGCACCTTCTGCTC
The DNA here is from genome assembly GCA_963921515.1 of Calotriton arnoldi. Lineage (NCBI taxonomy): Eukaryota > Metazoa > Chordata > Amphibia > Caudata > Salamandridae > Calotriton > Calotriton arnoldi. The sequence goes on from CAWUFW010016063.1 coordinate 91,536, forward strand.
GTACAAAATGAGTGCCGCCGCGCTCTGGGGGAATATCTCTACAAAAACGCAAGCCAGGGTCCTGAATGCTTTTAGCCAATTCTCAATTGTTCTCTCTACCCTGGGTTTGCGCCTCTCCCTCCTATCAACGTCTTTCTTGTCCTGTGCTGTCAGGTCTAAGCCTGCCTGGCGTACCTCTAGCAGGGAGAAGATGTCTATAAACTCCTTCCTCCATATCCTTTCCTTCACGGCTAGCGGGATGAGATTGGCCAACCCTAGGAGCTTTGTGGTTGTGGGAGGATTGCTCGGGGAAGGGCGCAGGTATGCACTGGCCAGCTTCCCTTTAGGGTCTGTGCCCTCACCTGTCGCCCCACCTTCGCCTGCCTTCCTGGCCTCCCTTGTGCGGCCTCCTCTGGTGATTCCACCTCGCCCTGTTGTGCCAGTTGGGAGTTCTTTTTACTTTTGCCAGCTGCCCTTTTCGTGCCTCCCCTTGTGCCTGGCTCTCGCCCTGGCTCCTTGCTGCCTCCCTGGCTTCCTAAGGACCATGGTGGACCCGCCCCAAAAGAGGATCCTGCTCCCGGCCAAAGCCACCATGGCATCCAAGCCGGTGGACCCCAAACCTCCCCTTGGAAAACCTGCTGGTCCCTCCCTTGCCCTAGCTGCCAAGGGGGCTGATTGGGCCAGGGCCCTTGCATTGCCAAATTACTCAATCAATCAATCAATCAATGAATTTAGCTTTATTCGGAGTAATTTTACATCCATAAAAGCATTCGGCAAATACAAAATCAATTTAAAAAACGAAAAACAATATTAAATAAATACAATATTAAAATACCCACAATTCATTTCTTTCTAAAATACGAATACAAATGTTTCAGATAATTTTGTTTAAAACTCAGTCACGAGAATCTTCATATATTAAAGCATCTAAGTGAGACAAACCTTTTCTGATCTTAATTGCCCTTTGTATAAATGAAGTTACAGAAAAAAGATGTTTTTACATTTTCCAATTTATATAGAAAGTAAAAAGCATGTTTATACTGATAAATTCTATTTGTCAAGAATAACGGTTTTAAAATTTGTTTCCTGATCTCAGTATAAAATTTGCAAAATAAAAGAAAATGTAAAGTAGACTGTGGGGTTTTTCTGTCACAAGGGCAGTTTGGCAGCTTATAAGACCATTTTTCCAAACTTGGAAAAGCTACTATATAATGCAATGTACCAAGTCTAAGTCTTGTTAAATAGAATCTATGTTGAGGCTTAGTAACCTGGAACAAGTATGTTTGTATACCCAACACAGAGGGAATTTCAAAATAATTCACAAAACTTTGTTTCCGGCTTATAATATTCATTCTATCATGTTCCTTTATGGTAGTGTATCTAGACTTTTGGTCTGTTTTGCTAACCTCTAAGATAGACTCAGGATTCTCCTTAGCGTATTCTATCTTACAGTAGTCTAGTAAATTTACAATGTATTTTATCCAAGGAATTTTCCTACCACGATCTAGAAGTAGCCAGTCTCTTATTAATTCCTTGGTTAGCCTATTTTCTTCCTTTGCCCATATCACTCCATAAGGTAAGTCCCGCTATATTAACAAAGTCACTTATATATGGTACTGATAACTCTTTATGCACTATATAATTAGTGGTTGATTTTGGGACTGCCAGGATTCTCTTTAGAAAAATATTTTCTTTACATTGTAAGGATGCAAAATTTGACCTCCCCCATAATGCAGCCCCATAACAAGTTCCTGTCACACATTTACTTCTATACAGGGTAAGAATTTCCACGATGGGCTTGTTCCCCAGTTTAGCTGAAAATCTAAAAATACTTTCCACAATTCTTAGGAATTTTAATTTGCAGGATTTAATATGGGTATCCCAGGTGCCTCTTTCATTAAAAAGTAAACCCAAATAACAGAAGGTTGGAACTCTACTTATCCCTACTCCTCCCACCTGATTACTCATGCCCTGTTGCGTGCCCAGGTTTACTATTTGCCCTGGGCCCCTTTCCGCTAGGCTATCGCGCTGTGCCTGTCCATGCGCCCACCGCTGCTTCTCTTGCGGTACTTATCCTTGTCCGCGCTGATACGACCGCTGCGCGAGTCCTGAGAGGCCGCCGTGCTGGCTACAGACTCCTCATCCTCGCTGCTCTCCTCTGCATCGGAGCTGGAAACCAGCTCGGGGTATGCCGCCCTCCTGCTCTTGGCTCGTGCACCCATGTGCCCACCCTGCATCGCCTTCCTGGTCTCCGGGACCTTGGCCCTTGTCTCGGGGTTCTTTGCGGGGGCCGCCGTTCTGGCTGCATGCCCCCTCGCACCAGGTTTCTTGGTGGGTGGTGCTGGCGGGGATGCCTGTCGCTGTATCTTCTCTCTCCCATGGGCTCCATCCTTGATCTGTTGGTCTACCCATGATTTCCCTTTTAGCGCCACCAATGCCCTGGCTCTGTCCAGCATTGCTTGTAGATCCTCGTCCAGCTCCAGGCCGTTGCCCCCCCTTTGCCTCTTTCGCCCCTTCTGTGGAGTCTCTGCATCACCTATCGTGTCCCTGAAGCGAGCGGGAAGCCGTGTCGCCCTCCCGGCTGCCCCACACTTGCTGGCCATCCCGCTGCGATCTGGCCGGCTGTAGCCTGTGGCTGAGATGGTGGATCGGGGGCTGTGGTACAACAGTCCTGAGTGCTCTGGCCCGCCTGCTTCTTTGTGGGGATTGTACCACCAACTGTTGGGGGCTGTGGGTGATGCCCAAAATGGTAGAGTTATTCCTCGCAAACTTATCCCTTACATCAACATGGAAAAATCCTTCTCAATAATCCCCAACGCTGCCTGCTTCTTTGTGGTGACTGTACCACCAACTGTTGGGGGCTGTGCGTGGTGCCCAAAATGTTATAGTTATTCCTCGCAACTTATCCCCTACATCAACAATGGAAAATTCCTTCTCAATAATCCCCAACGCTAGAAATCCTCTTGTTCCCTGTATCCGTCGGTGTCTTAAGGGCTCCTGCCCCTTTAAGATGCCTGATTGAGCTTGCGCTGCCTCCCGGGTCCTGCCCCTTTAAGGCCTCGTGTTGTGGCTCGGCCCGGCAGTCCCCGCCTGCTGATGCTGAGGGTGGGTGGCGGTTTGCGCCAGTTCCTGGAGCTCCCTGCTGTCCCGCACCGCAGGTCCCCCTTGATCCGCTCAGACGAAGCGGAAAAAGCGGGAGGCTAGGCGGGCAGGCTGGGACCACCAAAGTCGAGTCCCCGCCGAGAAAAAGCAAAGCTGGGTCGCAGATGGCTCGGCGAGCAGGCCGGGTCCCCCGAGGCCGATTCGGAAGGTCCTAGGGCGGGGAAACCGCTCCCGACGCAGGGAGCCGAGGCAGGAAGTGTCGATGCAGCAAAGCCGGGTCGATCGGGAAGGCCAGGACACTGCAGCTTGTAACTTTTCTTCTCCTTGCTCGAAAACGGGTCCACTTCGAATTCCTTTTCCTCTTGCCGTCGGAGGGGATTGAATGCTCGAGGGTGCTGCTTGCCCCCTTCTTAATCCCCTCCGCGGCTTGTGGCCTGCTCCCCTGATTGGGGGAGGCCGAGTTCCACTTGGGGCGACCAATCACGGTCGCCCCTTTTTCCCGGCCTTGCCCCCGGGGGGGGGAGGGCTTCCCGCCCCCGGGCGGCGTTTGGCCTGGGTCCCCATTGGGTCCGGCTTTGCCTTCCCCGGCCCAGGCTCCTTTCTCTCTTAAGTGTTCTACCATAATAACAAAGTTTAAATATTGACCTCCACTTGTAGCGACTCCACAATACTGACTACAAACACATTGTCTAGGTAACTAGATGTGGAGTTAGGAATAGTAAGCCTATACTTTCTCGTATATGCTCTCCTTAACTATATGTTGTCAGCTGATTTTGTGGAACAAATATAGAAGAAGGTCAATATTCTTGACCTTGATATTTAGATCTACCACCCTCCCACACAGCACAAGAAGCACTAGTTGTGGTTGTTGATTATCAGGATTGCTATCCTATGTCGTCCTTCCCCCGCATTATATGAATAGCTCACATTTTTAACCAACGAAAAAAAGATTTTAATTTTTAGCAAGAAACAATCACAACATTTTGGGGACGTCAGTGAGTGACATGTAGAGGAACTAGTGAGGGCGTGAAAAGCGTGAAAGCATGACCACAATTAACATGTCCTCAACTGGAGGGTAGCAGCAAAACCACCAGTGCAAAACATCTTGTAAAGCAAAATAGTTTACACTGTCCAAATACATCTCAACAGTTCTTATTAAACCCTAAATTACAGCCCTCCAAATAAGCGCCTTAGAAAGTACTTTGGGCCTCACTTACAATATTTTGACGCACAGCAGCACAGCAGGACTTCCTGATGCGCTGCCGTGTGTCAAAATAAAAGGGCAAGATTGTGCCGTATCTACAAGATACGGTGCATTCCTGTCCTACCTTGGGCCAGCGCACAACAGCAGCCGGGCGTCAGCGCAGACACCCTTGCGTCATTTTGCAAGGGTGCCTGCACTGACAGTATGATTGTTTTTGTGCGGGAAGGAACATCTTCTTGCACAAACACAATCATTAAAGGCATTTTTCTCTTTCTCTGCGTGCTGCAGGATGCAGCACGCATAGAAAGAGGAAAAAAAGAGGAGAAATAAAAGTATTTCTCCTCGTTGCGCCTCCTTACGCCTGCCCTGGGGAGGTGTAGGATTCTGACGCATTCCCAGATTTACAAAATGTTGTAAATCATGGAATGCGTCAACTTCCATGGATGTTGCTTGGGAACACCCCACAGCAACACCCATGGAATGCCCCTTTCACGCAGAGTTATGCGTGAAAAGGAAACATATTTACAAGGCCATGAAAAGTCATGCAGGGTGACTTTACAGGGCCTTGTAAATATGGGGAAGCCCATTGCACTACCGGTGTGCCAATAAAAGTGATGCACCGGCGGCGCAATGGGCTTGTAAATAAGCCCCTTTGTGTTTCTGAATTGGGGTCCATGTTAGAGAGAACCGTCACTCCGATGGCCACATCTCCCCAATGTCACAGCAAAGTGAATTCAGCAGTATCGTGCGACTTCCGATCAAACCAAGAGTAAAGTAGACAATAGAAAACAGTATCTCTGTCTGTAAAACCCTATTACTAATTGTTTTAAAATCCGGGGTTGTAGTGCAGAGGTCTTTTTTTTTTTAGGGGCATCACCCTGCTCACCCTGCTGCATTGTTGAACAACTGGCACTGGACATAAGAGGCTTGATTCGCAAAGATTTGGTTATGGCATACTCTTATAGTACTCTTAAGTGCCAGGAAAAAGCCAAGAGTACTACAAGAGTCAGTCATACCTAGTTTTACAACATTTCTGAATCACACATCTCTTAGTGGTCTCAATCAAGGTTCAGAAGAGATGTTAATAACATTGTGCAGTCTCAACAATCCAAGACTATGTTATGCATGGTTGGCAAAGCCCTGGCTTAGTTCTGTTATTTCAGTGATCCTAAGGCGCGGGAACGCAGCAGAGTGCAAATGTAAATGATGTTAGTTGTTTTCATTTGTAGTAGGCTACATTAGGATTTTACGACTAAGAAAATATAAGGGTTTTTGAATTCTTAAGAAGGGGTGGTTGAGGCCGAATATTAATCACTTGTGCTCCATTCTCCCTTTTTCAATTTTGAGCATAGAGGAAAGACCATTTACTTATCAAATTCTTTTCAAGAGTCTAAAAGCATGCCATTATACTTTGTAGGAAAAGCTTCTTAAAGTAAAATATTCTATTTCAGATTTGTGGTGCCTGCTAAAATTACCAAGATAATCATCAAAAATTCGAGTTAAGCAGCAAAGATCCCCCAGTCAAGTTGCAACTTCTATCGAGAAAGGAAATCACCATTAATGGCTTAGTTTAGATGAAAATACCATTGCCACTTCAAATAAATGATTCTCCTTCAATATCTAATCCAATGTTTCCCTTTGAGTCACAGCAGAACATTTCAGCTTTTTTCCTTCTCAATGAAAATAGTTTACATAGAAATATTATTGGCTACTACCCTGCCTTTGTGAGCAAGTAAGGGATGTGTGGCAGCTTTGGGTTTTTCAGCTGTGGCCAAGTGATGCTGCTATCTCCATGCCACTGGATTAAAGCTAGCCTGGCTGATGAGGGGTGATACCCCGAAACTGGTCCTAGGATGCTTGTTTCCAGTCCAGGGAGGACCTGGCCTGGCAGTTCAGGCTGGACTGTTCCCATGAGGAACAGGGTCAAGACTGATTTGCATATGGCTGAGTCTAAACTGGAATGGCGTGGCAAGCAAAAATTGATGGCTTTAGGCCCAGATCTCTGTACTGGGGTAAATGCATGACATTGTTCAGCATTCTGGCCATCATTTTTTCTTTTTGCATTTGTCACCCCGAGTGGGACGGGTATGCCCAGACGTGTGTCCTGTGCTGCTGGAGGCAAGCTAGCCTGGCTGATGAGGGGTGATACCCTGAAACCAGTCCTAGGATGCTTGTTTCCAGTCCAGGGAGGACCTAGCCAGGCAGTTCTGGCTGGACTGATCCCATGGGGAATAGGGTCAATACTGATTTGCATATGGATGTGTCTAAACTGGAATAGCATGGGAAGCAAAAAAACGATGGATTTTCGCCCAGATCTCTGTACTGGGGTGAATGCATGACATTGTCCAGCATTCTGCCCATCATTTGTTCTTTTTGCATCTATCTCTAGGAGAACATATGAGCCTATAGGAGCTCAACCATGATTAAGCAGACTTCCTTTATGGGCATGTTGTGGTAAATGTTTTTAGTACACCATCCTTCATGAAGTGCTCTTGATCTAGATGAACAGCAGGTACCTCTGATTATCTGCATGGCCGAAACATAAATATTGAACTGGAGAATTATCTATTTTAATGAATTAAGATGTATTAATTTGCAAATGTAACATCTAGTGCCCGTACCGTAAGCTGGTTCCCACTGCACTAAGGGTCTGAACACTGACGATCAGTGGTTCGAGGCGCGCGGCATACTTATGGCCACCCTCACATCCTTACCTCAAACCTGTTCTCACAATGTAGCAATGAAGCATCGAGACGAGGCGTCCCGTCAGCAGGGAGGCATTCATTCACCCAGCTCAAAATATTAGAAAGAAAGGAAAGAACCGATAAAGTTACATAACTCATTCAGCGCGACTTTACATTTCTCTCTTTAGCATTTGCCGTTGCCGCCTCGAGCCCTCTGACGTACGCGAGAGGCGTTCAAAGGGCGTGTACGTGGTCTGATAGCTAGACTCGTACAGGAACGTGTGGCTGAAAACAATTTAGACAGCACACGAACAGTAATTAATATGAGTGAAGTCTGGCACGAAAATAAAACGTACCTACCTTCATCTTCAGCCCTGAGCTGTCAGGTGTCCTCCCCAAGAGGCGGAACACGCAGTCATCATTATTATGCAATACTGGAGGTCAACAATGTACCTGACGCCCGAAGGCTCCAGCAATGACGAGCTCTTATTCCTGATTACCTCTTCTCAAGAAGGAGAAACCTGTAATCAGTACTCTCACGGCACATCTGATGACAGCTGCTCTCAAAGCACGAAAGATGTTCCCAACAAACAGCCATTTTTACCTCAGACATCAACAGCCGGAGGTAAAATGATGTAACCTGAAATCTATCTTGAAAGTACTAAATAGTTCACGCCTGTTCTGTGTAACACGAGTAATTGTGAGTGATCATCAATTACGCCATTGCAAGATTATTGCTGGTTTGTGTTCTTTTTGCTTTCTCAGTGCATTTTTTCCTGTCCTTTGTTTTCTCCTTGTATTTCCAGTTACAGTGGGTGTCACGGTTGCTAGTACATTCTTTTGGCCCATTCGGAAAAGTTTTCGACTTTCACGTGCATTTCACATATGTCATTATGAAATAAAATTGCGAAATGCACAAGGAAGGCTTTTTAAGTATCTGAAAAATAAATAAATCTATGAAAACCTTAAATGGAGTCGAGGGCACGTTGGCTTATTCACTTAGGGCCATATTTATGACCCTGTTTGCATCGCGTTTGCACCACGCAAAGTGGTACATGCGCGACGCAAACCTTAAGTGAGATTTATGAAGCCACGCAAGGCCACTTTGCGTGGCCCTGAGTGGCTCCATAAATCTGGAGTAAAGCAACGCAGCGCAAATCGATGAGTTGCCTCACTCTGCCCTAGGAAGGTGTTCCATGGGCGTTGCATGAGTGTTCCCACGCAACTCCCATGGGTTTTGACACATTCCCAGATTTACCAGAATTGGTAAACCTGGGAATGTGCCAAAAAGTTACGCCTTCCCGGGAGAAGTGTAACGAGGAGAAATCTCTTTATTTCTCCTCTATCTATGTGTGCTGCAGAATGCAGCACACATAGAGAAATATGCCTCTCAGGATTGCTTTAGTGCAGGAAGGTGCCCCTTCCTGCTCAAAAACAATCCTGCATGCAACAGAGGCACTCATGGGTGCCTGCGTTAACACTAGGCTGCCTAAAGGGCGCCAGTGCAGGGGAAAAGGCAGGAATGTGCTGTATTGACTTGAATACAGCGCATTACTGCCATTTCCCTATCACGCAGTGCAGCACAGAAAGGTGACTTGCTGCACTGCACGACAAGTTTGTAACTCTACCCCTTATTTTATCATTCTATTCCTAAAAATACTGCAGTTAACTCTGTTAATGTTCTGCTTGTCAATCCACCCCCATTAAACTGATTTTAAAATCATCATTTGACATTAAATTTCGAGTGTCTTCCCAGCTTCTTCCTTACTGGGGAAATCCTAGAGCACTGGCAGCCTCCTAACATACTGTTCCTTCACCACTTAGATCGCACCACACTATCCAGAAGCAGTGCCTTATTTGACACAGTGGTTTCCGGTGCTCGCTGGGCACTTAATTGTCAGCACCAGCAGTTATGACAGTCTGCCACATGATGGTGCTGTTTGTCCAATTTGCACAACATGAGCTGAACACAACAATAGTTGTTTATTAATTTACCATACATTAAAAATGACTAATACCTGCCTGCCCAAGCCATTCTTTTAGCTATGGGGGCCTGGAATAGTTTGAATTGTCATACTTGTTGGTGTGTGATGGTTAGTAGTTGTGTTGGAACGATCATTAGCAGCGCTGGAAGGTGCAATGGGTGGTACAGTCTGCAATGGCCTCCTGACGAGGGCCCAGGCACTCTTTTTTTTTTTTTTTTTTTAAACAAATTAAGCACTGTCCAGAAGGATCCTCTAACGCTGAACTTTACATGTGCTGTGTAAGGATACTCTGACAGTATTTAAAAAGCCACGGTTTTAGTAGCCCCCTGCTGATCAATACTTTTGATGCCTGGCTCTGTATGTCTTGCCACTACTGGTGTGGGCTGTTAGAGCTTACAACATTACTTTGTTTAAGGCTTTTTCTCCCTGCAGAATATCGCATAACCTTATTGTGCAGTAAGGTCATATAAGAATGCTTATTGCATGGCATTCAAATCGTTTGCTAAAACAAGTTCTTGGGAGGTACAACGAGGGGCGCATTGTAGCCGCTGAGACAGGGAAAGAGTGAGTCCGAGATCTTCCGGATGTTGCATTTAACCAGAGCTGTTGACTTTGGTACTGGGGAACCTGGTTCGAATCTCGGCGTCACCCCACCACCTTGTGATTCTGGGCACATCACTTATTTTCCCCATGCCTTAAAAAAAGAATAATATGACTTTGTGCAATGTAACTGGTGCTCAAGTAAAGCGATCCTATACATTCGGGTCAAGTTCACGCTATATAAAACTGCAAAAAACACAAACCAAAAAAACACTGCAGAGTACCCAACTAGTAAGAAAGAGGGGAAGAGGTCTGAAGGAGGGAAGACAATATTCAGAAAAGTAAGCAGCATTGCTGACGACCTCAATTCAATCCAAACATTGGTGACTAGGAGCTTGAGGAAAGCTGCCAATAAATAGATTGTGGAGTTGAGCATATGCCATGGAAACTGTGGCATCTGCAGGTTACACGCTCTGATTCCAGTGCGATTGCTGAGCTAATGAGGACAAGCATCTGTTGCAGTGATGAGTGTTCTTCCTGAAGGCCAAAGGTTCCACTGCTGGTAAGATAGTTTGGTGCATTAATGCACCTGCCATGCAAAGAGAGGGAGAGGGAACGGGGGACATATGTAGTGACATAGTGTGAACCAAACTCTAGTTAGCACTAGAAGGTTACACATAGAACATTTGAGGTAATGTACATAGAACAATACTGTGATTTGTGTCTAGGTAAAAAAAGTTACTGCACAAAATTGGGTTGCTGGTTGAGGGGGTTGAAACCCTACTGAAGCAACAACCACAATCCTTGTCAGGGGGAAGTCACAAGCAGCCCCCGTTTAACCTGTGCTGAACCCTCTGGTAGCTTGGCACAGAGCAGTCAGGCTTAACTTAGAAGCAATGTGAAAAGTACTTATGCTGCATGTCAAACATTAATAAAGTGAAACATAACACAAGAAAAATCCCACATCAGTTTAGAGACATAGAGTAAAATGTAATAAGTAATTTAGGACCAGAATGACAAAAATCCAATAAGTTGAAATGGAAATATGCAGTTTTAAGTGTAAATAGTGTAAAAAAAATTTAAAGCGCCAACTGTGGCTATCTGGTTGCGCCAGACTGTGACAAAGTCGCAAGCTCAGGCCAACTGCGTTGGAGTGTGGGCCGGATACAGGGTCAAGTTAGGCCCGCTGAACAAGAGTACCTTAAATCCTGGTTGCGGTGCATTGCTAGATCCCGCTTCAAGGATGCGTTGTGCAGCCAAGCTGATGTGCGGTCCTGGAGTGGAGATGCATCACACAGCGATGGTTCTGGGAAGCTGTGAGCCTGCGATGCCAGGTCCTGTGTTGTTGTCCAGAATGCTGTCAATGAGGGGGTTGCGATGCGAGGTCCTGCGTTGTCTTCGAAGATGCTGTTGACAAGGGTCTTGCGATACAAAGTCCGCGTCTTCATTGAGGATGTCATTGACTCTGGATTTATGATGCGAAGAATTGTGCCGTGGATGCATTGCACAGCAGCGATTCTGAAGATGGCACAGGGCTGCAATGCAAAGTCTGGCACTGGGGATGAGTTGTGCAGTGGTTTAATATATGTAAATTGACGTTGTCTTTCCAGAGTATTATTTTGAGTAATGGCCACACTTGGTTTCAAAATAAGTTCAGTAACTGTAACACTAGCTTTGTTATATACAGGCCTACATGCAGATGAAATTTGCATTACATTGGACTTACCACTCGCATGGTGAAGATCAGGATACAGGAGTATATTAGCCCTTTGAGATTGGGCAATTTTTTGACTCGTTTGTTACACCATTTTAAAGAGCTTGGTCACGGTCTACTGGATTTCAAGTGGACTGATTCGGAGAGACTGGACCAGAGATGTGTGGGAGCAGAAGTAGCACTGTATAAATAAGAGGTTGCTGGATTTTTTCTGAACAGACTGACAACGCTGGCCTCAATGAGGTGGTGGAATGGCATGAGATTCACAAGTGAAATTGCCATCCTGTATTAGCCCCTGTGAAGGTGATTTGCTGTATAGGTTGGGGTATGCATATGCCCGAGTATTTCTACTAGCCTGTTACCATCTTTACCCATTTCTCTACCTCTTCATAGTTGTAGGTTCTTCTTTAGTGGGGGTTCCCCATGTGTACCACATTAGGTATTACACCAGCTCTGTGGCCTTATAAGTTAGGGAGATGGTCGCTCCTTGGTCACCTTTCAGTATCCTCTAGTGCTCACCTGGTTTACTGTTGTTGGTGCACATGGGCCCTGTTCTCTCCTTGTATGTAATGAGACCTTGGGAGCAACACCAACCATATCCCTACAAATCCTTATCCAAGTCAACTAAGAATCTTGGTTTGGAATGTGGCAGGGATTTCTAAACTTTCAGCTGATCCTGATTGGGGCTCCTTTGTGGACTCATACAATGTAATACTCTTTCAAGAAACGTGGAGTCTGCATACCCCCTATAGGAGCGGTTTCTCCACCTACAGCATAAGTGCTACCAGTAAAGAGAAAGGGAGGCCATCGGGAGGCCTGGCAATTTGGGTCAGAAATGCTCTTGGCCTAAAAATAAACTCGGTCCATATAGATTCCGCCGATATATTAGCTATAGACCTGGAAACATGTAGTGATCTGAAAATCAGGATCTATAATGACAATAATAGAGTTGTTTGTGGCTCTGAAGATACCAATACTATCAAAATCTTAGACCATGAATTATCCAAATCCACCGATAGTGCCCCAGCCCTGGTAGCAGGGATCTAAATTGTACCTTTGAACCCTTAGCCATGATCTTCAGAGACCTGACCGAGGAGTGGGATAGTGTCTGGCAGGTCCCACGGCTAGATCTCCTCCCAGTTAGGTGGACAAAGAGAGGCAGTCAGGTGTTGGCCCTCTCATTGCAACATGACTTGAGAGCCACAAACGGGAGAACAAAATCAGATAAAAAAGGGGAGCTAACTTTTAACAGACCCGGCCATGCCAGCAGGATTGATTATTGCCTGGTTGCACTTAGTCTTTGGCCACTAGTTCATGGTATGGCAGTGGTCAATCGCTTAGATAGCGACCATAATGCCCTGACCCTGTCCCTAATGAATCTGGGTGATAACACTACTGAAATAGGTAGTCGGGGAAAGAAGGATCTGGGAGAATTGTCCATCATGAATAATATGAGAACGATTAGATGGGACTGGGTGGAGGAACAGTGAAGTGCAAAGTACGCCAGAATGTGGAAGAGATGTCAAAACTCCCAAAGGATATGATAATTGAGAAGCTGACCACCAGGCATGAAACCACATTTAACGACATACATTAGGGATCTATTGGCCAAACCATGTAGGGAGCAGAAACCGGAGTGCGACCGGATCCAGATTAAAGAAGAACCCCAAGCAGCTTGGTATAACCAGGACTGTAGGAAAGTTAAGGCCGACTTTGTATGGGCAGCAAAATCCAATGTTCACCCTGATCTAGTGGTATGTAGAAAAAGCTATAGGAAAGCTTTAGAGTTAGCTAAGAAGAGATGGGAAGACTCATTTTGGTCCTCCCTTCAAAAGGCATATTCAGCCAAGGATTCTAAATCCTTTTGGAAACAAGCGGCTTACTGGCTAAATGGCAGGAAGCCGAAACTGGAGTTTACAGTTCAGCCAGAGGAGTGGGTGACCCATTTTGGAGGGCTTTATGCACTAAGTAGTATTGAGGTGGAGGCTCCACTTGGGGAGAGGGATGAAAACCAGAATGATGCTGTGGAGGACCTGGTGTTCTCCATGGAAGAAACCCGGATGGCAATCTGCTCAAGTATCGCAGCCAGAGCCCCCGGCCCCGACTGAATCCCAAATAATTTGTAAAAAGAGGATTTAATTGTCTGGGCTCCCTACATCAATATGATTACAAATGCCATTACAGCAGGCATGACTATTCCCCCCTCGTGGAACATAGCGGTGATAATCCCTATTTTTAAAAAGAGCGATAGAGCCAATCCGGCCAGCTATAGGCCTATAAGCCTAATCGACTCATTGCAGAACATTTTCTGCAAGCAGGTGTTGTGACGAGTCCATGATTGGATCTCAGAGCATCATATTCTGAGCGACTTCCAAGCAGGCTTCCGTGCTAACATTAGCACATTGGATCAGGTTTTCCATTTCTTGTGTATCTACTGGAGGGAGGGAGGTCAGCATTAGAGGGGGAAAACTATATGTTGCCTTTGTGGACCTACGAACTGCATTCGATCTGGTACCGAAAGCCAAGTTTTGGAGAATGTTGGCAGAGATGGGCATACCTCATAACCTATTAGACATTTTAATTCGGTTGCACACTTCAAATAGAGCACAAGTTAGGTGGGGGGGTAACAATCAACTCACTGAGCAATTCCCTGTCGAACGTGGAGTGATACAAGGGTGCATCTAGCGCCCACGTTATTCTCCCTTTTTATAAATGGGGTGATTGATTATCTAGACAGGGATGAATGCGAGGCCCCTACGGGGGGGGAGGGAAGAGCACTAACCCTACTCTTCGCGGATGACACCTTATTAATTTCTAAATCCCCCCATGGTCTGCAACAATTGTTGAATAATTTTATTGAGTTCTGCAATGAGCATGGCTTAGTATTAAATGAGGCTAAAACGAAATATATGATTTTCTTGAAGGGGAATTCCAAGCCACAAAAAGACAAATGTATGTAGGAAATAGCCCCCTAGAGCAAGTTTTTGCCTTTGACTATCTGGGTATCCACCTAACCCCAAAGCTAAATTGGGCGCCCCACATCGAAAAGGCCCAATTATCACTAATCCAAAAAACTGCTCACTTAAGTAAGATCCACAAAAAAACCAGTATCTATGAAAGTGCCCCAGCATTAGAAATTTATAATACCAAAATATTGGGGGGAGCCCTCTATGGGGCCGAATTGTGGGGCATTGGAAACACAAACTCTCCCACTGCTGTAGAAAACAGGTTTCTCTGCTCAATGTTAAACTTTCCCAGTAGTACCCCCCTGGCTCCTATGTTTTTGGACTTGGCCCAATAAATGTTATCGCACAAGATGGGCTCCAAGCAGTTAATGTTCTGGCACCGTCTGTGGTCGGTAAATGAGCTCACCCCATACAGAGCAGAGACGATTGATCTCCTGAAGCGATCCCAGGGTAACTCTATCTCATGGTTTAGCTCACTGGAGAATCTACTGAAGAGACTTGGGATGGAGGAATATTGGTCCTCCCCTTAAAGATTGTGCCTTATCCCAAAATGCAGGGTCAAAGAGATATACTAGGATACTATTATGGTGAAGGAGATGGCTAAACCGGTGGGCACACTGACTCAGGATTTTATCAGTTTTAAATTCGCCCCATTTTATGAGGAATCTATTGATGAAATTGTACCACCGCTGGCACGGAAATTATTTATACATTTCCGTTTTAAAACCCTACCCACCAAACTGTTCTGTAAAAAGTGGTGTAACAAGGCCACCACAGATGATCAGTGTCCCGCATGTAAGGCTTGCTCAGAATCAATAGTCCACTTGCTATTCTTTTGCCCTCACTATAGAAGCCTGCAGGGCAAGTGGATTGTGACATTGTGTAAATTGATTGGACCTGGACGTTACCTAGAGGTTATGAGAATGTTAGCCACTGACACTTGCAGGGTGGTTGCTTTTGGTTTGGCCAGATTTTGGCACGCATTATGGACCAAATGTTTTAAATGTATTACATAGCTTTTTAACTTTTGCATATCAAATCTTGGGCCACCCTATGGAAAACGACTTTTAACTTTGTATTGTTTTAATCACTGTTGCATATTGTACCTTGTAAATCGTCTTTTTTATTTCATGTACCATGTTTATATTGTATGGCACTTCGCACTTTATAAGATCCTTGTGATCGAAAATAAAGTATTTGATGATGATGAATGAGACCGTATTCCATGAAGTGTTCATATGCACAGTTTGGATTTGCAATTGCTTAAATCACTTGTTTTGGGTTCCTAATTTAGGTTTTTGTGTGGGATGCATTGAGTTAATTACTAGGTTCTGTGCCTCTTCCTAAGGTGCTGGCCAGCAGGTTTGCAGCTTAGTGTTCGTGACTGTTCTCTAGTTCCCACACATAATATGGCAACCACTGGGTTAGCAGCCTACCAGGTCCACCTATGAATAATGTTGCATGTTGCCATAGTCTCCACACACAAGATGGTGACTGCGGGGCTAGCGGCCTAGCAGTTTGCCTACAAGTGACGTAGCAAGCCACCGGTTGTTATTTTTCCCGAGTCGAGGTGCCGATGTGGGCTTGTAGCTGTTTTCATGGTCCGCCAGCACCGAAGGTAAGAGATGTGGGATGATTAGTCTCTGTAAGTTTATGGACCGAATGTGATATGGATGCAGACCCTGTTTGCTGGGTGTTGGATAGGACTCTGATATTTGTTTTGTAGCAATATTTAGGATTGGTTGATTGCCAATTTGACTACTGGATATATACCCCAAGATTTTTCACAGAGGTTGAGACTTCAGAATGGCACTGGTGGAGGGTTTGTTGTTGTTCTTACATTAATTGATTCTTTTTATCTGTAGACAACCACAATTTCCATCCCAGAAGGGTCTCCTTTGGCCCACTGGTAGGCGTTCACCTGTTTGTCATTTGGTAAATACATAGCATTAGAAATATAGGGGGCTACAATGATAATTCATGAACTCACTTACTTAATGTGATTGTATTTGTTTTCCCACTCCTATTTATCTGTTCACTTCTTTTTTAGGTACAGTGCACAGTTGGGTGACATTTGGTCCTCATGCCATGATGAATTTGCCTGTAAGTTTTGTATGGCAATGAAACATGTCGGCCGTTCACAACAAACTGGTCTAAACATGTTATAATGTTTTTAATCCTGAGCCAAGACATAGAGTAAAATATATGAGCCATGCCGATGTTGACTCATTTTTATGCTTTATTTTGAGAGGAATTTACTAAATTCTCTCTTCCTTTTTGAGGACCTGCAGGAGGGTGAAGTACCCTTTAGGCACAGAATATTAGTTACTCACATTGAGCATCAATAGTGACATTCATTGTGCTTGGCCCTCCTGTTACAATAGGAAAGTGCAGATGATGAGACAGTTGGTGAGTAACAGCCAACAGGCTCATGGTGGTCATGTACCTGAGGCACTTCCTGTAATTTAGGAATAATTTTTGGATTCCTATTTTTATAGAGGTCCTGGTTGTGGAGCATTGCGAGATCCCGCTTCAAGGATGCGTTGTGCAGCCAAGCTGATGCGATGTCCTGGAATGGAGATGCGTCATTCAGTGAAGGTTCCAGGAAGCTGCGAGGCTGCGATGAGAGATCCTGCGTCGTTGAGGATGCTGTCGATGTGGGGCTTGTGATGCGAGGACCTGCGTCATCATCGAGGATGCTGTCGATGAGGGGCTTGCAATGCAAAGTCCTGCGTCTTTGTTGAGGATGCTGTTGACTAAGGATTTATGATGCGATGACCTGCACTTGGGATGCGCTGTGCAGCGGTGGTTCTGAGGAGGCTGACGGCTGCGATGCGAAGTCCTGCATTGGGTATGAGTTGTGGTTCCAATGCTGAATTTTGTGAGACTTTGCGTTGTGCTGTGGTATCGATATGGAGTTTCTGGGAGGTGATGCGTCACATTGCATTAGTTTTGCTGGGACTACAGCTGGGATAGCAGAGCATCCTCAGGCCCACTTCCAAGTGTCCAGGACAGGGGTTGCACCACTTGGGAGGGCAGGATACACAGCTGGCAGAGTCCTGGTGGTGCTGGGTACAAGGTTGTTGGACCCTGTTCTGTTTCTGAGGCCTTGAAGTCACTCTGGTCAAGATGCAGGTACAGTTCTTCCCACTTAGGCAGGAGGGCAGCAGGGCAGCACACAGGGCAGCAGAGTAGCAGTCCTTCTTGCCACAAGGCAGCACAGCAGTCCTTTTTGTTAGTCTTCCACAGGTCTAGATGTGTACTGAAGAGCAGGGTCTAAATGTCTATTAGTTATACCTGGTGCCCACTTTGAAGTAGGAGAAGGTTTGAAGGTTTCCACCTCCCGTAGATGTCAGGTATCCTCCTGTTCCCTGCCATGACCCCAGCTAGTCTGGGGGTACAAATGACTAGTGACAAACCATTTGTGAGTGTTTTCAGGCAGAACCTTTGTTACGTGTATATGTGGTAGGTGACAGCTCCTCCCCCTCGTTAAGTCAGAGTGGCCCATACTGCAAACACCTAGCCTGCTTTTGTCTTACTGTCTGGGAGCAATACACAAAGATCAACTGCCAGCTACACCTAGTAATGTGACCCAGGAGGCAGGCTGCAGACACCAAATAGTTCGGATACAAAAATGGCAACTTTCTAAATGTGCCATTTTCAGAAGTGTGACTTAAGATCCGACTTTACCATTAAAGAAGGTGCTAAATTACAATTCCTTAGATACCACACTTGTTATTCCTACCTGATCCCAATTGAAAGTTATCACTTATTAAATGAGATATGCTAACCCAATGTTATTCTATGGGAGAGGCATTGCAATAGTGAAAACAAATGTAAGAGTTTTTCACTACCAGGTACATGCCCACCTTTTTAAAAACACCGCACCCTGCCCTCTGGGCTGTTCAGGGCCTATCATAGGGGTGACTTATATGTTTTAGAAAGGAAGGGGTGTGTCTGGAAAAAGGTTTATTTTGCCAGATTCTCATCTGTCATAGAATGAAAGGGAGAACCTGTCTTATTTGTCATAAATGGAAAAAAACCTTGGAGAGCCAACTGGACTTGGCTTTCAAAAAGAAGATCTTTATCAGACTGGAAGCTGATGCACTTGACCATAGCAACGGGGGCAAGGGAGCAAGGTACTCAACTGACTATGTCAGAAGCTGGCACTTTATAGACTGTGATAGACACTGTGGGCCTGATTCACAAAGGTAATTTATACTTTTCAGGAAGTTTACACTTTTGAGTACGTTTACCACTTTTTGGTATTCACAAACTCCCAGTGTAAGCACTTAAGATGGTCAACCTCTGGTACTGCAACACCCTTCCATAGAAAATAATGGAAGTACAGACTTAAAACAAAACCCCATAGGAAATAATGTTAAGTTAAATTAAATTAATTAAAATAGTTAAAAATGTAAATAAATATAAATTAATGTTAAAGATATATACAAATAGTACCTATGCATTATTTAATTATACAAATATTTTAGTAACTTATTTTGTATTAAAAAATCCACCAAGTATCTGAGTGGGTTAGGCGAAAGGTCCAGAGGATGTATGGGAGGTGGAGAGTTAGGCACCTCCTCTGGACACACAGAGAGATGCTAGTTCATCTCTGTACTTATTGCATGGCCACTAAATGGCAGGGAGGATCTAGCTAATTCTTTGATGAGTTTTCATAACTGGGATGTGGTACTCGTTGACTGCAATGAATTAAATGTCCTTGTTGTTTCCATAACGACTATTGTGGGGTTCCCTTCTATTGACACTGTTAATTGTGGTTGGCATGTCATGCAGGTTATTTTCGTTATATCTCTTTTGCCATTGCTGCTGTTTATATTTAACTACATTTTATTTCAATTGGATATACGAGTAAGAGATTTGGCCAGTCAATACGTGTTTTGCCCCCTAAGTGGCATGCAGACCTAGAGTTTTTTCAAGGCTGTGTGATATTAAAAACGAAAACCCAGAAGGTATATATATGGAACATTCATATTCGACACACAGAAACATCGAATAAAAATAATTAAGAATGAAGCACAAACACAGAAGAGAAAATGCAAAAAAAAATAAAAAACTAGTATAGTACAATAATTATTTGTACTTATATTTGTGCCTGATACTCTGTGCTGTGTACACTGAAAATGTGCTGACAGGCACTTAGTACAAAATTAGGGGTAGGCGAAATTCACTGAGTTCCCCGGAGTTACATAAAAACCTTGCAAGATTCATCGGAGTTCCGCGAGTGCGCGAAAAATCAGCACGAACAGCACCACATGGCATGCAAGAGGGTGCTGCTTCTTTTTGCCACACAATTAGATTTTCTACTGGAGCAGCAGCTTGCTCAACGCCAACGGTCGCGACCTTACGCACTGAGAAATCTCACTGGGAGGCATTCTACGCCAGAGAATGTCGCTAAGGGAAGCAAATTCTTGCTCGCCAACTTAATGTTGGCAAGCCGCATGTGAGAAAAAACTCCACCACACAGCGGCGGTTGGTGGAGTTTTGCTGAAACTCCACGTTCCAAGTAGAACTCAGAGAGGGTAAAGCGCTACAAACTCCACCGGTAGAGTGGTATTTTTCGCCCACCCCTATACAAAATGTGTAATTGGGTGGGGCGATAGAGGTATTATTACTCACTGTGTCCCAGTTTTTGTGTCCGTTTCAAGGTGAGACTATGCCATTGCCTAGTTAATCATAGCTGATATGGAGCTGTAAGTAATGTATATGGATCCTTGGGGTGGAGGCATATGAATATATGGAAGTATATTAACCTTGCAGTCTCTTCAAGTGGATCCCACTGAACAGCAGACGAATGGTCACCCAGGCTCTTATCACAAGTCGATTTGATTACTTAAACACCCTCTAAGTTGGAATCCAAGCCCATGTCCTACCCCAACTCCAAACCACCCAGAACGTTGCCGCCAGACTCATCCTGAACATCCCACTAAATAACCACATCTCTTCACATCTCAACTATCTCCACTGGCTCCCAGTCCAGAAAATATGTAAGTTCAAACTACTCACCCATGCTTACATAGCTCTCCACAATCCAGCTTACCTCAACCACTGCCTCAACTTCTACCAACCCACCAGACGCCTTCAATCTGCATCCCAGGCAAGAGCACCAACCCACCAGACGCCTTCAATCTGCATCCCAGGCAAGAGCACACCTCCCTCGCATCAAGAAGACCAGAAGCGGAGGATGCTCCTTCTCATACCTTGCAGGCAAGGCCTGGAACGACCTCCCGAAACACCTCAGAACCCTTCGCCCTCATGAACTTCCGAAGGAACCTCAAGACATGGCTGTTCCAAACGAAACAGGCATGATCCACTCCTCCCCCCTCAGGCCTGCCGTACTCAATGCCTGGATACCCTCACGGGTGATTAGCAGCGCTCTTAAATTCACATAACAGTCTAAATCCATGCAGGAGCTGTTAAGTGCCGTATTGTTACATCCATATTAAGGAAGGGTCCTGATTGGTACCTACAAGTTTCTGTGGTCAAGCTTTGAACTAATGCAATTCTCACTAAAGTGAAATACAAGTGCAGCTGATATATGGCTGCACTCCTGTGGGTCAGGGAAAAGACAATCAAATATGGGCTACAGAGTCTATAAGGGTGAAGTGAACGAGACAGTGCTGCAGTCTACATGCCTCCCTTACCCCAATTACATTAAAATGTAGTCCACATCAATTTGATGAGAGGGGACTAGGAGGCCCTGTGGTAGATTACATCAGTAGATGGTATGACACCGTGTTGGTCTACCAGGAACGGACCTCCATGGCGATTTGGGTAAAGATACAGTTAACCTAGCAAAGGGTAAAAACTGAGGTAAAGTCCATCTTTCGTCTTAACTTGTGTCAATGGGAACAGGGAAGTGGAGAGCACAATTTATGCTGGAATAATACTGTGGCCATAGCTTGACCAAACTAGATGAGAAAGGTAGCAGCCATATTGGATTGGGGAAGGTAGGGAGGAAGTGCCTGTGAAAACCGAGTTATGTGTATTTCCAGTAGCTATAATATTTCTAGTCGATGTGATTAAAACATATTTATTCATACAACATAATTCAAAAAATGAGAAACAAAATATGTAGTATGCATTGACCAAAGTGTGAAATTTGACCAAACTTGAAGAAAAAAGGAAGACACATCGGAGGGCAGCAAGTGGCTGAAAGGCGGTGTGAGACCCTTGACGAAAGTGTGACTACAGAGCGACACTCCCACTCCATACCTCAGTTTTGGAATGGCTTTGGTGAAACTCGGTTCCTGAGAAGGTTTCTGGTATTGGAAAGTATGGCCAGTTTGTTATTCCCTATCGTCGTTTTGAAAGAGAGGAAAGAGGGAGTAAAGTAGGGTAATAAGAAGGAGGATCTTCATCTTGACGAAGGCCAAAATCCCTGAGGGATGGTTGAGAGGCCGAAACATGTTGATGAACACAGTATGCAGTAGGAAAGGGTACTAATAGTCAAGATATACCCTGACTGACATTTCTTAACCCTACCAAGAGGGGCCCAGAATAAAATTAAGTGGGCACTCTCAGGTAGTTTTAGACTTTATTGTGTTCGGAGGATCCCAGTTGTTGCAGGGCTATTTTTGCACTTGAAAAATAATTTGTTTGCTCCACTCTGAGCTTTGGTCTGCACCAGAGTGTTGTAGCATGCCCTATGATGAAGCATGACACCATTTAGTGTGTGAGACAGTTTTGATACCATTGAGGGCTTCTCATGATAATGTGAGACTGTTATGATTTTCCTCTTCATTTTCTTTGGTGTGAGTTATATAAGAAAAAAGGATACAGTCATATTCGACTGAGGTAGGCAGAGAGGAAATGTATTTGAAAACCAAGTTATGAGTATATTCCAGGGGTGGGCGGAGTGCCACTATGCAGAATTCCACGGAGTTGCCTAAAAACTCCATGGAATTCCGCTCCACCCTAATTTATACCATGCATGCAGGCAGGCAGCAGACCTGGAGGGTTCCTGACTCCCAGACTGCCAACTGCTTTACAAGGCTTACCTGGATCTGGCGTTCTGCGCTGTGCTCGGGCTGTCCTCCTCCTGTCTCCTCGTCGGTGCAAAACCTTTACCGTGTATGACTAGGGAGGACTGCGCTTGGTGCATGCACGCGCATGCGCAGTCCTCCCAAGACGTACAGCGTAGGGTTTTGCACCGACGAGGAGACAGCCAGGAGGATGACAGCCCGGACACGGCGGAGAACGCCAGTTCCAAGTAAGAGTCCACCTCGGACCAAGTCATTTCTAGGGGTGAGCGGCAGGGGCAAACTCCTCACGCCGCGGAATCAGAGTTTTTGCCGAACTCCGCGTTTCCAGCAGATTGCAAATTTGGCAAAACTCTGCAAACTCCGCTGGCGGAGCGGAGTTCACCACCCACCCTTAGTATATTCAGTATTTAGAATATGTCAGGCACATGTAATTAGTACATATTTATATAAATTATATAAATTATGCAGTAGATGAAAAACTGCATGTTAAGTATACATGAGAGAATTTTGCAGAAACAGGGAACGTCCATTAGCACTGGGAGCATGCTTGGGACATTCAAGTGGGGCGGCAACTTGGTGTTCTGGCGTTGTCAAGGGTTAAAGCTTTCTGGAGACCTTTGTTCGTGATGTGGTCCACCCATCTATGCTCACTCCATTCTTTTGACTTCTTGTATGTTGTGCTGGCATCGTGCGTACATATCCGAGATAGTTAGTATAATACTAAATATGGGCTGTTGTAGTCTATACAATGTTCATAGAGTGCACCAGCTCCAAAATGTGCCCCAGGAGTGTAATCAAGAATATTGTAACTTTTTAAGGGTTAGGTATAACAAAGACCATGTAATTGAGACAATAATATCATATAGGGATAGAGCTCATGGAAATGATATAATGTTCATAAGGTTCACCAGCTCCAAAATATTACCTATACCACAGGAGTATAATCAAGAAAATTGTACATTTTAGGTTTAGGTACAGCATAGGCTATGTCATTGAGACGTTAATATCATATGGTGATAGAACTCATGGGAAAGTACCATGAAAAAAAGTTGTCTGGTGGTGTGCTCGGCCTAGTACAGATTCTGCCTATTGAGGAGGGAGAAGGGGAAAGATTCATTCAAGAAGGCTGTATGTAGGTAATAAGAACAGCAATGTGATTTTTCAGATGGTGAACACAAAAAGAAATAGGGTATGGGGCAATAGTCACTGCACCTATCAGCTATCGGGTAATAGTCAGTCTTTTTCTCAGGGTGCCAGGGACCTGAGGCTCAATATCCCTAAGCCTCCTTGGGACAATCCCACAATTCAAACAAGAACACAATGATCCAGCACTCCACTGAATATTAAAACTGGTCTATTTCAACAAAATTTTGTTGAAATTTTGTTGAAATAGACCAGTTTTAATATTCAGTGGAGTGCTGGATCATTGTGTTCTTGATTTTTCAGATGGTGGTGTGCTAACTGGTGACAAAGGAGAGTGGAAGATTGAGCTTCCATTCTTTATTATGAGGTAGTACTAAGAATTTGAGTACCCTGGATATATTAGCACTTGTACAATATGATCAGGAAGCAGAATCAAGAAGGTTATGGATTAGAAATATGCAACACAAAAAAGATGATGTACGGAGTGTTGAACATTGTCAAACATTCACCCCCAGGTCCCAGGATGCTTGTTTCTGGTTCAGGGAGGACCTAGCCTGGCAGTTCGGGCTGGACTGTTCCAATGAGGAACAGGGTCAAGACTCAATTGCATATGGCTGAATCCAAACGAGGGTGGCATAGTGAGCAAAAGAACAATGGATTAAACCCAGATCTGTGACTGGGGGTGAGTGGTTGAAAAGTTTCAGCACTCCGTCCACCATCTTGTTGTGTTTGCTATGGTTAGAGATAGCCTTATGCAGATCTAAGTGGAACATATGTACCCAGTGTCAGGAACATAAAAGTGTGTTAATTTAAGCATCTTGTAGCCAGTAATGCATATCTTCATCTTTATTTGGTCCTTTTTGGGTAGTGTCAAATTTCATGGTCCAATCATTCTCCCATTCTCTCAATCTAAGTTTGCTATGGCCGCCCCTCAAGTATTTTTTAGTTGTTCCTGTCCAAAGAATTTATTTGAAGGTTTCTGTTGTGCTACTGCATCTGAGTGGTATGAAGGGGCTGTGCAAATATAGTTTGAAACAAGGACATTGTATGGTATAAATTACAAATGTGCAGTTCTTCCATTACTGGATTTTCAGAATTATTCCTTGTTCTGGTATTAATACCTTGATTTTGATCATGCCTAGTTTGCAGATGCTGCAGTTGTGACATATATAAATCCCCACTGGCTTCTCCAGGAAGGTGGAATTTATTCTTCTTCTGGTAAGGAATTCAGACTTGCACAATAGTGGTTTTATATTTTTGGCACAGTGGAAGCCCATTTGTTGATAGATCTGAATGTTGGTATTATTAGAGGGATTTGGTCAGTAGATGCCAGTAGCATTTTTGGATTTTTCTGATTTATCGATGTCCATTGTAGAAATTTGTAATGACATTCTGTGGCTCATTTGATGGTTTGGTCTTGGGTTGTAGTAGACACTGGCATGTTTTTGTCTATTTCGTTTTCTGTGGCCTACAGTTGGTGTTTCTTATATCCCCTTTCCTCCAATCATTCCATCAGTTCATTAGCAGCTGTTATATGTTATTTTCAAGATAGTTTTATTTGTTGAAGTTCCCCTTATATGTTATTTTCAAGACAATTTTGTTTGATTTGTTGCAGTTCCCCTTTAGGGGTATTTTTGGTGGTATTTCGAGGGTGACAACTGTCTGATCTTAAAATGGAGTTACCTGCTGTACGTTTCCTACAGAATTTGGTGTGGATTCTGCCATCTGTGATATAGATGGTAATGTCCAGGAAGTCAATATCTTTGGCAGAGAAATTAGAAGTAGTCCTGATGCACCATTGTTTGGTATTGATCTTCTGAGTATATTGTTTTAAGATGGTTCCTGGACTCTGTCAAATACAAAGTTTATCGTCGATATATCTACCCCAGAATATTATGTGTGGAGTATATTCTGCAAATTGTTTGTCCCAGATCCAGAATCTCTCAACTTTTCCAATTAGCATAAGGGCGTACGGTGGTGTGAATTTGGCTCCCATCGAAACTTTTATTTGTATGTCATATTCCTGATTAAAGCTAAAGATGTGGTTTGTTAGGCAGAACAACAGCATTTCTATGATCATGTTGTTCAATTTAATGAAATGTGTTGGCTTGTATCAAGTGCCTTCTAGACTGCATTGATTCCATCTGTATATAGAACTATATAGACTCACTGCAACTATGGTAGTCAATATGTAGACTTCCTCCCTTATGGTGTTGCCCAGCATTCTTAAGATGTGTTTAGTATCCTGAGTATACAACTGGACGTTTCTCATAAATGGTTAGAGATGATGGTCTATGCACTCTCCTGTGCGTGAACAGATTGAGTTGATATACGCTATGATTGAATGTCTGGGGCGGGTGGGGGTGAGGAAAAATATTTATGTGGACTTTCGGGAGTGGGTAGAAAGTTGCTATGCAGATAGTTCCTATCTTCCCAAGTCAACAAAGTCTTGTTGTACCACTCATCAATTTTTATTTTATGTATCATTTGAATATCCCTTGTTGGATTGTCCTTGACATTCTCATAGCAATTGGTATTGGCTAGTTGTCTTATGGCTTCTCCAAAGTAGTCATCCATATGTAAGAGGACCACGTTACCTTCTTTGTCTGTCTCCTTGATTACGAGGTCTAAGCAATAGCCTATTTTCACCTTGAACCACACACAAGCACTGGGACACGTTGAGTAATAATACCTCTATCATCCCACCGAACCCATATTTTGCACTGAGGGTCTGTCAGCACAATTTGCAGCGTGCCCCACACCAAGTATTTAACACAGATTGTACAAATATTTAATGCAGTATACTAATTTTTTGTTTATTGTTTTGCTTTTTCTCTTCTATGTTTGTGCTTCACCCTTAATTATTATTTATTGCTCAATGTTTCAGTATGTTGAATATGAATGTCACATATATATCGACTTTTTGTTTATAATATCACACAACCTTAAAAAAGCCCCAGGCCTGCACGCTATATAGGGGACAAAACACATTTTGGCTGGAAAGATCTCTTACTCGTTTATCCAATTGAAATAAACTACTACAGTTTTAATGTAGATTATGACTTTGTTTCTTTAAATATAAGAAATGTACTTTATTGATACTGCATGAAAAACTATCTACTGCTTTCCCTATCCTCTTTAAACTGTTAGCATAACTAGACTGCATTATTGAAAATGGATTTTTAAATGTTGTGCACAAGCATTTCTTTTCCTTTGCTTTTCAGAAAATCCTCCTAATTCAGCTTCAGCCACTGTCGGTCTCTGTATATACAAAGCCTCTTTTCTCTAGCTTCCTTGGTTGAAGGAATGTGTTTGAAACATTTGAGGGATATGAACAAAACCTCAGGTGTTATGTCCATATTTATGGCTGTGCAGAACCATCCATTGCGTTAAGTTTCATTTCTTGTTTATTTCCTCTGTGCAACTATTTCTTGTGGGTTAAATTCCAAAGAAAATCATTTGAAAGTAGGTGTTGTTTGGAGTGGTTTGGAAATTAATAGTCTGATTGGTTTGCTGTGCAAATAAGTCTTAATACCACCTCTCTATGGAATATCATGCTATGAAGTTGTGTGCTATCTTTGTCTACAAAGGATCTGCAAATATTATGTCATTAGGATTGAGGATTTGTATTTGTGATTTGTTGTTGCTAAACTACACGGGCTTTTGCGCCTAATATTATGATTTGAATTATGCGAATTCTCCTGATTTACTATCTTTTTACTTTCTGTAATGATTACTTTAGTATTTGAATAACAAAAACAAAATTGAGAACTAGAGAAACCTAGTTGTGCACATTTTTCTTTAATGGTCTTGGCAGATTATTTGAGCACTGGATTCTCCCATTGCTGCAATTTGACCCCCCTTAATGTTGATTTGATTGAGTTGGAGCTTCAAAAGGTTTTCAAACATGTTGCCAGTATTTTTGGGGAGTGAACAATTCAATACTCGATGTGCAGTCCAGTGCGAGTCATGTTGTTGTAAATGGGGCACAATGACCCACCACTCCATTACCCCATTGATTCATAGGGGACTCTAACACATATTTAAATGTCATCACCCAGTACAGATTACATTTCCAGAATAGCTCCATTTGTATCAATTCGATAGAGCACAAATAGCATGCATCTTTGTGAACATAGGAGGGAATTTTTATCCTGGTCCACACATTTTATTGTTAAGCCTGCTTAGGGACATTTTGATTATGAATTGCCCATTTAAAACTGATTTTTAAAATGTCTATTTAAGGCAATTGGAACACCTGGAGTTAAGTGAAAATCGACACTTTTCTAAGGTTCTTTTCAACTATTTTACAGTCACGTTTTTCTGTAGTGGTTTGAAGTAGGAAATTAAATTAATGCTGTGTCAGGCTTCCTCCTCCCAAGATGACCTTGAAGATCTAATTGACTTAACATCACATGATTATAGTCTATGGATTGGATTTCAGAAACTGCCCAGTGGTGTTCATTTTCATGTGGGAGCTCCTATACAAAGAGTTAAATATTGTCAATATTTGATATGTTCTTTGTCTCATTTTGCAGAAATCAATGCTGTCTTGCAGCAGCAACATAAAACCCCCCCTAAAAACAAGCATTGGCAATGCAAATAGATTGCGCCTTGATGCAGCCATCACATCATTTTGCAGGCGTGTGCCAACACGGATGTGCACACCTACGAAATGAAGCAAGTATTTTTTTTCTTTTTATTTATCAATTCGAGATGGATTGGTAAATAAAAAGTTGCACTAAATGCACTTTTTTGATATAGCACAAATGCATTTTTTGATCCAGTGCTAATGTGCTTTTTTGGGGTGGGCAGTAGGAAGGACGAGGTAACACACAGAGGAAAGGAGGGAGGGACATAAGGATGTGAGTGGGGAAGAGTAGGACAAGCAAGAGGCAACAATGGGGAAGCACATGGGCAACGGAGGGCCGGTGATGGGGAAGCACACATTTGTTCTGTGCAAGTTAATTTAGAAATTAATTCTCTAACATTGCACAGGACGAGTCTGAGCAATAAATTGCCATGTGGACAGCTTTAAATTGGGGATCATGCCACTGGGATCACTTTTATTTTCAAGTGCCAGGGAAGAGAGAGTAAAGCTGGAGACTCAATGAGATTTGCAAGTTTAGTGCAGACAGGGAAAAAAGATGCCCTTGAAGGTTAAGAAAAAATTGGACTAGTAGTCCGAGGAGCCCTCGCAGTTGAGTCAGTTCCTGTTAGCCAATGGCGTTCTTCCATCTGTGTGCTACATAATCCTTTATTGCTCAACCCTGGTGCTCTTAATGGGATGTGGACCACCGTCAACATGTCCAAATGAAAAGGAACAACTCCACCCAAAATAAAGAAAAATCCTTGATTATCATAACATTTAGGAAGACATTAAAATAAACTAAGGAGAGACACTTTTTGCCCTAATAAAATCCTGATTTTTTTCCCTTTAATCCAGAGAAGTATCTATTTTATTAAAAGACTAGATGGAGACTTTTTAACTTACAATCTGCAAGCTTATGAGTAGCAGATGTGGTGAGCTGCAGGCTAATAGATTTAATACAGAGTGACAAGAAGAACTTGGCTGATTTTTTGATTTCCAAAGGAACACAAATAGAAATGATTGCCTTGGCAAAATTGATTGCAAATTACATCTTGAAGGTATGCATTCTAAAGGGAATTACTTTTGCAGCATGAAGCCATTTTAGATTCACATACTGTGCATTATTGTGCCACCTAGTGGTTACGTCTAGATCATAGGTACTCGCAAACATTTTTCTAGGGGCTATAAAATATGGTATGTGGTGTAACCAAAAGCCAAACAGTTGCTAGTACGGTGGAGTCCTGGGGATGGGGGTACAAGGGGAAACAAAGCCTGTACATGGTGTGAAAAGCAAGTTGTTGAGTTGTTTTGAGGGTTTCTTTCCATACTGACCCCTAAATTAAGCCACTAGTCTCTAGAAGAGTCACATATTTGTTAGGTTATACTGTATCTGAATCGCTATTGCTCTACTCCACTTTAGGGTTAGCCTGTTTGCTTTCTCCACCTTTGATGAGTCAAGTTTATAAAGGAAATAACTTTATTTTATAATAGAATCTTAGGACTCATAATCTCCTTATACCTTATAATCGATAAACATTAGGAGAGCTTAGAAACAGGCTCTGTTAAGGTAGTGATGGAGTAGGGTTTTCGCGAAATGAAACCTGCTCGAATTGAACCCTCAGTAACACTTATTAACTGTGTGTAGTGAAAAAGTTTTGCGGGAAAGGACCTAACATGAGGGAAAAATGCTAATGCGCAAGTGCGAACTAAAGCACTGAACTAGGCCACAAATGCTTTTTTTTGACTAATGTAAAATAAAAGACTAACGCTGCTTTGATGCATTATATTAATGTTTGCTAGGAAAATTAATATTAACTCGGGTTGCGCATGAATAAATGCAACACAGGGTGGGTGCGTAATGGAAAGCATTATAAGTGATTAATGATGCTTGTGTTTGTTTACCGTAGAAGAATGGTTTTCTGCGCTGCAGGAAACGTTTGGGTTAATGAAAGAAATAAAGTCATTTAATTCTGAGTGAGAAGGGGAAGGTGGAAGACATTTGTCCTTCACGAATCCTGTGTGCCTGCCAAGAGTTTACATGAAGAAACAAATTAAAACCTCGAGAGAAAGAATATTTCCTTGGTGAAATGGCACAAGTGGACTATCAAGGCACGAAAGTTGTTACATGAACGGGATGGAGGAAATGTGTACTATGACAGTGACTCGAAATTGTATTTCCTGGGGTGGAAGTAGATATGATGAATAAATGAACAATGAAGAAGCTGAGCTAATGGACATGATGAGAGTGATGTGACAGTACACCCCCTTTCTTAACCAGTCAAATGTTGAGAAATTGTTTTGTTCTGACACAAGTGTGGGTTGGACCTGTGTTGCTGTCTCCTATTCTTGAGTTAGCTGTTCCTGTCTGCTGAATCCTGACTTAGTCTTTGCCTATTCAAATCTTCTTGAAGGGCCTTACTGCTCTCATAGCCAGAGAGTAGTTTTCCTATTTCCTATTGGGTTAGTATAGACAGAAATCTGAATTTGCATAATCATTTGCAAATGTATTTTGTCTCTGAACCTTCTGTCACTTCGCCTTTCCACTCCTTTATCGCACAATCATTGAGATATAATTTTGTCAATTTCTCTAATGTTGTTTCTTGTGATGGTCTATGATTCGTACTGTATTTGGTATTGATGAGCAGTTCCACATTATTTTTAGATAAAGTATTATAAATATACAAATGAGTTTGTCTTTATTAGAAGTGTTTATTCTTGATTTATGAGTATATTTAGAATCAGGTATTAGTTTGCCAAACCCTGTCAACTTAGGAAAAGATTCTATCGCCATAAATTATATGTAGGATGAATGATATAAATTGGATATTGGTAAGTTTGGTATTACACTCACCCAGCGTGAAGAGACTTGTTGAGTAATGAATTTGGGCCTTGTCAGTGAAAATGTATTAGTCTCAAAGCGCTGGATCAGTTTTGGTAGCAGCCTGATGGTTAAAAATTGATTATTTTGGCAAATTAATGGTTGAATTAATGATTTTGGTTACTAATATGAAGTGTTAGCGTCTTGTTTTATGTAGTCTAGAAGTACAGTTACGGAGTTGCCTAAGATCCCGGGATGTTATTTTAGCCGCAGAGGCATGGGAAGAGTGTGGAAAGTAACACACTAGAGAAGTACTTTGTCTGTTGTCCTAATATTGAACAATGAAAGGTTGTTAATATTATCTAAGGGACCTTTTCTGAAGTAAGTGAGTAAGCTGGATATAATAGTGAAGTCCTCTTCTGAAACTTTAGAAAGTACACTTAAAGGAGTACCAAGACCTCTTTTCACTTGATTGTAATTGTGAAAGTCCTCTTCTGAAACTTTAGGAAATACACCTAAAGGAGTACCAAGACCTCTTTTCACTTGATTGAGAGCAGAATGACGCTGGTTGTTATTCTACTGGTTGTAAAAGGATCTCTTTGAATGAACAAACTATCTCTTTATTTAGTGGAGCAGACAAAGTAGCAAAATTTTGTGTCGTTTCTAATAAGAATTTATTTAGAAAGACTCCGTAGTATATTACCGTATTATTTTGTAAAGGGAGGGTCAGTTAAAGGAGTTATACTGACGTCACAAAAGGCTGCGCTGACATTGGTCAGATAGCGGGTGCGTAAGCAGCAAGTAATTGTGCTGTGATTGGTTGGTTGGTGTGAGTCGCGCTAGTATTGGACAAGTGTGAGCGAATAGCGTGAGCAGAATTACGGAAGGATTTCCTTGATTTCTGAAAATAGCTAGCAATGACAGAAAGTTGGAAATGAAGTGGGTAAAAATGGTACAAGCTTTCTTTAAAAGAGATAGGCCAATAGTTACTAGAGAGGGAGTTCCTACACCACCTCCTAGATCACCTGGTGGTTATATGTTATTGGAGCGTGGATATCATTTGTGTACATGGTTGGAGAATTGGGTGAGGTATATGGAAGGTGATGGAGTTTTAGCTTTTCCAGAGCATGGTACTTTTAATGTTAGGATTTTAGAAAATTTGAGGAGACGGATGAATTCGTTGAGACCAAATCCTAGACCTATGCAGTATGAGGCACTTGAAGAATGGGAACATGAGGCGTACAGGAGAGAAATGGATAGGAATGGGATGAAATACAGGAATACATTGAGATGGTATTCAGAGGCTAAATGGGATGCGCAGATGAAAAGATGGAGGAGAGATGTAATCACAGAGGGATTATATCCAGTGATGGTGGCTGAGGATCAGGCTGGAGGGAAGTGCAAAGAGAAAAAGAATAATGTAGAAGGTACTGAAGATATAGATCCGAATGAAATTGATGATGAGTTACTGGATGAGATGTTATTGAAAAGACCTCCGCCATATCAGGAGAGCCCGGAAGGGATTACTCCAAGTGCACCATTAATTGAGGTAGAAGCTTCACAGGTTCCACAAGCTTCACAAGTTCCGTTAGCTCCACAGTCTTCACAGGCTACACGAGCTTCCCAGGAAAGAGAGATTGATATACTTAATAAAGCGAAAGAAGAATTGACACAGAAAATTAATGAGATGTGCTTGAATGCAGAAGCGTTGTCAGTTCTGGTGACAATTGGTCCTTGTTAGAAATGGGGGTCTCTAGTTGGCAAGGGCTTGCACCTTTGTCCAAGTAGGGACCCTTCTTCCTAGTCAGGATAAGGGAGTTACACTCCTAAAATAACCCCTGCTCACCCCCTTGGTAGCTTGGCACGAGCAGTCAGGCTTATCTTAGAGGCAGTGTGTAAAGCATTTGCACATAACCAACAGTAATACAGTGTAAGCACTACAAACGGACACCACACCAGTTTAGAAAAATATCCAATATTTTTATATACTTAAAACAAGACCAAATACGATAGAAATCCACTATACAGTACTTCAAAAATAGTTACTTCTCAAACTGTCTTTAAGTTGCAAAATACGTTGAAAAACACAGTTTGTACGAGTCGGTAGCTCGGTCCGAGCCTACCGCGATGCTGAAAACAACAGAGTCTTGCAGTTCCCGCTGACCGCGTCGGTACGGGCCAGCAACAGCGGGACAGATTTGTTCACAGTACCTTTCTTAGTGCGGCTCACACAGGCATGCGAGTCGGTCTTGGCATCCGCGCGGTCGCGATGCAAAATGGAAGCGGTGCAAGGTGCAGTGTCCTCGATGCGGTGGCGAGAGCAGCGGCTCGACGACGATCGTGCAGATGGCGTCGGTGAGACCAAGGCTGGCGGTGCAGGGCGAGTCGGTGCTCGATGCGGTGCTGGCAAGTTGCGGTGCGGGTGACAGAGCCGGTTGTGGCGTTCGTCGCGGTCACGGTGCAAGGTGGAAGCGGAGCCAGGTCCGGTGTCCCTCGATGCGGTGCGAGCAGCGGCTCGGTGACGATCGTGCAGACGGCGTCGGTGAGACCAAGCCTTGCGGTGCAGGGCGAGTCGGTGCTCGATGCGGTGCTGGCAAGTTGCGATGCGAGCGACAGAGCCGGTTGGCGGGAATTGGTGCTGGCCGAGCCGGACAGCTGTGCGTGACGAGTCGGTCACGGGTGTCGAGCCAGCAGCGACCGTGTCGGTGAGCCCAGGCCAGCGAGGTGAAGCGAGGCGATGCAGGTCGCGGTGTCTCTCGATGCGGTGCAGGCAGCGGCTCGGTGACGGAGTCGGTGAGACCAAGGCTTACGGTGCAGGGCGAGTCGGTGCGGCTTGCGGTGCCTTCAGGACACAAGGCCAGCGACGTAGTCGGTTGACAGAGTCGGTCGCGGTTCCCTCTTCTCTGTGGCAACTGAAACAGCAGTTCCAGGAGCGGTACCCAGAGGTTGGTGAAGTCTTTGCAGTCCCTGAGACTTCTTAACAGGAGGCCAGCTTGGTTCAGGCCCTTGGAGATACTCAGCACAAGTAGAGAAAGTTCAGTCCAGTCCTTTCACTGCCCAAGGCAGAAGCAGCAGCTGCAGGCGAACCCCAACAAAGCAACAACACAGCAAAGGGGCAGTACTCCTCCTGGCAGCTCTTCCAGCTCTTCGTCTTGGCAGGTTCCTTGATTCCAGCGAGATCTAAAGTTCTGGGGTTTGGGTCCCCCTTTTTATCCTCAATTTCTCTTTGTTCTCTGAAGGCAGAGAGGCCTTTGCCTAGTCCAAACCAGTCTGGTCAGTCCTGGAGCACTTTGTTGACAAGACTCCTTCTTTCCTTTCACAGTGCAGGCCAGGGACATCAGACGCACCACAGGAGGTGGAGCCAGCATTGTGGAGGGAAGGCACAGCCCTATTCAGGTCCCAGGTGCAACTCCTCCCACCCATCTACATGTAGATCTTGCTATTCAGCCCTGTGCTGACTCACCCTGTCTCCTGGAATCTCCCAGCCCCTGTCACTCACACTCCAGACAAGGAATACACAACCTAGCAGAGGCAGGCTTGGATGGTTAGACAAGAAAATACCTACTTTCTAAAAGTGGTATTTTCAAACACAGAATGTTAAAACCAACTTCACTAAAAGATGCATTTTATCATTCTGAGTTCAGGCATACTAAACTAGAATTTCTACCATGTTCCCTGGGTCAGTTAGGATTATAAGATGTAATAATCAAACTGCCCATTCTGGCCTATGGAGAATAGGTAGCCTTGCAATAGTGAAAAACGAAGTAGGCTGTAATTCACTATCAGGACATGCCACACACACCAGGGCATGTCCTCCCTTTCGCATACAATGCACCCTGCCCACAGGGGTACCTTGGGCCTACCTTAGGGGTGACTAACATGTAGAAAAGGGAAGGTTTAGGGACTGGCAAGTGTGTGCACTTGCCAAGTCGACATGGCAGCCCCAGGCTGCACACAGGCCCTGCAATGGCAGGCCAGAGTTCCACTTTACGGGCTGTTTGCGTGGGTGGCACAATCCAGTGCTGCAGCCCACCAACAGCATTTGATTTATAGGCCCTGGCACTCGCAGTGCACCTTACTAGCGACTGACACATAAATCAAATAGGCCAATCATGGAAACACCAATCCATAACACAATTTACACAGAGAGCATATGCACTTTAGCACTGATTAGCAGTGGTAAAGTGCCCAGAGTCCTAAAACCAACACACACAGGGTCAAAAACAGGAGCCCAAAAAGCAAAAGTCTGGGGGTAAACCCGCTGAAAAAGCCAAGTCTAACACAACCCCTCCCAGCCTAAAGCCAGGGTAGACTAATCAATCCCTTGATGGACTTCCCTGCTTGGGGCGATAGAATAGACCTGGCCCACAACAGCGGGGGCACGTTCTGGTTCTACGCCTTTCCAAACCAAGTTGGATCCCTCTATCCATACTCTCAGGGCCCACTAAGCTGACCCATGGGGTACCCTTCTCTTCACCTGTGAACCCCATCTGTGCAGCGCCTAAACTTACTTTGCTCACAGATGTGTCCCAACAGGCCGACAGTGCCCACATGGCCAACACAGTGGTGTGGCCCAGTCCACCTCGGGTGTGACTCCTGTCCCCCTCCCAGGGGCAACTCTGTCCACCAGGACAGTAAGCCACAGTGGCTACCGACAGTTGTCAGTGGGGAGACCCAGGCCTTATGCCTCTCAGGGCTCTCTAACCTCTGTGGCGTCAGAGAGTGGGGGGCAGTAGCCCCAGGTGCCTGGCACCCTTCGTCCGCTCTCCCTCTTATCAGGCCAGGGATGACATCCTGGCACTGACCCACCAGCCTAGGGTCTGTACCCGGCAGCTGGACAGGAGACTGGGGTAGGCTTTCCCACCCCGGTCTTCCTCCCAGGGGCTCCGTACCCTCCCACCTGGAGTGGTACTCCCTTCCAGAATTGTCAGGGCACCTGTGGCAGGTGCCTTGCACAATTCGCCCACCAGTTCAGGGGTGCTATCCTGCAACTGGTACACCAGCCTAGGGTCTGTACCCTGAGGCTGGACACAGGACTGGGCTGGCCTCTCCCACACCCTGTCCTCCTCCCTGGGGCACTGCATCCCCCCACCGGGAGCAGTCCCCCTCAACTCCAGAATCGTCAGGCCACCTTTGGCAGGCGTTCTGCACAATTCACCCACCAGTTCAGGGGTGCTATCCTGCAACTGGTACACCAGCCCAGGGTCTGTACCCTGAGGCTGAACAAGGGACTGGGATAGGCTCTCCCACACCCGGTCCTCCTCCCTGGGGCACTGTACCCTCCCACCTGGAGCGGCACCCCCAGAAGACAAACTGGTAGTGGCACTGTTAGCAGTTGCCCCTTCCCCCAGGTCAGGGGGACACCCTGAACCTGGTCCTCCAACCCAGGGCCTGTACCCTTAGGCTGGACCTGTGCCTGGCAACCCAGGACTTCCGGGAGTACACCAACCCCCCAAGGGAAACACACCCCTCATGAGTTGTGCCAGAATCCGCCTGGCGCAGGTCTCCAGCCTCCTGTCCACCTGACAGAGCATGAAGACCCCCAGGCCAGAAGTGGCCTCACCAGGGTCAGTCCTGGGGTGCTCTGACCTCAGAGCTGGCAACCCCTGACCTACTGGTCCTTCCAAAATTGTCAGGGCACCTGTGGCAGGTGTCCTGCCCAACTCACCCACCAGTTCAGGACCTCCCTCCAGCAACTGGTCTCCCAACCTAGGGTCTAAACCCTCAAGTTGAACCGGGGTCAGAGGCGAGGACTCCCTCCCTCTGCACCCCCTTCCAGAGTTCTGCACCCTCCCACCTGGAGTGGTACCCCTAGGAGACAAACCGGTCAGGA
Source organism: Calotriton arnoldi (assembly GCA_963921515.1). Taxonomy (NCBI): domain Eukaryota; kingdom Metazoa; phylum Chordata; class Amphibia; order Caudata; family Salamandridae; genus Calotriton; species Calotriton arnoldi. The sequence goes on from CAWUFW010016063.1 coordinate 128,104, forward strand.
CACTGCTTACAGTCTTCCTTCCCTCCAGGTCAGGCAGGACCTGAACCTGGCTTCCCAACCCAGGGACTAAACCCTGCAGCTGAGCACCTGCCCGGCGCACCAGGACTTCCTGGGGAGCACGCATGCCCCCCCTGAGGGTATCACATGACTCATGCGTGTGTGACAGTCTGCCTGGCGCAGATCTCCTGACCTCTGTCCATCTGACAGTGTGCGAAGATCCCCCAGGACAGAAGTGGTGTCACCATGGTCACTGCTAGGAAGCTCAGCCCTTCTGGCTGGCCCCTGACCCACTGGTTCTCTCACTGGGGAACGCATCCCCCTCTCACCCCTCCATCTGGACTTCTGCACCCTCCCAACTGGAGCGGTGTTGCCAGACACCAGAACCGGTGGGATGCTCATTACAGCAGTCCCCCCAGTTCCCCAGACACTAGGGGATCCCCCTGAATGGGTGGCCTTCTAGTACAGCCTAGGCTCCCCACCTGGTGTCCCCTCATGGAACAACCCAGGCTCTGGGACCGGGTTTCTGGCACCTTGGGCCTCAGCCCCTTCCCACTCGTTCTCCGCGGAGACAGGACGGGAGTCCCTACACCTTTCCCACGACACCGAAACCTATCTGGGCTACCACAAACCTTTCCCACCACCCTTGGTTGGGAAATACCTAAGCCACTTCCTTCCGGGTCACCCCCAGATGCTTCTCCAGACCCTCTGGAATCCACCACAAGGTCTGCCTCCAGTGCAAGCTCCCTGGGGTCAGAGAACTCACACTCCACCGGGTGTTGGCCTAGCTCTGGAAAACAGGGACTTAGAATATGTTCACCAACAATTGAATCACACAGCCCCACACAGGTGTTAACCAAACTACCCTTCACCCAACCATCCAGTGCCTCAGAAAAGTACCCCACATCATTCTCACAAGACTGGTGAGACAGTGTCTGACTGTTGCTATCTCTCAACCCATACTCTTCTGGCTGGTCTCCATACTCACTTACCAGGGCTTCTATCATGGGGGAACCCCTCTCCCTGCACCTCTCCTCTAGAGTCAGTAGAGTGTCCCTCCCACTACCAGGAATATGATCCCTGTGCCAGTTCCCCAATCCACCTCAGGGACACTGCGTGCACCGGGAGTAACCTCACAATCCTGAACCCCTGGCGTATGTCAACCCCTCCTTGAAGCAGGGCCCCAAATCTGTGTGTGCGTGTACCTCCCCCTCAGTACTAGACACTACATTTTTGCTGCCACCATCTGGGCTGGACAAAGCCCTACCAGCTTCCCAATCCAGCTCCAGCTCTCTCATTTTAAACTTATGATCCAAGATCATCTTCTTTTCCTCCATGGCTATTCTTTTGTCTTCCCTCTCACTTTCCATCCTGAGTTTCTCTAATTCAAACTTCCTTGCTTCCCGCCTGTCCTCCAGCTCCTCTGGGGACAAGCTACTGCTGCCTGGCCTGGAGGGCTCCCCTCCTCCCAAAAGCACATCCACCCTAGGAACAGGCTCCTCCACCTCTCCACTGAGATCACCAGATTGCTCACTGGCATGTCTGGCTGCTACCCAGGCCCTCAGCGCCTTTTGTAGGTCATCCTTCCTGGTGAGGCCTCTGACCTGGACTTAAAGGTTCTTGCAAATCGATTTTAACTCCTTGACATTGTAGGCTTCCAATCGATCCTCCTCAAAGGCAATTTCTACTGATGCAATTGATGATACTCTAGATTCAGGCATGTTGAAGTAGCAAGTTCAAACTGGCAAGATCAAAAATAGGCCAAAATGGAAAAAGAACCTGTATGTGGTACGTAATGGTCTGCGATATGGTAGTAGTGCACACCAATCACTATAAGTCAAGTGCAAACACAAGTCCTAACCTCACCGCTGACAACCAATGTTAGAAATGGGGGTCTCTAGTTGGCAAGGGCTCGCACCTTTGTCCAAGTAGGGACCCTTCTTCCTAGTCAGGATAAGGGAGTTACACTCCTAAAATAACCCCTGCTCATCCCCTTGGTAGCTTGACACGAGCAGTCAGGCTTATCTTAGAGGCAGTGTGTAAAGCATTTGCACATAACCAACAGTAATACAGTGTAAGCACTACAAACGAACACCACACCAGTTTAGAAAAATATCCAATATTTTTATATACTTAAAACAAGACCAAATATGATAGAAATCCACTATACAGTACTTCAAAAATAGTTACTTCTCAAACTGTCTTTAAGTTGCAAAATACGTTGAAAAACACAGTTCGTACGAGTTGGTAGCTCAGTCCGAGCCTACCGCGATGCTGAAAACAACAGAGTCTCGCAGTTCCCGCTGACCGCGTCGGTACGGGCCAGCAACAGCGGGACAGATTCGTTCACAGTACCTTTCTTAGTGCGGCTCACACAGGCGTGCGAGTTGGTCTTGGCATCCGTCGCGGTCGTGATGCAAAATGGAAGCGGTGCAAGGTGCGGTGTCCCTCGATGCGGTGCGAGCAGCGGCTCGGTGACGATTGTGCAGACGGCGTTGGTGAGACTAAGGCTGGCGGTGCAGGGCGAGTCGGTGCTCGATGCGGTGCTGGCAAGTTGCGGTGCGGGTGACAGAGCCGGTTGTGGCGTTCGTCGCGGTCACGGTGCAAGGTGCGGTGTCCCTCGATGCGGTGCGAGCAGCGGCTCGGTGACGATCGTGCAGACGGCGTCGGTGAGACCAAGGCTTGCGGTGCAGGGCGAGTCGGTGCTCGATGCGGTGCTGGCAAGTTGCGATGCGAGCGACAGAGCCGGTATGTGGGAATTGGCGCTGGACGAGCCGGACAGCTGTGCGTGACGAGTCGGTCACGGGTGTCGAGCCAGCAGCGACCGTGTTGGTGAGCCCAGGCCAGCGAGGTGAAGTGAGGCGATGCAGGTCGCGGTGTCTCTCGATGCGGTGCAGGCAGCGGCTTGGTGACGGAGTCGGTGAGACCAAGGCTTACGGTGCAGGGCGAGTCGGAGCGGCTTGCGGTGCCTTCAGGACACAAGGCCAGCGACGGAGTCGGTTGACAGAGTCGGTCGCGGTTCCCTCTTCTCTGTGGCAACTGAAACAGAAGTTCCAGGAGCGGTACACAGAGGTTGGTGAAGTCTTTGCAGTCCCTGAGACTTCTTAACAGGAGGCCAGCTCGGTTCAGGCCCTTGGAGATACTCAGCACAAGTAGAAAAAATTCAGTCCAGTCCTTTCACTGCCCAAGGCAGAAGCAGCAGCTGCAGGCCAACCCCAACAAAGCAACAACACAGCAAAGGGGCAGTACACCTCCTGGCAGCTCTTCCAGCTCTTCGTCTTGGCAGGTTCCTTGATTCCAGCGAGATCTAAAGTTCTGGGGTTTGGGTCCCCCTTTTTATCCTCAATTTCTCTTTGTTCTCTGAAGGCAGAGAGGCCTTTGCCTAGTCCAAACCAGTTCTGGTCAGTCCTGGAGCACTTTGTTGACAAGACTCCTTCTTTCCTTTCACAGTGCAGGCCAGGGACATCAGACGCACCACAGGAGGTGGAGCCAGCATTGTGGAGGGAAGGCACAGCCCTATTCAGGTCCCAGGTGCAACTCCTCCCACCCATCTACATGTAGATCTTGCTATTCAGCCCTGTGCTGACACACCCTGTCTCCTGGAATCCCCCAGCCCCTGCCACTCACACTCCAGACAAGGAATACACAACCTAGCAGAGGCAGGCTTGGATGGTTAGACAAGAAAATACCTACTTTCTAAAAGTGGTATTTTCAAACACAGAATGTTAAAACCAACTTCACTAAAAGATGCATTTTATCATTCTGAGTTCAGGCATACTAAACTCGAATTTCTACCATGTTCCCTGGGTCAGTTAGGATTATAAGATGTAATAATCAAACTGCCCATTCTGGCCTATGGAGAACAGGTAGCCTTGCAATAGTGAAAAACGAAGTAGGCTGTAATTCACTATCAGGACATGCCACACACCAGGGCATGTCCTCCCTTTCGCATACAATGCACCCTGCCCACAGGGGTACCTTGGGCCTACCTTAGGGGTGACTAACATGTAGAAAAGGGAAGGTTTAGGGACTGGCAAGTGTGTGCACTTGCCAAGTCGATATGGCAGCCCCAGGCTGCACACAGGCCCTGCAATGGCAGGCCAGAGTTCCACTTTACGGGCTGTTTGCGTGGGTGGCACAATCCAGTGCTGCAGCCCACCAACAGCATTTGATTTATAGGCCCTGGCACTCGCAGTGCACCTTACTAGCGACTGACACATAAATCAAATAGGCCAATCATGGAAACACCAATCCATAACACAATTTACACCGAGAGCATATGCACTTTAGCACTGATTAGCAGTGGTAAAGTGCCCAGAGTCCTAAAACCAACACACACAGGGTCAAAAACAGGAGGCCAAAAAGCAAAAAGTCTGGGGGTAAACCCGCTGAAAAAGCCAAGTCTAACAGTCCTGTAGTCCCATTGTACAGTGAGGGTCAGAATATTTCAAGAGTGCATGCATTGACAGTCCCAGTGAATAATGTTAGGAATGGTAATGGATCAGGATCAGATGAGGTGGGACTACCATTGATTGAAATGTCAGAAAATCAGAATGTGATAGAGACACCAAAGAGGAATGTGCAAATGGATCCTAGAAGATTAATGCAAAATATGAGAGATACAACTTTAGTATCAGGGAGTTCAGTAGGACCTTCGCCAGAGGAGTTGGGTGACTGGGTCAGAGGAATGGCGCCTAGTAAGTCTAAACAGAGTATGGATGTAGGTAGACTAGGAGTAGATCTAGAAGAAATGATTATTGGTACAATTAGTCCAGATAGATTGAGTAAATATCAGGAAGATGAGTTGCTATTTTTGTGTAAGAATATTATATTGAGAGCGAAAAATTTGCATGAGAAGTTTGCAGAAGCTGCACAGGCATATGGAGTGAATATTGAAAAATCAAAAGCTTTGCAAAAGACATATAGGCTGGATTTTAGTGACAAGGATCTAGAGAGTTTGAATGCATCTGGTAAGCGATTGCAGATAAAAGAGTTGATTAATAGTCTGAAAAGATGGGGTGATTTGGAACAATGGAAAGGCAGACGGGCGAAAAAGAAAGAAGAAATGCTTATAAATAAAGGTGTGACTGCATCTCCGTTGCTTCCGTTGAGAGAGACAGAGTCTGCTGAAATGATATATCCAATGAGAGAAGTTCCGGGTGGTGGATATGTTCACATTCCCTGGACGAGACAGGATATTTGTTCCTTTACAAATGAATTTCCCAGATTGAGAGAAAAGCATGTTGAGTGGTACAAGCAAGTAGAGAGGTTTGTGAAAGTTTCAAAAGTACTGTTGAAAGATTTGGATGGTTTGTTTGATGTTGTGGTTCCAGCTGACTTATGGACAGAGTGTAAAATTGCTGTTGATTGGCCAAAAGAGGAATATCCTAGAGATGTTAAAACTGGAGCACCATCGGAAGAGGTGATGAAGAAATATAATCAAGTAATTACTTATTTGAAAAGTAAAATTACTCCAAAAGGAACAGATTCGGTTAAGATTGACAGGACGACACAAGAGTCGAAAGAATCAGTACATGCTTATTATGAGAGGCTTTTACAGGTGTTTAAACAGTATAGTGGTTTTGAGAGTATAACTGATAAAGATATGGGACATTTTGTATATAAGTTTGTGTTCGAATTAAAACCAGAGATAAGTAATATGATTCAGCAGCATCTGATTTGCTGGCAGAACAAAACGATTGATGAAATTTTGAGGTATGTGAAGTATTGTAGCGATGATATTGAATCAAGACATAAGAAATTGAAAGAGAAAATGATGTGGGCACAGGTGAAAGCAGCACAACAACATTCTCAGACAGGTTTTCAAATGAAAGGTCAGAATCAGAATTTTCAAAATGGTCAGGTGCCTAATATAAATGTTGTACCAAATGGTGGGGTGCAAGAGCAGATTCAGGGAAAAGGCAAAGGCAAAAATTAATAGAGAAGAAATGAAAAAGAAATATCCTTGTCATGCGTGCAGAAAGATGGGACATTGGAAGAACGAGTGTAAGTTCTTTTTAGGAAATAATGGAATGGTTCAAAATTTCAAACCACAGATGCAGAATGAAATGGTTATGAATCAACAACAGCTGCAGCAGCAAGAGATAGTTACACTTCAGGTACAACAGGTACAACAGGTACAAGTACCTCAAGCTCCTAAGCGTAATAATGTGAATGCTCAAGTACAAAGGTACAGTGCGAATACTGCATTTCATGCGGGTGAACACGTTGGTAAGAATTAAAGGGGCATATTAGCAAGAAATGGCGATAACTATTGCTAACCTAGGTTAGCGCTAGTTTTTTTATCGCCGTTGATCCCTGCAAGTTATCGCCCTGTTAGCGACGTATTACCAAAGTTTTGCTAACAGGCGATAGCTTCAGGAAAAACTGCCGCTAACATTAGCGCGATGGCGTTAATGAAACCGACGATAGCGGGCGGAATCCAGCGATAAGCCCTTAGCGATAGAAAAAGGCACGCTAAGCAGCAAGTGTGGACTTAGCCTATCAGTCCACCTCCAACATAAAAAATGTACAAAAAAAAGTTTAAATGCAGATTTGAGCAGCCAGGGCCAAGTGCAGCACACATCAACAACGCCCTCAAGCCACCCAACATCCCGGTTGACCAGGATGAGAGCCTGGATGCCTCGCTGGACCTGCGTCTGGAGCCTGGATGCCTCGCTGGACCTGCGTCTGATGGCTGGATGCCTCGCTGGACCTGCGTCTGGTGCCTGGATGCCTTGCTGGACCTGCATCTGGAGCCTGGATGCGTCGCAGGACCTGCGTCTGGTGCCTGGATGCCTTGCTGGACCTGCGTCTGGAGCCTGGAAGCCTTGCTGGACCTGCGTCTGGAGCCTGGATGCCTTGCTGGACCTGCGTCTGGTGCCTGGATGCCTTGCTGGACCTGCGACTGGAGCCTGGATGCCTCGCTGGACCTGTGTCGGTAGCCTGGATGCCTCGCTGGACCTGCGTCTAGTGGCTGGATGCCTCGCTGGACCTACGTCTGGTGCCTGGATGCCTTGCTGGACCTGCGTCTGGAGCCTGGATGCCTCGCAGGACCTGCGTCTGGTGCCTGGATGCCTTGCTGGACCTGCGTCTGGAGCCTGGATCCCTCGCTGGACCTGCGTCTGGTTCCTGGATCCCTTGCTGGACCTGCGTCTGGTTCCTGGATCCCTCGCTGGACCTGCGTCTGTGGCCTGGAGTGGGATGTGGAGTAGCTGTGGAGTCGATGAGCCGTGGCGGGAGACATTGATGTGCGACGATCGCCCGTACCTGGTGGTGAAGTCTGGCAGGTCGCATGGAGACACGTTGCTGACCTGTGTGAGAAGCCCGCCTTGCGCACCTTGGTGCAGTCAATGGTAGAGGTGATCCTGCTCATCAACGTAGTGAGGTCCGCTTCGCCTACTATAATCCACCACTACACTGGGGTGCACGGAGGACGGATGATGTTGGGCTGGCCGGACGCTCTGGAGGGTGAGGCCCCTGTGCTACGCCGAACTTGTGTGGTCTGAGCGCTGCAACTACACGCCGTGCTGCATCAACTGCATTGGGTGGTCCACCAGCGGACTACGCGGTGACTGCTGTACCCAGCCCAGAGAAAGCACACCTGGCTCAGGCTCCTGCTGGCTGAGTCACAGATTTGGAGCGAGTGCAGTGGATTGGGCCACGGGGTCAATGTCCAGGTAAGGAGAAGGTGGGACGCGTAGCGCAGGAGGGCCGGGGGGGAGTCACTCATGCCAATCACACGTAGATGATGCACCCCCAGTGGCAGCTCCACCGCTATGTTGGAAGAGCGTTGCCCCACCACCTCAAGCAGGGCAGAAGAGGAACAATCATCACATGATGATAACTCAATCAATCAATCACTCAGGGGAATTGTAAGCGCGCTACTCACCCGTGAGTGTCTCGAGGCACTGAGGGGGGGGGGCACAGATCTGTTAGCCGAAGAGCCAGGTCTTGAGGGTCTTCCTGAAGGTGTTCAGGGAGGGGGCACCTCTGATGTCTGCCGGTAGCTCGTTCCAGGTATTGGATGCAATGTGGGAGAAGGATCTTCCGCCTGCTCTGGCTCTGTGGATGTGCGGAGTTTCGGACAGTGCGAGGTTGGAAGATCGGATGTCTCATTTTTGTACGTGGAAGTTGATTCTGTCATTGAGGTATTTGGTTAAGTTGTTGTGTAGGCATTTGTAGGCGTGAGTGATGATTTTGAAGGTGACTCTTTTCACCACAGGGAGACAGTGGAGTCTACGTAGGTGTTGGCTGATGTGTCAGTGCCGGGGGATGCCGAGGACAAGTCTGGCGGCGGTGTACTGTAATGTCGGTAGTTTGCGGAGTAGGGACTTGTAAATGGCGGTGTAGAGTGCATTTCCATAGTCCAGTCTGCTGGTGATGAGTGCATGGGTGACTGTCTTCCTTGACTCTGGGGCTATCCATTTGAAGGTCTTGCGGAGGATGCGGAGGGTGTTGAAGCAGCTGGAGGTGACGGCGTAGACCTGTCTGTTCATGGTGAGGGATGGGTCGAGCACGATGCTGAGGTTTCTGGCGTGGTCCGAGGGGGTAGGTGGGCTTCCGAGGGCGAAGGCCAAAAGGTGTTGTCCCATGCTGAAGGGGTGGATCCAAGGACAAGGACTTCTGTCTTATTGGCGTTGAGCTTCAGGCAGCTGTTGGTCATCCAGACTGCGACGTCCTGCATTCCTTTCTGGAAGTCGAGTCTGGCGGCGGTGGGGTCTTTGTTGAGGGAGAGGATGAGCTGGGTGTCATCAGTGTAGGATACGATGTTGAGGCCGTGTTGTCGGACGATGGCGTCGAGGGTGCCATGTAGATGTTGAAGAGGGTCGGGCTCAGAGATGAACCCTCTGGGACTCCGCAGGTGATTTACGTGGTATCGGAGAGGAAGGTTGGCAGTCTGATCCTTTGGCTTCTTCCGGGGAGGAATGATCGGATCCAGTCGAGGGCTGTTCCTTGTATGCCGGCGTCGTGTAGTCTGGCGACTAGTGTGTGGTGGGAGACGGTGTCGAAGGCCGCTGAAAGGTCGAGTATGATGAGGGCTGCGGAGTGGCCTTGGTCCAGGAGTGTGCGGATGTCATCTGTGGTGGCGAGTAGGACGGCCTCGTTGCTGTGGTTGGTTCACAATCCGGATTGGGACGGGTCGAGGATGGCGTTGTTATCAATGAATCGTGTCAGTTCCCTGTTGACTGTTTACTCTGCAACTTTGGCCGCAAAGGGGTGGAGCCAGATGGGCCGGTAGTTCTTGAGGTCGGTGGGGTCAGCTGTGGTCTTTTTGAGAAGGGGCCAGACTTCTGCACGCTTTCAGTCGTCTGGGTAGGTGCCTGTTTTGAAGGTGGTGTTGATGGGGCGTTGCAATTCGTGTGTGATGGCAGCCGTGGCTCTGTGGTAGATGTGGGAGGGCATGGGTTGGTGGGGGCCCACGAGTGGATGCCTTTCATGGTTGAGGCTGTGTCTTCGGCTGTGACTGGCATCCAGGTGGAGATGGTGGGCTGGCTGGTGTGTCCGGGGGCCGGGGTGTCTGTAGACAAGGGTTCCTCGGAGTGTGGAGTTGTGGCTGGTCTGGATCTGGAAGTGCAGGTGTTCGGCAGAGGGCAAGGTTTCGCTGGAGGTGGTGAGGCGGAGGGTGCTCTTGTGGGCAATGGCGAGGCACCCTCCCGGGTGGTTGGTGCAGTCCTTCCTCTGGATCTTGTATCCGTCCGGGATGGCGGTGTTGATGTCGAGGAGGCGTTGGTCCAGGTCTCCGTGAAGAAGGCGATGTCGGGCGATAGAGAGTCGAGTAGGTTCCATATTTCCACCGCGTGTTTGTGCACGGAGCACCCGTTGAGGAGGATGCATCCTAGGGTGTCGCCGGTGCTGGCGTCGGCTGTGTTGGAGTCCGGGGTGGTGGTTAAGCTCTGGCGGCAGTGGCGGCAGGAGAACTGGCCGTGGGTCGTGTTTGCCGAGGCCTGTTGTCAGTCTCTGACTTTCTCGAGGTTGAGTGCGTGGAGGGTGGCTGTGCTGTAGCAGTGGGTGGCCCGTGATCCAGGCTTCCTGGCGCTGGTCGCGGTTGGGTCGCAGACGGGCTTGTCTTAGGCGCGCCTTCTGCGCGCCATTGACGCGTGTCCACTGCCCAATCATGCAGCGTCCGCCATTAAGTAGGGGAGGGTGGAGGAACAATCAACTGGGAGGTGGGAATGTGCGAGGACAGGGCTGCAGGGCCGCAGGTGCAGCAGCGGCGGGAAGTGTGGGCTCAGAGAAGCCAAAAAAACTGTTGAAAAAGGGAAAAACAAGGGATAATTAACTGATGTAATCATGCTATGTATCATCAGGGGATGGGAGGGTGGGTAGGACTGCTCCAAACACGGAGCAGGGCATGTGCGGATTGGCATGCACACTCAAGTGCGCAATGACTGTTTGGTCGGCCCACTCAGGCCGCCCAATGCAGACATGTGCACTTCTCTGTTCGCAATGCAGGCTGCATTACAGCCTGCATGGAGAACATGCCCACCCCTCCGGCCCCTGGCTGCATGACTTGTCCCGTTGCCAATTAGCAATCCCACCACTGCATCGCAGCGTTGTGATTGACTCAGGGGAGGGAGCCTGGCTGCCTTTTTCCTTTTCCTGGAAACAGACGCAGGAGAGCAGAAGCTACGAAGACACGGGACGCGGCTTAGAGGTAAGACTACCCTCAATTAATTTTTAACAACATCCGCTCACACACACATCCCCGTGTCCATGCACCATCCAGTGTCCTTTAGGGCGTTTACCACCTCACAGCTGTCCTGAGCTCACTGCACTTCTCAATGTTGGCCGCTGTGCGCCCATGCTCAGCGGGCATACCACTCGTGTGCCAAAGACACATACGTAGTTGCGACGCATGCCATAACATCGCATACCATTACAATGCATACTAATACTAGGCACATTGCAACAGTAGAGTAGGTGTTGCATAGCGGAGACATAAAGATCACTGTTCCCACTACAATGAGTGCAACCCAAAAATAACCTTTGCACAACAAAGCCAACCGTGAACCCTGGAATTCCTTTTTGAACCCCCAAAAGACACCCAAAAGATCACATTTGAGGCAAATGCACCCCCCATATTTTTCTTTATTTTGGCCCAAAACACACCCAAGATTTAGAAATTTGACCCCAAAAAACACCCCAAATTTACAAATTTTACCCCAAAAACACCCCATTTTTCATATTTTACCCCAAAAAACACCCCATTTTCCATATTTTACCCCAAAAACACCCCATTTTTCATATTTCACCCCATAAAAAGAACAATTTTCATTTTTTACATCCAAAACCCATACACACCTGAGAAATTTAAAATTACCTCACAATGCATTGTATTAAAATGCGATGTTAAGGCACCTGCGTTGTCAGAGTTGCGTTGTTCACGATGTACTGCCTGCGTTGTAATGGTCGTCTCCCGTGCCAAAGGCAACCATAGGCAACGCCGTTTGCGTCCGTCTGCCCCTGGACTGCGCTCAGCACCAAGGAGCATTCCTCTTGGACACTCCACCGATACGACGCCAGCAGCCTCCTCGCCATCAACCCTGGACACCACCTCGCCTGCCAGCACCAACCTCTGCTCCGGACCGGACATCGCCATCGCCATCACTGACGGCTGCAGTATCACCCGCAAGGGGCACCCCGACCGTCAGGGAGGAGGCATTGCCATCACCTACAGAAGCACACTCCGACTGACCACGCACTCTAATGACTCAAGGGTGACCATGGACTACGTCAACTCCAAGATCCGGACCAGGCCCAAGAACATCCTCTGCGGCGCCCTCATGTGCAGGCCCCCCATTCTCCAATACCATTGTAGACCTCATTGCACCCCAGGGTCTCCCATCCACCGACGACATCCTACTCGGTGAACTCAAGTTCCACCTGGACAACCCCAGTGACCAGGACACCACCCCCTCATGGGGAAGGTCCCCTACATCAGACGCAAGCAGCAAGCCACATAGCAGGACACATGGTCGAGCACGTCACCTCCGCCAGCGTGAACTTCAACTGCAGCCACAACACCGGACTCTCCTGGGCCGACCATCATTCGTCACGCCACGTCTTCACCTTGCCCACCGGACGCCACCGCCATCATCGCACCCCCTTGAGCTGGATCAAGGCCACCGAAGAACATCTCGTCAACTCCCTCCGCACCAACACTCCACCAATGCTTCCAAACGATGACACCGCAGTGCGCAACCACCACTGATGGATCTCCAACAGCGCCAACATTTGGGCACCCCTCATGAACAGCACTGCGTCAGTACCTTCCGCCTGCCTGATGGCAGGCGTGAGGGTGAGGTAGTGCCACAGGGATAGGCTGTCCCCATGCATTGCTGGAGTTGCGTCATGGTTGTGACACGACTGCAGCAATGCGTGACTTTAGCGCAGGCAGATACGTCAGGGTTCCTGACGTGTCTGTCATTACTTGAATCATGGAGCGCTGTCCAGTGATTACAGCGCATCCATGCTGTCTCAAGAAGGGCGTAGTGAGAAGTGTTGCGACGCTGTCTTGGCGCAGCGCAGCAACACTTTTCATGACTGTGGCACAGGAATGCGCACTATCTTATTGATTGAGCGCATTCCTGCACTGTAGTTTTGTCACAGGGCAGCGCTGCAAAATTGCTTGCAGCGCTGGCCAGCGCCAAAACCTGCAGAGATATGGGTCCAAGTTTTATCACCATTTTTAAGACCAGCTAATTTCTGGGCTTAAGTAACTGGCTCTAACTGCAGTTAGAGCCGGTTTTTTGGGGTAGTGGGGTTTTCGTGCATTTTTGCACAGGAACGCCTACTTTGCATGTCATTAGCGATAAATATCGCTGGCATGCTTGGCGTTAAAAAAACGGGCTGCTATTGCCAAAAAAACTTGCGCTACGGCCCGTTAGCTGCAGCTTGCTAATACAGTGATATGAATATCGCCGCTTACCGGCAAAAAAGTGCCGCTAAAGCGGCGATAGGCCCTTGATAATATGCCCCAAAATGTACAAATGGTTTCACAATACTGGTTACAGTGTCCTGAGAATGAGTCGGACTCATCTCAATGACGGTGCCTGAGGGGGGAGGAAGAGTGCGTGCTTGGCGCATCTCTAGAGGTAGATCAGTCTGGTCCTTTTGTGGATGGGAAAGTGGAAGGTAATGATATTACATTCCTTGTGGACACTGGTGCTACCCGTTCTACTGTGAGAGCAGCAGAAATTCCAAACCTACCCCTCTTGGGAGAAACTATCCAAGTTGTGGGAGTCTCAAATAAGCTTATCAAAACTCCGGTGACCAAGCCAATGGCGATTCACATTGGAGAATTCAGAGATTTACATCAGTTCGTGGTGTGTGATTCAAGTCCAGTAAACCTTTTAGGTAGAGACTTGTGCAAAATGAATTGCACCATCTACTGTACTCCAGATGGCATCGCTTTTCATACGCCAGATGAGGATGTTGCTTTCAAGGTGATGTTAGCAAGACAAGGGATAGAAGTGAATGATTTATATCCTTTATTTAAAGCGAAGGATTTGCCTGTTGAATTGAAAGATACAGTGATGACTGATGTGTGGGATTTTACAGGGAAAGACATTGGATTGATAAAGGATGTTGATCCTTTTCAAATTTTAGTCAAACAAGGTACAGAATTTCCAAAAACACCACAGTACAAAATGAGTCTTGAGACTATTGCAGGAATTACTCCTGTAATTGAGCAAATGATTGAACAGGGTATTCTGAGAGAGATACTAGGGAATACTTGTAATTCACCTATTATGGGAATTAAGAAACCAATTGGTAAGTATAGGATCGTTCAAGATTTGAGAAGGGTGAATAAGATTGTGGTACCCTGTTGTCCAATAGTGCCAAACCCAGCAGTGATTCTTTATCAAATTCCCTGTGATGCAGAATGGTTCACAGTGATTGATTTGTGCCAAGCATTGTTCTCGATACCCTTACATCCGGATAGCCAATATCTTTTTGCATTCCGGTTTGGGGACCGTGTTTTGGCATGGTGCCGAGTTCCTCAAGGGTATACAGAGAGTCCTTCAATTTTTAATCAGATTTTGAAAAAGTGTCTGGAGCCATTGGTAATGCCGGAAGACTCAGTATTGGTGCAATACATAGATGACCTATTGGTGGCATCAAAGACACGAGACGCATGTGTGACAGATACAATTGCTCTACTGAACCATTTGGCAGAAGGTGGGCATAAAGTGTCACCAGCAAAATTACAGTTCTGCAACAAAGAGGTTCACTACTTGGGACACAAAATTGAAAAAGGAGTCAGGAAAGTATCACAAGATCGGATTACTGTGATCTTGCAAATGGATCCTCCCAGAACACAGAAAGAAGTTTGAATGTTTCTGGGCATGGTTGGATACTGCAGACAGTGGACCAGTGGTTTCTCACTGATAGCCAAGCCATTACAGAGATTGACTCATAAAGATGTAGTCGATCCAATCCAATTGGATGAAGAAAGCATGAAAGCTTTTACTGAGTTACGAGAGAGTCTTTGGCGAGCACCTGTGTTGGGAATGCCAGATTATTGTAAGGATTTTGCGTTGTTCTGTTGCGAGAGAGACAGATGTGCACTTTCAGTTTTGACACAGACACATGGAATGGCACGTCGTCCAGTAGCATATTTTTCTGCTACCTTGGACTCAGTGGCTGCAACATTGCCAGGTTGTTTGAAAGCAGTGGCTGCTACTTGTATAAGTCTGGAGCAGAGTGAATCAATTGTGATGGGACATCCAGTGAGAGTGTACGTGCCACATTCTGTTGAAAGTTTGCTGACAAGGACAAGAACGCAGCATTTAACGAGTAGTCGTTTGACTAGATATGAGAGAGTGAACTTGGGTGCTGAGAATGTGACAATAACGAGATGCACTACACTTAATCCAGCGACTTTGTTGCCAAGCACAAGTTGCGAAGAAGTGATGGATGAAGCAGATCATGATTGTTTGGATGTGACAGAGTTGTGCACCAAACCAAGGCCTGATATTAAGGATACACCACTGCCAGAATCAGATTGTGTGATGTTTGTAGATGGTTCTTGTTTGAGGGATGAAAGAGGTGCTTTATGTGCTTTTTATGCAGTGTGTACAGTGGCCATGGTTCTTGAAGCATCTTTTCTAAGAGGGATAAAATCAGCACAAATTTCAGATCTGGTCACTTTGACGAGGGACTGCATAATTGGCAAAAACTTGAGAGTAACCATATTTACGGACAGTCAATATGGTTTCGGGGTGGTGCATGATTTTGGACAATTGTGGATGCAACATGGGTTTCTGACTTCTTCAGGATCTCCTATAAGAAATGGCAAAGATATAAAAGATTTGCTGGATGCATTACAGTTGCCCAAAGAGATTGCAGTGGTCAAATGTCCAGCACATAAATCAGGAAATGATTATGTGACTAGCGGGAACAGATATGCTGACCAAGTGGCTCGTTTCTGTGCACAAAATTCAATTTCAATCAACAAAGGGACAGAGAAAAAGAATACAAATTGTCACTTGATGTTCTCTACTGTAGAAACATGGGAAGAAATAAGACAAGTGCAAGAAGAAGGCAGTGAGGAAGAAAGAGAAATTTGGATTAAATCAGGTTGTATACGAAGAGCTGAGGATGAAGTGTGGGTGTGTACAGATGGTAGGCCAGTAATGCCAGATTGTCTACTTTCGCAGATGGCTAGGATTTACCATGGACTGACTCATGTGGGAAGAGCTGCCATGATCAGACTCTTCAAGCAGTCCTGGTATAATCCTATGTTCAGGGTCATTGCAGAAAGTCTTTGCCAGAGATGCACAGTTTGCCAGCAGCAGAATCCAGGGAGAAAAACTGTTGTTAGTTGGGGGCGAATTGGAAAAGCAGCAGGACCGTTTACACGGTTACAGGCTGACTTCATAGAGCTCCCTCCTTGTAATGGACTGAAATATGTGTTGGTTGTGGTCTGTCTATTTTCTCTTTGGGTGGAAGCATATCCAACGAGAAGAAATGATAGCTTAACAGTTGCTAAATTGCTTTTGAGAGAGATAATTCCTAGATTTGGATTTCAAGTCTCTTTAGAAACGGATAGAGGTACACTTTTTAATAATGAAGTAATTCGGATGATTTGCGCAGCATTACAAATTGAACAAAAGCTGCATTGTGCCTATCGACCAGAAGCCTCAGGGGTGGTTGAACAAATTAATGGCACTATCAAATCCAGACTATCAAAGGTGTGTGCATCCACAGCACCAAAATGGCCTGATGCTTTACCCCTGGTTTTGATGAGTTTGAGAAGCATTCCTGATAAAAAGACTGGATTATCCCCCCATGAAGTCAAAATGGGGAGAGCAATGAGATAGCCGATTGTACCAGCAAATCAACTGATGAATATTACTGATGATCTAATGCCCGATTATTGCAAAGAATTGGCTGATGTGGTGCGTTCTGTTTCTCGTCAGGTTGGAGAAGTTGCAACCACAACACAAAAAGAACAAGCGCATGATTTAAGTCCAGGAGAGTGGATTCTGGTGAAGAAGCCTGTAAGAAAGTCGTGTTTGGAGCCTCGTTGGCACGGGGCATACCAGGTAATACTGGTGACAACAACAGCAGTGAAGTGTGGTGGCTTGCCAAATTGGATACATGCAAGCCATACAAGGAGAGTCCCAAGTCCACTTGAAAGACTAGAAGAGGAAGAACAGCAACAGGCAGAGGGACAAGCAGAGCCTGAAGTTGGAGAACCTGAAACTGCAGATCCTGAAGCTGTTGAACCTGTAATTGAACCTGAACAGAGTCGAATAAAGTGGGCACCAGCTACTGGGTCTCGTAAGACTGTTGTTGAGGTCAATGGTGGAGAAATTTTAAGTGAAGATCAAGAGCAAGTGCATCAGAGAAAATAATGGAATAAGAGGAGTTGTGAACTTGACTCTGAAACAGAGGAAACTGTGAAAGTTAAGAAAGCAAGAAAACGTGATGTGTGGCCAAAGGGAGTGAAAAGATTGAAATGCACTCTGAAAAAGAAAACACCAGAAACAATAGTAGAAGTATCAAGCCAGACTGAACAGAGTGAGTCGGAAGAAGATTCAGTTCGGAAAACAAAAAGAGCAAGAATTCCGAACAAGAAATACACAGCTCCTGAATGGACATATGTGGTGTTGGAAGAAATTGAGCACACAAAACAGAGCAAAGAGAACGCTGGTACAGAGCAAAGTAAAGCAAACAGTTACAAGCCACCCTAAAAGAACTGTGTAAAATTTAGGGTGCAGAAAATTGAAAGTTCATTCAGGGAACTGAAGCAGAAATGTAATCAAAGGCTCTAAAGATCTAAAAAAAAAAAAAAAGAGGGGGTGAAAAAAGAAGGTTTGAAGTATTTGGATGCACTACTTAGGTAGTTTTTATAGTTTTTTTTAGTTTTATAATTTTCTTGGTATTAATAGCTTCCCTTAGTTTTTGAATTGATATTTTTGTTTTCCTCTTTAGAAATGGCAGATACAACAGAGACTGGATATCAAAATCGTAGTTTTAAACGTAGATGTTTTACTGCTTGCTTCTTTAGTATTTTATTACTAATGTTGGTGTGGCTAACACTAATTGTTGTCGTGCCTATCTTTATGTTGACTAATGGAAACAATAATACTATCAGTGTGTTGAGTGAGAAGGTAGATTCTAATGATCTTAAAGAAGTCTCACATACTAACATAAAGAGAATGGTAGATGACAGTATCTATCATCAGGATAAGTCAATTAAAGACTTTTCGTTAAATGTTTTTACCAAGTTGTTATACGAGTATGTTGATACGATGGATGCGAGAGATTGTTATGTGTGTATGCAATTACCATCGTCTGTCTCAGAGGGGGTGAACTACCATCACCTACCTTTAACATATGGAGTGTCTTGTAGTGTCCCAACCAGTCTATTTTATGAGAAGGGTAGCTTACAATATTATTATTCTAACATGGATTTAGTATTTTCAGAAATCCTCATTAGAAAGAACATGAATAGAGTAAGTAGTGCCAAAGATGCAGAGTTTATGGGGGAATTTTTCCATTCAACAAAGACAATAGATACAGTATATGCACATCGCAATAACCTTACCTGTAGTTTACGGTTTGAAGAAATAGAGTTCATTAACATGGTAGAGGATAGAAGGCAAAATTGTAAGAGAAAAGCTGCTGAGCAAAAGTCTCATGTACCTCCATGGGCTTATAGAGAAGGCAATTATAAAAAGGGAGAGACATACGCAGCCATGGCCCTGGATTGGCATCATAGAGGAAAGCTTTGTTTGCTTAGATAAAAAATTGATTTTAACAACTATTTCATTGGTTTTAGTGAGTGTGATCATGTTTTCCTAATTACGGGAGGATGGGGAATAAGAGGAGGAACTGATCCTGTCTTTCCGGGAATTTATTATGGGTGTGGTAAAAATGCCTATTATAGGTTGCCTGCACATTGGTATGGATGTTGTTATATGGGTATAGTCTTTCCAAAGGTGTATCACCTGAATAAGAATGATGGAATCAATGAAATAAACATTGGATTAACACGTAGTAAGAGGGGAGCAAGTTTTTCAGAAATTGTAGGTGATATTTTTGAAGCATTGATACCTTCAGTTGGAGTTATTCTAAATTTGCACAAAATTAGAAAATTATCCACAGTGGTTGCTCGTTTATCAACAGACACTGCTGATGGGTTTTTGATGATTGATACTGAAATGGTTGCGATTAGGTCTATGGTTTTACAAAATCGACTTGCCCTTGATGTGCTGTTGGCTAAAGAGGGTGGAGTCTGCAATATGTTGAAAATACAACAATGTTGCACATATATCCCTGATAAGAGTAAGAGTTTAGAGGGATATATAAAGAATATTACAAATCTTTGTGAAGATTTGGCAGAAATGAAGGTTGATGGTGCTTGGGAGAAACTTGGTAAGGGTTCGCCTCTATGGGTAATTGGTTTGCTACATTTGGGAACAGTGTGTTAGGAAGAATATTAACACCAATCATTGCAGTGGCTACAGCAATATTAATAGTTTTCTTGATTTATAAATGTTGCAAGTGCAAATAGGAGTCACCTGATGTTAAACGAAGAGCAAGAAAGAGAAAAAGAGTTGAGATAGAGTTAGAGGACAGGAAAATAAATTACAATGAAATAATGAAGGATTTAGATGGAATTATGATGAAACGAGAGAGAACAACAGAATTCTGAAAGTGATAATTTGTATTGGTGGGCATTTTTGTGATGGCTCAAAAACGCCATCAAAGGGGGATTGATGGAGCAGGGTTTTCGCGAAATGAAACCTGCTCGAATTGAACCCTCAGTAACACTTATTAACTGTGTGCAGTGAAAAACGTATGCAGGAAAGGGCCTAACATGAGGGAAAAATACTAATGCGCAAGCGCAAACTAAAGCACTGAACTAGGCCCCAAATGCTTTTTTTTTACTAATGTAAAATAAAAGACTAACGCTGCTTTGATGCTTTATATTAATGTTTGCTAGAAAAATTAATATTAAATCGGGTTGCGCATGAATAAATGCAATACAGGGTGGGTGCGTAATGGAAAGCATTATAAGTGATTAATGATGCTTGTGTTTGTTTCCCGTAGAAGAATGGTTTTCTGCGCTGCAGGAAACTTTTGGGTTAATGAAAGAAATAAAGTCATTTAATTCTGAGCGAGAAGGGGAAGGTGGAAGACATTTGTCCTTCACGAATCCTGTGTGCCTGCCAAGAGTTTACATGAAGAAACAAATTAAAACCTCGAGAGAAAGAACATTTCCTTGGTGAAATGACACAAGTGGACTATCAAGGCACGAACGTTGTTACATGAACGGGATGGAGGAAATGTGTACTATGACAGTGACTCAAAATTGTACGTCCTGGGGTGGAAGTAGATATGATGAATAAATGAACAATGACGAAGCTGAGCTAATGGACATGACGAGAGTGGTGTGACAGTACACCCCCTTCCTTAACCAATGAAATGTTGAGAAATTGTTTTGTTCTGACACAAGTGTAGGTTGGACTTTAGGTTTTAGGGTATAATTGAGGTTTCTGGAGGGAGGGAGTGTGCGCGTTTTCCTACTTGCGTGAGGAGAGACCCGTGTTGCTGTCTCCTATTCTTGAGCTGGCTGTTCCTGTCTGCTGAATCCTGACTTAGTCTTTGCCTATGCAAATCTTCTTGAAGGGCCTTACTGCTCTCATGGCCAGAGAGTAGTTTTCCTGTTTACTATTGGGTTAGTATAGACAGAAACCTGAATTTGCATAATCATTTGCAAATGTATTTTGTCTCTGAATCTTCTGTCACTTCGCCTTTCCACTCCTTTATCGCACTATCATTGAGATATAATTTTGTCAATTTCTCTAATGTTGTTTCTCGTGATGGTCTATGATTCGTACTGTATTTGGTATTGATGAGCATTTCCACATTATTTTTAGATAAAGTATTATAAATATACAAATGAGTTTGTCTTTATTAGAAGTGTTTATTCTTGATTTATGAGTATATTTAGAATCAGGTATTAGTTTGCCAAACCCTGTCAACATAGAAAAAGATTGCATCGCCATAAATTATATGTAGGATCAATGATATAAATTGGATATTGGTAAGTTTGGCATTACACTCACCCAGCGTGAAGAGACTTGTTGGGTAATGAATTTGGGCCTTGTCAGTGAAAAGTTATTAGTCTCAAAGCGCTGGATCAGTTTCGAGTGCTATGAATAATCCTTGACAAAGACCCCCCAGCAAGGTGCACAGTTCACTGAGGTAGGTAGACACAAACACCCAAACTCCAGCACTCGAAATGGGACAGTGGAAAATTTTAGCCATGGCAATATGAGACTTAATGTTTAATCCTGTCTTTACCACTTTGCCAAAATATGCCGACTGTGAACTCTGTATTTAAAGTATAGACAGGTTCCACAGCACAATGGTATTTCTTTGGTGAGAGTAGTTACTGAGTCTCACTGTGCTAACCACTTACACCCCAGTTGTGTAATGAGCAAGACTGACACGATGGAACCAAAAGGCATGTTTCGATCTCCCCAAGTGACAAATTATGCACTCTTGGGTAATCGCTTTTGGAACATATCACTGTGGTCCTTTTTTAGCTGAGTAAAACTTAAACTAAACACTGGCAGTAAGTATATGATACAAAAACAGGACTGTAGCCCAACAATCATAAGATTGTACGCCTGGGGTGAACACCCAGTTTCGGAGTCCACTGACTAAAATATGATGTCGTGAGAAAGTTATGAATTTTGAAACAAGGAGTTCCTGCACTGTGGTGTGGGTACTCTTCACTGCTTCACAAAATCATTTGATAGTCAAATCATATCCTTCCTTTGGCTTTGACCCTTTATTGCCATTATGTGATAGAGGTGGGCGAGCCACTGAAGTTTCAAGCTAAGTTCAAGCCAGAGGCCTGGCTCTGGCTCAACTCGAAATTATTGTGGATCTTATATTCCAAAACGAGCCAGCCTTCATGCAGCTTCTGTCTGCCACCCTCACTCTAACCTTATGTGCCAAGAATTAAAGACAAAGCATTAACTTTTGATATAAAATGAAAGCGGGAAAGAGATACCCATCTAGGGGCTGAAATGCACAATTTGAAACCAGAAGACCTGGAATCAAATCCCAGCTTCGGCCGAATTTACCAAATTATGCTATCCTAGGCAATTGTTTTATTTCACTTTGCCTCTTTTGAATTCATTACCTAAGGAAGTAAGAAACCTCAGAATTACCATGGACTCCAAGCTATCAATGGATGGCCAAGTGGACCAACTAGCAAGATCAAGCTTCATTACTATAAAAACTCTGCGACGCTCTCTACGCCAATAGCCTTTACCACGATTCATCTTTAACAACTATGAAAAGACTACAATGTATTCAGAACTCTGCTGCCAGACTACTCCTACATGTAAAGCCACAAGCCCACATCTACCCTGCCTTGAAGGCCCTACATTGGTTACCAGTACCACCCACAAAGCGATACATGGAACAGGGCCTCTCTTCATCAGGAATAAAATCACCAAATACATTCAACAAAGAATCCTCTGCTCTAGATTGCCACCTCACTTCAAAATACCAACATTCAAGAAAAAAACCATAGGTGGCACATCCTTCTCTGTTCAAGCAGTCATACTATGTAACTCTTTACCCCCAAACATAAGATCCACAAATAACTATCTTATCTTCAAAGACTACTCAAGAGTTGGTTCTTCCCCACATAACCACCATCCTCAAACATAAATGTACAGTAAATCCTTGTGTATATAAGCATTTATTTGGATTATATGTATGTATTTAGATATGTCTATTCCTTTGTATAAATGTGTATAATAATTAACCCTGGGCGGAGTTCGCGTAGCTGTGCTACGCGGAATTCCGCGAAGTTGCAGAAAAACTCAGCGAGCGATGCGGAGTTCCGCGAGCGCACGGAGTTGCTTGTTCCGCTCGTTCGCGATGCGTTTTTGACGTTCGGGAATGTGTATTGCATGTTCGGGGACGCTTATTGCGTGCTCGGGGGGAAATATCGCACGAACTTCACCACGCGGTCGCCAATGGGCGCGGCCATCTTGTTTTTCACTTTTTGCTATGGTTCTGGGCCTGTTTTTCTATCCTCCCTATATCTTTTCAATCCTTTGTTTCTAGAAACTTTTTTCTGATCTTTTTATGTATTATCTATCCCTCTCTATTCCTGATTGTATATTTTGCGTTTTTTCTACTTTTTGTGTGTTTTTAGTGCGTTATTCACTCTTTTTCTATTACTTGCTTTTTTAATTTTTTACTTACTTTCTTACTTCCTACATTTTCTTTTCCGCCCCGCTTACCCAGAACCATGGTGAAGAGTCTTAAAAAGACTAAGGGCCAGTGGAAGAGGTCCAGGAGCGAGAGCCGCGACCGCCTTCCTTGCGAAAGGCGGCGCCCAGAAGGGGTGCAGCCACGAACCTTATTCTCTGAAGTGGAGGTGGTCTTACTGTTTTTTTTTGTCCAGCGCCACCTCCCCTTAACCCTGGCAGCAGGCGGCAGGCCTGGGTCCGGGTACAGGCTCCGGGAGCATCACCGGCGGTGGAAGAGGGTGCACCGGGCAGTGTTTCGCTGCTCTGGGGTCCGGCGCACCCATAACCAATTGACGCACCGGTGGTCCAACATCCTGGACCGGGAGCAGGACCTGCTGGACCTGCTAGGTGTTGAGGTCCCGGGGCTCGGTGAGTAGCTAATTATATTACTATTGTGTTCTTCTGTTCTGTGTTATTGCGAATATTATTTTTTTCGCAAATAGCTAACATGCTGCTGCTGCTGCATGCACGTAACTTATGTTTAAAAATCTTATATTATGTGATTGTTTCTTCCAGACAGGTGCTCGGCGCTACTAACTAATCGTACTTGTTTGCAACTTTGCACTCTCTTGGGCTGGTTATGTAAGAGAGGTTAGAGAATTTAAGTTAGGTAATGCAGATAGGAAAGACTCTAGTCCTTTCCTTTGTCCTGTCAGGCTGTCCTGTCCTGTCACTAAGATAGTGGTAGTAGTTAGTTAGTTAGTATTATGTAATTTAGAGGCCTGCGTGATGCGTCCTCTCATATGACTTCAGAATAGCAACCAACCAATTTGGTGTATGCAAATGCAATATGCAGGCGTCCATCTATGCATTAAGAATGATGCAGACTTAGTAATTGGCCCGTCAAAGGGGGTTGGAGTTGAGACTGAAAGATGATTGGGAATGAGATCGTAACTTAGAAGCAAATATAATTTTTTTGCAATTCATTCCAAAGTCTGGAATAGGCAGGCTAGGTATGTTTAGGATTCAGGAATCAGAATTGAACTGTGGAATAATAAAGATAGGATGGTGCGCGACTGCGATACTAGTCTACTACTAGTCGATCTGATTTAGGATAGGTCAACGTTATTGCAATTGCCGTTTCCTGTCTAAAAATATTTTTAGAGCAATTATATTTATTTATTTAACACAAATCATTTTTTGTCTCTTTAATTATGTCTTACATGATCAGCATCCAGGGGCAAGAAGAAGACTTGGTCTGCTGGCAGTGCTGAGGCAGGTGCGGGAGCCAGATGGGCCTCCCGGGAGCAGCAGGAAGCGGCCTCAGGCGCAGATGGCTCTGCTGCCGGCCCCAGTAAGTCCTCCTGGTGTTGTTATATTATTATTTCCCTAACTTTTACCGCTCTATTATTTCCATTTCCTAATTTTAATTTTTCCAAAATCCTCTTCAATCTATCTGTTTCTAAATTCTTGTTTTTGCTCCATTACGTACTAGTACTAACATTGTTTCTAGTGTCTGTTTTTGTTTTTACATCAAATCAAACTGCCTCTGACTAACCTCTGACTCTGTATCAGTCTGTCTGTAGCTTGCTTTCTTCTGGGTTTCCACTCAGCTTTCCCTCTCCCCTTATATGTGGATTGCCTAGAAGTGGTACTGTAAGACTCAGAGAACCCATTGGTCCTAGGCTACCACTAGTACTAGTAGTAGTAAGGACTCCTTACTACTACTAGTACTAGTAGCACTAATCTGCTGTGCAGATTGCATGCCCAAGTAAGGTATTCTATGCAGGTTTGTGAGATGAGAATGCTTTCTTTTACTGTCTCATGCTCAATCAGTAAATTGGTGGCCACTCACGTTGGACACCCCAAAGTGGTGTATTTTACTTTTTCTAATCCAGGCCTAGTACTTTTTTTATTAGCAGCAGTTGATGGTGAACACTGAACAAATGATTACCGTGCACCATGGCAGGAAGTAATTATGAGGAGGAGGACGGCACCATTATTTTCCAACTAAAAGATACCTCATGTCCGCCCAGTTGGCCACTCTTTCTTCTTTAAAAAAAATGTGATGCACCAATAGCTCTAGCCACTGAGTCCAGTCCTTTGGGCTGTTCTCTTCTTGAGAGGCTTTTCAAAAATTGCCACCAACAAAATGCCCAACCGGATATTATTTTGTTATTTTTGATAGGACATACTGTCTGCTCTACTCTAGTATCCGAATTGTAGATAGTGATGTGTGTGGTGTATGTATTATTAATTATGTATTTTCAATCTTGCTAATGAAAAAAATAAATAGGGGAGGCGTATATGGCATCTAAAAAATGTGAAATGTTTTTTCCAGGCGTACCAACCACCAGTGCCGGGGCCAGCGGTGAGGGCCATGCCACTCCGGAGGGAGCGGATGTGGCAGCTGTAGGGGGTGAGCCAGAAGCAGTGGTGGGCGGTGGTAAGTCATATTCCTTGCTTATTGAGAATGATGAATACACTTGCTGCAAGGGTGTACACTCAGTACACTGTACCTCTGCTGAGACTAAGTTGTTGTGAACACTGAACAGTTGAAGAAGACACCCTTTACTTAATATTAGAATTAGCAGCGGGGTTGAGTAGCTAATGGCCTATTCTATTCTATCTTCAACTCAGCAGAGAAAGTTTTATGACGAAGACATAGAGTCAGACGACATGTAATATATGACTCGCAGAAAAGGATGCGTGGGTGAAGGAAGGGGCCCAAGGATGCATATAGGTGGCTGATGATAGGATGCATGGGTAGTTGAAGGATGGGTGAAAGGTGAAAGAAAGCAGAAAGGTTGCCTGCCTGGGTGGGTGAAACTGTATGGGTGAAAGGAATCCTCTGGGGGTTTGAGGGGCCAAACTCAAAGGCAAGCAAGGACACATGGGTGGTGGTTGGTTATATCTATGACAAATGAATGTTGTCGGTGAAAGGTTTATGATAGCCATGTTTGGATGGATGGATGCCTGGATGGTATCATAGTAGGTGAGAAGAGTCAGACTGGATGAAGAGAATGTAAAAGAAAATTAAACCGTGCCAGAGTACCAAAGCCAAGGGTGAAGAATAAAAAAATGCTGGAAGAGCAATGCAATGATAAATAAAAAAGGCCCTGGGAAGAACAAGGACTGTTTTTTGCAAGGTTTTTGAATCTGATTCAAAGTTTGAGGTTGTATTTCAGAATGAATACTCCCTTGACTCACAGTAGTTTGCAAGCACAACATATATATTGTGCATGACTATTATGTATCCTACCCACCCATCATCAATTGCCTCCCTCCGACTCCAAGGCCCACTTCCGCTCTAGTCCCTACACATGTCATTTTTACCATGTCAGCCATGGGTGGCCTATCGGCTGTATAGTAACCACTTACAAATCAATATGTCATCATCATCATCCCATGAGTGACGTGATGTCGTGCCGTATATCATCATCATCATTCATAAGCATATCATGTGCCTTATTGCAGTAGTCAGGGTGAAAGTGAAAGTGAGCATTTGCCATTGATTTAACAAAGTATGGCCGTAATGGAAAAAATAGATAATTGTGTAGTACAGCTGCCCCACCTGCAGACAGTAGTAAAGTAACGTGAGTCTGCGACACGAGTATGTCTGTCTAGGGCACAAGCTGACTGAGCTGGCATGCCTACATGATTAATTGTGCTAAACAAGAGAGAGAAGAAGAATACTTGTCTACTCCACAGTGCCTAGTGCCTGAAAGTCTAATCATCACATCCCAATCTTAGGGGCAGAGGAAGTGAGGAGGATACCACAACTGCTAGTGCTACTGTGCCACTATAATGGCTTTGTGTGTAATTTTGTGTTACTGTTTTGCTAAGAGTATTGGTTACAATTGTCTTTTTCTTTCTTGATATAGCTACTCCTTCCCAACCCAACAGGCAGGAGTTAGCAGCCAGGGCACGGCAACGGACGTTGGAGGCCATCCGGGAAGAATATTGCCGGCTGGTTGTCCTGGCGCAGGAGGCGGAGGAGGTGGCAGCTGCAGCTTCCCTCAATGCCCCGGGCCCAGCCAGGCCCCCTCGTGCCTCTGGTGGTACGGCGCCGTGTTCTGGCAGCTGCCCGCCACCCATCATCATCACATTCATCATCATCCACTGCTGCCCACCCCTGTTGTTCCTGCAGGAACTTTCGGCGCTGCATGCTCCTCTGGATGGCGCGCCTAGAGGCCAGACTAGAGGAGGTCCTGGAGCACACTAGCCGGCACCCCTGCCGCTAGACCTCAGTCTTCGACCCTTGCCCCTTTTTTAATCTTTTTTTTGGTGGGTGGGATGTTGGGAGTTGGGGAAACTTGGGGTTTTCATGAACTTCTTGACGTGGACAATCATGGACATTTATTTAATTTACTGGACATTGGTTGGGGTTAGGGAGAGGGGTGGGTCAGGTGTTGTGGGTTTCTTCTTCTAGTTTATATTTGTTAGGGTAATACATTATTTATAGTTTTACAATACATATGATGTAAATCTTTTCTGGGGGTTACTCTTTTACATCGCCTTGTTTGTTTCCTCCTTTTGCTGCAGGGCCGCAGCCAGTTTTTGAAATCTGCCAATAGTGTAACACACCAACAGATAGATGCAGTACCCTCACTTGTCCTACTACTGTCAGCCCCTCCTCCTAGTCTATGCATTCTGCAACTAAAACCCCTTTGTAGTATGTACTCAGAAGGATGTGGGTGTATGAATCAATTAGTATACACATTATTGCCTCCCCACACTTCTTCTCTTACCTGTGATTGATGTTTAGGCGAAGCGATGGCTGCATGGTGATGGTTTGGTTTCCTAAGGTGGCATGGTGGGTGGTGGTAGCAGTAGTAGATGCAGTACCCTCACTTGTCCTACTACTGTCAGCCCCTCCTCCTAGTCTATGCATTCTGCAACTAAAACCCCTTTGTAGTATGTACTCAGAAGGATGTGGGTGTATTAATCAATTAGTATACACATTATTGCCTCCCCCACACTTCTTCTCTTACCTGTGATTGATGTTTAGGCGAAGCGATGGCTGCATGGTGATGGTTTGGTTTCCTAAGGTGGCATGGTGGGTGGTGGTAGCAGTAGTAGACAGTTGCATTTGCAAAAAAAGAAAATGAGACAGTCAGTCACCTGAGGGAGACTAGGGAACGAGTAGTAGAAGTACAGTACATAAGAAGAAGATTGCCAAACAAGAAACCATGATGATGAATGATAAGCAATGCTAAAGTAAAATAAAACATAATGGTGGCAGGGATAGCCTAGTACAAGTTACAAACTGAAGTTGACTCGACCTATGAAGTGGACAAGCCTAACCTTTAGTGCTGGAAGGATGATAAATCGATGCCGGCAATTAATAATTATGATGGGTTAATTATGTTCCTCTGGAAAAAAAATTGAATAGCGAATACTGAGCATGGGTGGGCAATCTAATCTATATGTTGCCAGTGTGGCCAATATATATATAACTTAGAGCAGAAGAAGATCCTCGCCCTGCCTTGAGTTAGTGTTGCTTTCACCACATCCGCCCCAGCAAGTGTGTGATCAATTATTGGTGTAAATTTAATTTAGTCGCACCTCAATATTATAAATCACACAGCCCAGGGGAAGAGGGTTAGGGTTTAATGAATGGTTGGGAAGGGGTATTTGAGGGAAAGGTTTGACAAAGACAAACACTACACATGGACAACACACAATCTTGGCAGAAGACCATCATAAATCTGTTAAGGGAGAAAAAGGAAATGCATGCATGATGATGACTTGATGATGATGAGTAGTACTAGACTAGTAGTACAGGGCAGCAGTATATTATTACTTATTATTATTATGCAATTGCCATGCCTGTCTGCCCCCAGAGAGACCCAAATGTTCTGTTGTA
This sequence comes from Calotriton arnoldi, assembly GCA_963921515.1. Taxonomy (NCBI): domain Eukaryota; kingdom Metazoa; phylum Chordata; class Amphibia; order Caudata; family Salamandridae; genus Calotriton; species Calotriton arnoldi. Next base: position 156,712 of record CAWUFW010016063.1, read on the forward strand.
CCGGGCTTCCTTTTAAAGCTAGCAAAGAAAATTAAAATATAGCTGTAGGGGTCAAATATATAAGCAAACATAATAAACAACAACACACACAGTCGTAATGATTGAAGAGAAAAAATGAATCAAATGTAGATTACAAGATGATACTATAACTATGTTATGCTCAAATTGGGAGTTGCATCTCAGCATTCCTCTTGGTCCTTCCTTCCATGGACGCTCCGTCCGTCAATCTTGGGTGCCACTGCCTGCCTGGCAGATGCATATTGGTAAGGTAAGTGTGAATTGTTTTTCCCAGTATAGCACAGGGTAAAGGCCAGCCTGTAAATGTAGATGGGAAAACAAAAGGGATATTGAAAAATCAAGGAGAAAAGTAAAAATGCATAAATTAAGGAGGAGTGCAACAAGAACACTTTCAGAGGCGGCATGGCTAAATCATGTCTACTCTGTTTCCAGCATTAACCTACAACAAGAACAGGACAGAGCAGGCTCGTGGCGCCCACCCACCCTCCGCTTAGCTTAGATTTTGAGCCAGACAGCACTGAGCACACATACACAGCAACATAGCATTTTCCAAATTAAGTAACTAAATCAATGCATTGCTATCAGTCATACCACTACACTCGCCTCCACCACTACACAGACTTGTAGGTCTGGTGTGGTTGTTGTTGACTTGTTTACATTTTAGGCCACTTCATGAAACGCCTGAGTTATTCCATCAATCATCTCCGATCCTACTGACTGACTACGAGTATGGTATGGTCATCATTGTGTCCAACTCTGTAGTGTACCGAGTGAGTCCAGAATCAAAAATGCAATGGATCGGCCTGCAGTAGTACAATTTTGTTATTAAACAACAAGAAGGGAAACATTGACTTGAGTCACTTTTTTGTGTGTAGATTAAATACTAGTAGACATCATGCACAACAACAACAACACAAACACAAATCACTCAGAGTCAGTGTCCAATGCATGCCATCATCTACCTGTTCTTACGGGGCAGTCCGGCTCAGAAAGGAGGATAGCTATAGTCAGGTTCTTTGGAGGGACTCGACGAGGCAGGCACACATTTCTTGTACTAGTATTCTCCATCCAATGTCTGGCTTGAGGGAAATGGATTTAGGGCGAGTCAGGAGTGGACTGGAGCAGGACTCGGAGGAGTGGACTTACTTCTTCACTGACTGCACACAGTTGCAACTCCAATCCGGCAATAAAAGAGTAAGACAGTGGTGATGGATTTGTTGCAATTCGAACCAGAAAGACAGAGACACACACAAATAATAAAAGAAAATAAGCAAGAAAGAAAATAACAAGTCAAAAGCCTAGTTGTTGTCAGGGAAGTAGAGCTCATCCTCAAACTCCGGTGGTTCACCAAGAAGTAGGTCATCTAACACACTACTTCCATGACCTAAGTCGCCGTCATCATCTTCCTGCTGTGCTACTTCAGGTATGGTGTAATCCGGTGGTATAAAGTGCTGATTCATTTTGATCATGTTTAACCTCTCCACGTTTTGGGGTGAGAGACTGGTCCTTCTCACTGTCAGAACTGCACCAGCAGCACTGAAAACACGCTCAGAAGAGACACTTGCGACAGGGCAAGCCAGATAGTTTATCGCCAGCCTGCTGAGCACTGGCCATTGGTGCCTTTTCCCATACCAATACAGCAATGGGTTTTGATCAATGAAGACCTCTGTTGGGTCATCCAGATAGGCCTGGACCATCCGCTCAATGCTCAGGGGTGCTCCCCTTTGCTCTGCCTCTTTTGCCTTTGCCTCAGCACTGGACCTAACAAGCCCTTGCTGTAGAAACCCTTCCTGTGCCGATTTTGGTGGGGCTGATGCTCCTGTTCTTGTTGTTATTGATGTTGTTCTTGGTGTTGTTGGTGGTTTTGACTGCTGTGAGCCAACCGCTCTGCCCTCAGGCTCTGAAGTTGAACTTGACGCCCGCTGCCCTGCAGTACTTGTTGTGGCTGGAGTAGCAGGCCTGTAATTCCCAGCCGTTCTTTTTCTAAGCGACTGGCTTCCGCAGCTATCCAAGTTTTGTACTTGGCAACATCCCCTTCTAAAAAGGAATCAATGTGTTCAGTACTTGTTTGTACCGTGGATCCAGAATTGTGGCAGAAATGTAATGGTTGCATGACACAATGCCTCTTTGCACCCTTGCATTTTCAGAAAAGCGAAGGGTTAAGCTCTCTACCAACTCATATGCTTCTTTCTTTTCCCTCCACACCTGCGTACATTGCAGACACCCCCTTCAGCTGTTCCTGTAGAATGTGCAACAATGGGATAGCTTGGCCCATAGTACAGCCTCCTTGCTGACTTCACATGTGAAGAGCTCGAAAGGAAGTAGCATCTCTGTCAGGCATTTAACTAGGCCCCATTGGTCCATCTCAATGATCATGCCTTTCACAGTAGCATCCCCTCTTTGCGAGACATATTCATTGATTGGTCTGTACTGCTCAAACAGACGTTCAAGCATGTAATAAGCTGAGTTCCAACGTGTTGGCACCTCCTGGATGAGTGCTTTAACTGGCATTCTATGCTCACGTTGAATGATCCTCAGGTGCAAGAATGGCTGAAATGTGTGCCGATTCTTCTGCAGGTGGTCAGTAAGTTGCTGGCTCGGTCTTCTTTTTTCAGAAAGTCTTGAACAATGATGTTAAATGCAGTGCGCCAAACACAGGACCCTGAAATAGCCACCATCAGACATGGCCTTAACTAAATTACTGCCATTGTCCGTGGCAACAAAACCAATGTTAAGCCCTCTTGGGTGCAGCCATTCAGCGACCTTGCTGTCAAAGTCTTCCAAAATGTTTGCAGCAGTATGAGATTTCTCCATGGCGAACATGGCTACAGTTGCATGTTTCCGAGTGGCATTAAAAATCTCAGCAGTGTCAACAACACCTGCTGCAGATATCTTTTCTCTAACCCCCACAAAAGAGATCCAGTGTGCAGTGATGCACATGTAATCAGTGGCTTGGCAACTGGTCCACATGTCTGTTGTCAGGTGGATGGTGTGAACAGCACTCTGCTGCAAAGCTTGTCCAAGCAATTCCAGCACGTCGTGATGTAGTGCTGGAACAGCAACTCTGGTGAAATAGGACCGGCTGGGAACCTTCCATTTTGGGCAGATGGCTGTCACAAATTCAAGAAAACCCACCCCTTCCACAAAAGAAAAAGGGAGGAGGTCCAGCGCTAACATTTTAGCCAGCTTCGCATTGTACAAACGTGCCATTGGGTGGTTGTCTTCGTACTGCCCCTCTGACCTAAACATGATGAGAATGGTAGGCTGGATTTTTTTCTTTTCTGGTGCCACTGATGCAGGTGACTTCTTGACGCCAGATGTTGTTAGGCTCAACGCATGTTTTTTCGTTGCGGTACTCTCTTGCCTGGGACCCCTTGGTGTCTCAGCCTGACTCTTACTCTTGTGCCACTGCGATGTTGCTGATGAGGATGTGGGCGGTACCACTGCACTGCTGGGGACAGAGTTACTTTGTGTACCAGAGAAAATGTCTCCCTCTTGTTCACCTTCCACCGCTATCATATCTTCTACTTCTTCATCCCCACCAACAGCAATGGGTGCAGTTTTTTGGCCGCTAAGGTGCGCCTCCCACTGGATCAAGTGGTGATTTTTCAGATGGGTTGTTTGGACTCCGGTACCATAGTTTGTACCAAGCTTACCCTGACTAACACCTTGTCCACAAATGGAGCATATAGCAATGTTCACCTCCTTCGTGCTAACCGAAAAGAAGTCCCAACTGGGGAGGTCAACTTTCTGGCGCTGCTGCTGGTGCCACTTGCAATGCCGGATGAACTGGTAGGTGGGTGTGAAGTTTGACTCTCTGCAGTACCTACTTCTACTGAGGTGGTACTTGTGGTGGATGTACGTGGCTGCCGGTGAAATATGGAAGCTGGAGGTGGTGTTGGTGGTATGATATGTGTTGGTGGTATCCGTGCCACATCCCTCACAGCAATTTGGGATGGGGTAATGTCGGTCTCCACTGGGGTGGGACTTATGTCCATGATGATGACTGGCTCATCATAATCCTCCTCTTCTACATCTACCTCCATAACTCTAAGGCTTTCTGGAACCTTCTTTTTCCCTAGCCTTGTCTCATGGCGTGTCTCACTCTCAGACTGAGGTGGTGGGATCCAAGTTGCGTCTAGATCATCAGAAGGGGGGCTTGCAGAAGAAGTTGATGTACTAACCCTCCTTTTCCTTGCTGGGGATCTGGAAGACAATGGATCATCTGAAAGAGTGGCTTGCTCTTCTTCCTCTGCAGGAAGCTCTATCTCCTGAACTGCCCTACTTCTGGAGGAACAACTACTATTGGGGGCGGTTGCGGCTGTTGTTGCCCACTTATCTCAGTTCCCTGCATTGATTGGGTACTACTTTGCGATAACGATAAGTCAATTTCAACATCACTGCTCGTCGGCGTTGTCGTGATTATACTGGCTGCCTCTGTGACAGACATGGGCTTTGGTCTAGGTTGGTGGGGTGGGTCCACTGATGCGGGGGTGCTGCTCCCAGCTTGCTCCCCGGACACCGCTGCTGCAGGCGCAATTTTTGTTTTCCCAAAAAAGATCCTGGGCGGCATACCTGTCTTGGTAAGTGGCAGTTCCTTCTTCTCACTGGCAACTTTCTTGGTACTGGAGGACCTGGTACCTTTCTTTGGGGCCATCTTCTTCAGATGTCAGCAGCACGCAGTGGCACAAGTTGAAGAGATGTCTGTGGTCACACGTCACGTGACGTCGTGCGCAGCAGGACTTCTGTCTGGCAGTACAATGGCTGATGACACCTCCTCCTCTTTTGTGCACCTAAAAGCAAAGAAGCAAGAAGAACATCAGTGAAACGTGGTATTCATTGTTGTGGTTCAAGTACTACTAGTACAACCAAACAAATATGATATATAACTTTGTGTGTGGTCACACTTATTAACATTATTATTAAATGTATTACTTCAGTTATTTAAAAAAACATAACAATATAGTTTAGACATTTGTGAGACGGACAAAAACAAGGGCTTTCATGGTTGGTGTACTAGTGTACTGTACAGTACACTGAGGAAGGATAGGAAAGAAGAAGAAGAACAAAAAAATACAAATGTAACGGACCCTGTTTGGCATAGTGCATCACGTGGGATTCAGCATTCAGGGAGCTGCAGATGGCAATTTAAGACTTCTTGGTATCCCGGAAAATGCAGAAGGAGAGGACATTAGAGGATTTGTGCTGCGTTTGTTGAAGAGTGGTTTTCCCGAATTGGCACATTGGGACTGGGATACTGAGCTGCAGCGCGTGCACCGTTTCCCGCTTATGCTTAGGAAAAAGCAGGAGCAGAGGGGTACGAGTGAAAAGCACAGGGCCATACTATTATTTTTGGGGAATTTCCTTTTGAGACAAGCCTTGTATGACAAGGCTCGACCAGAATCACGACGCTCGGCCGAGGGCCACACCTTCTTTGTTAGGCCGGATTTTTGCCACATTACGGTGGAAAGAAGGTGGAGGCTCCGCCAGCTAATTTCACCTTTCTAAAAGATAGGATGTGAGGCATATTTACTTAGCCCGGCTCGACTTAAAATTATTTACAGGGGAGTCACTAGCATATTCTCTTCTGAGATACAGGCTCAAGATTTTTTACGCGAAACGGAAACCAAAGGGAATCCTGAGGGGTGATCTGGAGAAATGAAGGGTTAGCTACGATGAATTTGGATAACGAAGCGGGCTATTTTTGGGTTATTGGGGGGTTCTTTCTCTACTTTTTTTTGCTGTTATCTTTGGTTGGAGTGGGGTGAGTGGTGGCGGGGAGCAGCTTTATGCAGGAGGCATCTCAAGGTTCCTTGGACCTTTTATGCCTAGGGATAGGGGGAAGGGAGGGGGGTCTTGGGGGGGTCAAGGGGGGAGCTGATCCAACAGGCTGAAGTTGATGAGTTAGTGTCATTAGGGAGGAGAGACAGGAACAGATGGAGTCTGCTATGCAATACTAATGGTGGTGGGTAGATTGAGGATTGCATCAGTTAATATATGTGGCCTGAATAATCCCCATAAAAAACGAAGGATCAACGAGGATATACAATTTTTAAAGGCGGATATAATTTGTCTTCAAGAGACGCATATTGAGGCAGGCAGACAAAAGATAGCTGAGTTAGCAGGATATCAATTGATTTCTGCCACAACCCAGGGAACACGCACAAGAGGGGTTGCGGTTATGGCTAATAAAAAACTATTTAGGTTCCTGCGTTCTAAATCAGACCAACTGGGTAGGTGGGTTATTACTCAGTGCTGTACTGATAACTACTCTTTTACACTATGTTCTGTGTACGGTTCAGTATTTAATGACCCTGCCTTATTTAACTGGTTGAATATGGAGTTAGTTGGGTGGCCCCTGCCCTTGATTATAGGTGGGGATTTTACTATAAATCTAAATACTGAGAATATTAAACTTGGTGAGCGGTCATATCATGGTCATAAGCCTAAGGTATTCAAGGCGTTAATGGATTTATGTAAGACACATGGACTTATGGATAGCTGGGCCCCATTAAAATCCCAAGATGCGGGATATACCTTTTTTTCAGCCCAACATTTAACTTATGCTAGGTATAGTTACTTTTTTGTATCTCAGGAGGTGCTTACAAGGTGCAACATTGCTAAATTCCCTCGAGTGATGTCTGATCACAACCCGTTAGTGCTAGAAATTCCACTTCATACACTCAAGGCCCCTATATCTCGCTGGACTTTCAACAGATCGCTTCTTTATGATGAAAATTACATTCAACATATGAAGGAGTGGATTCCTAGATTTATTCAGGGAAATAAGGGAAGTGCGCGGCTAGGAATAATATGGGATATATTTAAAGCCGGGGTTAGGGGGGAAACATTGAGATACAGCTGGGCTTCGCAGGCAAGGGAGAAGGGCTATCTTCAAGAACAATATAGGACATTAAGTGAAGCAGAAACCCAGTTGGTACAGGCACTGGCAAATAAGAGGGAAGTGGAGCAGGCACAAATCAAGGTGGCGCTGGTTAAATCTACAATTCTGGATTTATCCGCAAATAAGGCAGCGGGCAAATACTGCGCTTGGCGGTCCAAAATTTATGAATGTAATGAGAGAGTGGGGCACCTGCTAGCGATCCACACTAGACAGCGGATAACGCAAGGGGGGATACTTGAAATTGAGGATCCAGGGGTAGGGTTAGTTACTGAACCTTCAGGAATACGAGCCGCCTTTCAACACTTTTATCAGAAACTCTATACAGAAGATACTAGCAATGAGGAAGAAGAGATTCTGAACTTCTTAGCTGGGATCCCATGTGAAAAATTGTCAATAGAGGAGAGTGAAGCGTTAGAAGTACCTATTTCGTTGGATGAAGTGCAGGGTGCAATTAGTTCATTGGTAAACGGGAAGGCGGTAGGGACAGACTCCATTCCCGGGGAATTTTATAAAATCTTTGTCTCTTCTATACAGGAGCTAATAAAAGAGGTGTTTTTGGAAGCTCAGGCGGGGCGAGGAGCTCCTGATTCCTGGGGTACAGCTAATATAGTCATCTTCCCCAAAAAGGGTAAGCGGGTTAGAGAGATGGGATATTATCGGCTTATTACTTTAATAAATAGCGACCCTAAGATATACGCCAAGATTCTGGCCAAAAGATTGGCAACTGTTATTAAAAAATTGGTGTCCCCAACCCAGCATGGCTTTGTCCCTGGACGCAGTACAATAGACCATATCCAGAGGGTTATTGCTCTTTTTGATGCTACAGGCATTACCGTGGACCCTATCGGGCTTATCCTGCTGGATGCGGAGAAGGCCTTTGATAGGGTCTCCTGGTCTTTTTTGTGGGCAACTTTAAAAAGTAGAGGGTTGGCGGAAAGTTTTATAATGGCTGTTGAGACAATGTATAATAACCCGGTGGCGAGAATATCAATAATGGGTGAGATGTCGGGTCCGGTCTTGATCAGTAGAGGGACTCGACAGGGATGTCCGTGCTCTCCCTTATTGTTTGCACTATATATTGATCCGTTAGTTAGAAGGATTGAATCCAATAACCAAATTCTAGGAGTGCAGAGTAATGGGTGGAGCACTAAGATACTGGCATATGCCGACGATCTTGCGATTATCACCTTGAGTCCCATGGATGCAATAAAAGAGATTGAAAGTGAAGCAGACACTTTCGGGAAGCTTTCCGGGTACCGTCTTAATCAAAATAAGACTCAAGTTCTGGTGGGCAAGGGACTCCAGCTGTGTGACCCACGAGTGGTACAGAAAGAAGTTTATTTGGGAGTGGAAGTCACAGCAGATGTACCTAAGATTACAGAAATCAATTTGAACCCTTTACTCTCTAAATTTAAAATATAATTCAACCGACTTGAGAGCCTCAAACTTATGATGGTGGGGAGAGCCAATGTCATCAAAATGCTTTTTTTTACCAAAGATTTTATATTTCTTCAGGGCTATCCCCTTCACCATTTGTAGCGCGTGGTTTAAAGCTATGAATCAGATGTTCTCCAGGTTCATATGGGCTAATTGCCGCCCTTGGAGAGCGCTTAAATTTCTTATGCTGTCAAGAGACAGAGGTGGGCTGGCAGTACCCAATCTTCAGCTTTATCACTGGGCCTCCGTTTTACATAAAATAGAGATATTATTCAATGAGAAGACAGATGTGACACAGATAGATTCCTCAACTTCATTTTTTGAGCTGATATTAGGTGAGGAGGCTAGGGGGTGTCTGCTGCGCCACACAGAATTTAATTACTATAAAAGAGTTAAGTTCAAAACCCTAATTTGTGCATTTAAGGTTTAGACTTCGGTCCGGAAAAAGCTGGGCTTAAGGAGAATCAATGCCTATACCCCATTATATAGGAACAACTCCCTCCCACCTGTCTTTAATGATGGGCATATGAGGTACTGGTTTAACAAGGGTGTGAGAATAGTAGGCGATGTCACAGATGAGACAGGGGTATTATTGTTTGAGATTATTAGAGATAGATTTGAGTTGGATAATCAGCAGTTCTTCAAATATCTCCAGATAAGAGATTTCTTAGCTAAGAAAACTGGGGGCACCTGTGGTTTTTCTCGGGCAAGGTTGATGGAGGTATTGCTTGGAGGCTCATCCTCAACAGGGAGGTTATATAAAATCTTGATTGAGTTGTTACCTGATGATTTGATTAAACATTTGGATCTATGGCAGGAACTTTTACAGGTTGGAGTGGGGGAAGCTGAAGACTCGCTGCATTTAGCCCAGACATCATTTATTGCGGCTAATCTTCAAATTCAGTGCTTTAAAACATGGTTTAACCTATACATTACACCGGCTAAAATTACCAAATGGGGCAGGGAGGCAGGATCATCTTGTCCTCGATGCGGCTATCAAGCTGCCGACATTATACATATGTTTGCCTCCTGCCCCAGTCTAGACACCTTGAAACAGGATGTTAGCAGTACTCTGGGAACTGTGATAGGTAGAGAAATCGAGCTATTATCACAATTAATTGTACTTGGGGTGGGTTGTCCTTTATTTTCAAATCAGATACAGATTTTTTTATATATTGCGATGACGGTTTTTAGACTTTGTTTAGCCACTCATTGGCTTGACCCTGTTCCCCCAACATGTCAACAGTGGATAGGAAGATTTCTAGCGGTATATAGGCTGGAAAGGCCAGTTTATTCTAGAAGAGGTCGCAAGCCGAAAGCTAGGGGTTTAGCAATTTGGGCTCCCCTAATGAACTGGCCTCGGGGGAATAGCGACTGATTATTTATTATTTTTTTTTTCTTCTTGTGGTATATCAGGGTGGGTAAAAGTTTCCCTTTCTCTGTTGGCTTTGGGGTCGGCCAGGTGCGGTGGGCAATTTCATAATTGCTCGGCGGCTAGTTCAAGATGTATGTTTTTTCTGTTGATGTAATATCTGATGAAATGATTTTCTCCTTCTTAGCCTTATTGGATCAGCAACGGGGGTGGTGGGTGTGGGGGGAATTGCTTGCATAATTGGATGCATATATATTTGGCTTTTGTTTTTTATAATTAATTTTGATAAATTAAATAAAGACTTATTTTAAAAAAATTAAAAAAATTCAAATGTAACGGACCCTGTTTGGCATAGTGCATCACGTGGGATTCAGCATTCAGGGAGCTGCAAATGACAATGGATAGAAGCAATAAGCCAAGAGGAAGCAAGGAAAGAGAAAGACATGTAGGCCTAATGCAGAAGCACACTGGCTGCCTTCACAAAATGGCCGCCAGTCACATAGCCAGGCCACAACAACAAGAAAGGGAAGACAGACAATGCAGGCCTATGGCAAAAGCACACTGGCTGCCTTCACAAAATGGCCGCCAGCCACATGGTCACTCACAACAACAACAACAACAAGCAGAAGGCCTGGAAGACAATGAACTCAAGCAGGCCTATTATGGACACAGGCTTTACAAAATGGCCTGTGGCCACACGGAGAGGCTCAGCCAAGGCAAATGCTGGCCCACTATTACAAATAAACACACTCACACACTGGCCAGACATGGGAGGCATGCTAAACAACACAGCTTGACAACAATGCCAAAAACGAAAACAAACAGGGCTAAAAAAGGTGTGCAAATTGCAATGCAAGTTACACAACAACCACACACATCCAACAAAGCATTTATTTAACACACATGAAAAAAGTGAAAACCCCCAAAAAACACATTTTGCATTTCAATCCAATGCCATCCATGCCCTAAATGATGTTTAAATTCAACAGACACCACAGAAACAGTTGTTTCATGCACCCATGAGTAGCTCTGGGCCTACTGGCTGAAAGGCCTATTGGCAGACTACTGGGATAGTGAATTAAATATATATTACAAATTGATTTCAAAAGGTGGAGAAACTGTAGTGAACTTTATAAGAGAACACTAGAAGAAAAATTACATATAAAGAAACAACTAGGCCCCCTACTGAAACTAAAGGCCACCCACCACAATACATTTAAGAAAAACGATGAAAAGTACAAAAAAAATGTAGGTGCAATGCCCCAATCAAACAAGCAACACCAATTTTCCAACTTACTTGTGAAATCTCAAATCCAAAAGTCCTCAAATCCAATGATATATGATGCAGCAGACAAAAAAAGGGATCCTTCCAGCTCCAAATCCAAATGAAAAGTGAACAGGAGATGGACAGAGCACTGGGAGGAGCCTGCTGGACAGGAACAGGAAGTTGGAGACACTGGGGCACTTCCTTCCTCTTAAAAAAAAAAAGAAAAAGGACTCCTTGCACAAAAAAGTACAGCCAAACATCAATCTGAGGAGTTTTTTTAATCCAAATCATTTCGAGAAGGTTTTGATGCTGCTCGAGAGATTCTTCTCCAGATTGCAAATTCTGCGTGTTCGGGATTGCGATCTTCAATAACTTCCGCCGGAAGTCTGATGGCGCGTCCGAATGACGTGTTCACGATCGCACACTCTCGTGGGACCATGGGCCGGCTACCAAATCTCGTGGCGCTCACGAACGGATGGGAAGTCTCGTCGGCGATCACAGGCATCCCGGTAAGTCGCTCTCACATGCGTGAAAACGCATTTTGAGCGCACGAACACAAAAAAAACTCCGGTACGGAGCGCAGAGTTTTCGGCAACTCTGCGTTCTATGCAGAACCCGGAGTTGCCAAAATCGGCAAACTCCGTGAGCGGAGTTTTACGCCCAGGCTTAATAATAATTATGTTTATAAATATATAGATATTCATCAGGTCTGCTTAACAAATGTACATATTACTCATGGCTATATTATTCTAAGTTTAACATGTATATAGGTCACTGCATAAATAAGTACAATTTTATCTTAACACTTTATCTACAAGTGCTTCACTATGGAATTATTAAAAGGAAAAAGAGGGATTTATTTTTAAAAACAAATTAAGTGCTTTAAGTACAGCAACATAAGAAAGTCTGAGTTTATTAAATACAACATAAATCTAGATATATTACCTTCCTTATCAATATATACCTTCAATGTACTTATGTATCTATATACTTATTACTTTACTCCTAATTCAGCATCTCCAATGCACTACCCTATGTCTCACCATATACATCTCTCAATATATCCTCTACCTCCATTCTCTGACTCATCCCAATCCTCATTCCACTACTCTCTCCAATGCACTACCCTATTTCTTACCAAATACCTCTCTCAATATATCTTTTACCTCCACTTTCTGACTCATCCCAAATCCCATTGTACTACTATGATCTTCAAAAAAAACCTTCTAGACTCTTCCCTCCTCTACCCCTCCTTGAATCATCTGAAGCCTCTTTTACTATTCAGATCTCCCAAACAAGCCTTTCTAAACCCTTCCCTCATGTATCCCTCCTAGACCCATCTGATATTTCATCTGTCACCCTAATCCACCTCTAGAGACTCGTCCCTCCTCCATCTCTCCTTTCTTCATCCCAAACCTCCTTCTACTGCTATGTTCTCCAAATAAACACTTTCTAGGCCCTTCCCTCTTCTATTCCTCCACTATCCTTTTCAATCCAACAAACAGACTCACATGTCCACCTCTCAAATTAATTTCATATTTCCACATACTGATTCATCACTAATACTTTGAAAAGCGCTTCAACACCTCATTAGGGGTAGTAAGCGCTTTATAAATGCAATTACAATTGAAGTAGGGGCAGATGGGGAGGAAGAAGCACACGGGCAGCGGAGGGTGGACAGGCAATGGAGGGTGGGAGGGAGGAGATGGGAAGCACATGGACAGAGGTGGAAGAGGAAACAACAATGGCAATGGAATGTGTGGAAGAGTGGGGAGGAAGCAAGAACAACAACTGAGAAAGGAAGGGCAAAGGGGAAACACAGATGACAAAGAGGAACATGAAGTACACAAGGGAGACAGCAGGAAAACACATGCACTCTCGTAGAACACTTAACTAATAAGAAAAAGTAGTAACTAAAAAGGGAACAACAGAAGGACACCAGTGATAGGTGCATGCTCGGGGGCAGGCCCGGACTGGCCATAGCGTGCACCGGGCGTTTTCCCGATGGGCCGGAAGGGTGGGGCCGGTTTTGGACCAGTGGGGGCCGTTTATGATACTGGGAGCCGATTTTGCAGCAGTGCTGCAATATCGGCCCCCTGTAACAACAGCGCAGAAGCAGTGTTCCCCCCCTCCCCCTCCCAGGGCCGTCCGACGTAATTTCCAGGGCTGGTTTACCTTCCCAGTCCGGCCCTGTCCGGTGGAAAGGCAAACACCAGAAGAGAACCAAAACCCCACAGAAACCAACGAATAAGAAGCAATGAAAATGACAGTGACAATGATGAGAGTAAGTGGTCTCTAAGTCCACTGTAAACTAACAATATTTCTTGTAAAAGACAGTGCGTGCACTTTTTTAGGCGAGATCTAAAAACAATATTCATATTTGGTCTGGGCATTCCGGCCCAAAGAGAGAGAGTCAAAATACAGGTCCTAATTTAGATGCACCTCATTACCTTCTGTTAGAGAAAATGTCCTCTATGACCTTCTGAACTGTAGCAGATAAGACAGGATTGGAGGCCCTTTAAATAAGGAAGAAAGACCCAGAGAATGCATGTATGGTTCTATTAGCTATATGGAAGTCAGACAATATGGAGTGTCAAAAGCATAGATACATTGAAGAACTAATATAGATCAGGCTTGCCACTCAAAGCAGGACATCAGCTGAACAATTGAACCCCGCTCTCTTTTTACAACAATGATTATCAACCCCTCTGTTTAGGGACTCTTATTGTGTACACTCAGTTTCATAGATGCCAAATATGCTGCTGACAATGGGGTGCACATATTGAATAAATCTGAGGCTAAAGCAATTCAGGCCATTCCATTGATAGGAGTGATATGGTTACTGATCCTCTTATGCACAAGACTAAATGAACTCTTAGGTCGTCACCAATGCCCCCTTTCTGAGATATCTCAGCACTTACTATTTGTTAATTATGTTGGGTATATCGTGGCTACTATACCTTAATACATACATTGACTGCAGTGAGAACAATAAGGTTTGGTTGTCATTATTAATAAAAGTCATTCGCTGTTCTACTATGTTTAATGAAGCAAGAATAAATATAGCAACACAACACCAAGAACCACCTGAACTCCTAGACAGCATTGTTGTATTTAATCTAGGTTACAATATGTAACTTCAAGCCAGTCAGTTCCAGCTTAATATTTGAAAGGTTGCCTGGGACTCACTTGTATATGTGATGCATGTTCTGGGGAACCCTTCATGCAGGGTCCTGAATACATTTCCGCACTTTTGCCCCTGCCTAGGAGGAAGAATGTTTTTACATAGTACTTCATACTGCACTTCTTTCATTTCTAAGCGCTGAAAATACCACTTGTTATTACTGCTCACTTCATGGCACTAGTTTTACTGACCTGGGAAGACTAGAAGGCTGAGTCTTCTTTGCAGGGTTTTGACCTTCAGTAGCCCACATTTGTCAGCAGTGAGTGCTGATCTCACTGAGCCATCGTATTGCATTAATGTGCTAATTGAACTAAGTGCTGGTGCTATTGTTCTAACATAGAGCAGAGACTGTTATCTTCAAGGCCAGCAGGTGAGGACTTCTGTCTTGTCTGCCTCCTTATTTGACTCAATTTGAAATGCAAGGGGAGAAGGAGAGGGGAGATGAGGTTCTTCCAAGAATAAAGAGTTTTATGCGATCTTGGTTTTAGAAAACAATAAAATGTGTTATTTTGTGACAGCTAACAAGTACATTGCTGAAGACACGACTAGGTGACATTGTGATAATAATGGATGCAGGTCAGTTTCGGATTGGTACACTTTGTAGTGGCTGAAACAGGGACTCATTAAACAACCCATACCTACAACATTTAGAGCTCCTAAAACCTGAACAGAGAAAAATGGTTCTCAGATGGGATTGCATCGTCTAAGTAGGTGAAACACTCTCAAGAACAAATGGGAAGCCTAGCTTGTAAGTTCCATAGCAACTTGCAGTGGAATGAAAAAAGCCTGCAGTACACGTCCAGGTTCCACCAATCACGTGGCCATCAGAAGGAATCTTGGAAAAATGTGACTGAATTAAGGTGCTCTGGAAGCACATATATGAACAACGTCCTCTCTTATTCCCTGTGCCAACCGATAGCAGGATAAATTGCTCAGGAAAGCGGACTGGTCGTCTGTTTAGCGTGGGAGAGGGACTTTTAAACTGATCTTAGATTACTTGCTCTGCAGGTACTTGTAACAACACCACTGTTATTTTATTCATTTTATTGGGGATATACCATTTTTATTACTGAACTGAGGAGGTCACAAATACCTGTTTCTTGCTCCAGCTCCAGCGAGCGCTTCATTGCACATTGCACTTTCTCTGGGCTGCATTCCCGGTCCGCCGCAGCAGTTTCCTGGCGATTGAACGGAGGAACGCAGCTCCACCTACTCAGGCTACACCCACTTCCCGCAGGTTGCTGTGCTAGTGGCTGTTAAGCTCCTTCCTCTATACTATTTAAGCTGCATGCTGCGCCGGATGCGCAGTGGACTCACGCAGCGGGCGCACCGCTGGCGTGCCAAAGGCAATCCCGTCTGCGCCCGTCCACGTCCGGAACGCGGCCAGGGCCAGCAATGCTGCTGGTTCCAGCTCAGGTCTCCTCTACACAAGAGAGGAACTACTGGCGCTTAAGACAAAAGCTAGTAAGTGCGAAGTCTATCTCCAGACTGATAAAATAAATGGCCTATTAACCTGCCTTAAATGTAGACATACGTTTAAATATAATCGCAGCCCCGCATCTGGCCATGCCCCCATTGCTGACTGCAAAAATTACCTCAAGCAACTGCGCTGCGGCCTTGTCAATGCCAGATCCTTAGCCAAAAATGCGCTACAGATTTATGACATGTTAGTAAATCTGAATCTAGATTGTCTTTTTATCCCTGAAACATGGCTAAGAGAATGCTCAAACCCTGATGTTGTGCAAGCCCTCCCACCAGGTTATGCCATTTCTAGACAAGATAGAAATGGGCAAAGAGGGGGGGGGACTAGCAATAATATACAGGAGCTCCCTGAAATGTTCTATATTTAATATTACAGAAGTAAAAGAAGCTGAAAGTCTCAGCTTCTGCTTCCAACTAGACAGCTCAATGTCGTTTGCTGGGGCTTTGATCTACAGACCCCCAGGGTCCAGTCTTACATTTTTAGATACCCTGGGGGAAAGCATGAGTTCCCTAGTGGTCAGATATTCCAACTTCACCATCCTGGGAGATTTCAACATACACCTAGAATCAAATGATACCCTAGCACAAAACAATTCACAGAAATTATAAACACTCTGAGTCTAAAACAACAGATAGAGGGGCCAACACATTGTGCAGGGCACACCCTGGATGGTATCTGCATCAACGCCGCCTGTCTCAAAACAGACCCAGCAGTCACTATAACCTGGTCAGATCATAAGCTTATTCCTTTTAGGAACGGCTATAAGACTGCACAACCAGTGAAAAACCCCAGGCAATCTGGACCCACATTGAGACGCATGTGGAATAAAATGCTCACTAATCCCGATTTATAAACCACGGCAGAAGCGGGTAAACCCATTCTTACTGGGGACCCCTCGGTAGACACCGACATTTTTAATGATTGGATGTCCTCTCTAGCCAACACCTTGGCGCCATTTGCCCCCCCTAGGAAAAGCACCTTTAATAAAAATTCTGCTCCCTGGTTCACCTCTCGCCTAAAAGAATTACATGGCCAATGCAAAAAATTGGAAAGAATATGGCGGAAGAACTATAAATCAGTAGAACTTTCATCTTTCAAAACAGCTCTCAGACTATACCACCAGCAAATCAAAATAGAAAAGAAGGCACACTATTCCAACCTTATTAATAAGGCAGCGTCTAATCAGAAAACCATTTTTAATATCGTTAAATCTTTCACGGATCCGAAAATCTTAGAACAAGAAATCCCTCAGTCACAGGGATTATGTGATCAGATTGCCGATTTAAAAATAAAATAAAATCGCAGACTTAAAAAAAGACTTTACGGAAATGATCCCCTCGTCCAAAGAAGCAGAAACTTTAGGAAACAGAAGAGAGTTCACCTGTTTCAAGGAGATTAGTCTTGAACAGTCACGGCAAGCTATTCTCTCTTGTAAATCAGGTTCACCCTTCGATCCCTGACCCCCAAAAAGTTTACATGCATTTGTGGTATCATAAATGCTACCATCAACCAAATAATCAATTCCTCCTTTAAGCTAGCAAGAGTGCCTGACAACTGGAAAATTGCTGCTGGCAAACCCCTCCAAAAAAAGAAACTTCCAGACCCGACCACTCTCTCCAATCTCAGACCTATCTCGCTGTTACCATGTCTGAGTAAAATAGTAGAGAATGTGGTCAATATACAACTTAATGACTTTCTGCTGGAAGCGAATATCCTGCACACCAAACAGTCGGGCTTTAGACCTCGTTCTCCCGAGGGAGTAGTTCAGTCTCTTGCCCGAGCTACACTCAAACCAACTGGTTTATCAAGCTCAGGTTGGTTGAAATTCCTTCACTGGCAGGATGTCAGAATAATGGGTATTTTGGGCACGATTTTTATGTTGAGTGATATGCCGGTACCACAGTTACAGACAAGGCTGGCTATAGTGCTTAATTTGTAAAATAATAAGTGCCAGTGCCCTGACAGGAGTCCACTGCAGCTTGCACCACCCATCGCCCCTGTCATCGTTTGCCAAAACAACTACTAACCATCTCTCTCACCTGCAAGTGCAACAGTTCAGATTATTCCAGGTCCCCAAAGCTAAAGGAATGACTGGGGAGGCAGGTATTAGTCATTTCTAATGTATATTGTATTCATAAACAACCGTTGTTCTTCTCATCTCTAAATTAGATGAGCAGTGCCACCATGTGGCAGACTGTTATAAATGCGGTGTTGACAATTAAGTGCTGGTGCCGAGCACCGGAAACCAATTAAGTGCTGGTGTCCAGTACCGGAAACCACCAGCTCAAATTAAGCTCTGGAGTCCAGCTCTAATGTGATCTGATGGGTGCCACCAAACCCGGGCGCTGACTTCAAAGGGCTCTGTGTTGTCAAATATATAGGGGATTTAAAAGCACCTGCTGCAGCGTCCCTGCCTCCAGCAATTTTCAGGCAAAGATAAAAATGTCAAGATAACTCTGGTGGTTAATGGACCTGTTGGAGAGAGCTCTAGTTTTGTCTAGTGGAAGTTTTGACTCATCATAAAGTAGCATAGAGTGTTAATATGGCAGCTGCAAAACACGTGTACCATGAAGATCACAGAAGAGCATAAAATGTTAATAACTCAGTGAGCTTTTGTCAGAGAGATCCTTCTGTAACTTGCAATTTATAAATTAAAATCCAAATATAGAACAGTGGGCTATTAACTGACATCAAAGAGCTTCGTGGAAATTGCAAGGTATAGGTCAGAGCGTTATGATTTTTTCCCCTAGTCTTTCATTATCGTAATGTTGCAAAAAGGGTTCATTTGGTTCAGTGCTCGAAGTGCATTAAAAAAAGTCTGGGAACTGTGATTCTGTGCACAAAGGGGGCAGGGTGAGTGAGTGTGGGGTTGGGGGTCAAAGGCGTGGCTAAAAATACAAAATACTCTGTAATTTTTTTCGGTCTTTCAACTTCAGGTAACTACATATAAAATAAGGAACAGCTCAAATGAAAAATAAATGCAAGTTACGTTAATCAGTGGGAAATTTACTATCATACATTTTGAAACCTCTATTAATTAGTGTACTGCAGAGGTCTGTGTCTCTAACCAGAGAGCCAAAGAATTGAATCCTGGTTGGCGCAAGGGAGTATAGTGACTTGTGCATGTTTAATGCTACAGGGTCGCAGTTCTTGACAGCACAGTAAATATGTAAGTAATTATTTCAAACGTGCATTACATACAGTATAAGATAGGCTGCTACAAAATGGGCAAAAAGGTTTAAGATAAAGTGCTTCCAAAATATAGATTTTAGTCATACCCAGACTGTATGTAGTGCAATTTGTTTATAACTGTCCATTAAAAGCATGCACTTCACAGCTTAGCTGGTTACTCCCTTCCAATACTACTCGAAAAGAATAAATCTGTGTCACCTATTAAAACCAATGCAGGCTTCCAAGCACCCGTTACATTTGCAGATTAACCATTTGTGCACATTTGCACAAGCAAGCACCCTGGCAAGAAGGCTTGTTTTTCTGTCTTCCCCTCCCTTGGTTACACAGCACAATAGACCTGCCTTTCATTTCAGCTGAAGCATTTCAACTCTCAGAATTACCCGTCCCGGGACGGTTCTATTTTCACAAAAGTAGGGGAACTCTTTTACTTAAATTTTGAAAAGTATGGGCATGTTGGGTGCCCCTAAGATTCTGCCCACTTTGACCACTGATTTGGTTAGGAATCAATTCTTATTAGTAAAGACAACCCCTAGCCATGGTGGTACATTTTAAATTCTGAGTTTTAGCTTCTCCAAGCACTCTTAAACAATACTGCCTACAAGTACGGAGGACATGTGACTCCTATACTTTGTTGTCCTCTTTCTTATGTAACATTTCCTATACACTGATTTACACATGTATGATTCATTGTTTCTGTGTAAACTCTGTGTTATGCAAAGTGCTCTGACACCCTACACTGGTATGAGTAGCTTTATAAATCAAAAGTAAGGCATGTGCGAGAGAGTGGTTATGGAGACTTGAGGGTCACTGTTAAAGGACTGTTAGTGAGGGAATTCATGCAAATGGAGGTCATTCGTGGATGCCAATAAACATAGTTGCACTGTGCCCAACCAGCGCCAATGCTGGTCCTGCTTACAGAGATTGTTTTACCATCAACATGGCACAGATGTGACAGCTTACTTGGACACACCCACTTGTTAGGTTTGGACAAGTTCAAATTTCCAGATATGACGTGAGTATGCATGCTTATTGTGGGAAGCTTGCAGCCAGCCAGCGCGTTTTGGAACAGACCTGACCATCCGAGTTATTTATTCTGCTCAGCAGCTTATAAATTTTAGACCGGCTCTGGAGTGACCTGATAAATTTTCTTTGGACCAATGTGCGGGCCCAGTATCCTGTCCTCGTTGCCTTGAGCCATTTATGTATAAACTGAATCAAGATTGACGCTCCATTTATATGGAATAGCAGCATGACTAAAAGCCATATAGAACCGATCTTCCCGGGACAGTGCTTTACAGCCTATCTGGTAAATGTACGCTCATTGCACAAGCATGCTTTGCATATATTGCATTTGCTCGATGACTCCAAAGTTGATGCCATGTTCTGATCGAAACCTATCTCAACGAATCCTCTAATCTTGATATTGCAATTGCCGTAATGCTCGGCTCCTCTACCGTTCATTTAGGCAGGCAAGATAGAAAAGGAGGGGAGTGCCCACAGTTTTTAAAGATTCTGTCCAGTGTTTCACCTTCGAGCTGGATAAGCTCTGTGGGCAGAAAGTTTGGGATTCTGTCTTTTTTTAAATGAGCAGGCATTTATGGCTGGAGCTCTACTTTCTTGTCCTCAGGAGATTTTATTGAATCCCTCATTGAAGCATTGTCCCAATTTTGCATTCGGTACTTCAACCTTTCTCCTTTGGGGTACTTTCATGTACATATTTATGTCTGCACTGATACTCTTATAGTCTCTGCTTTATACATTAGCATCATTTAATCTTAAACAATTTGTTTCCTCCCCTAGCATCAAGCTGGACACACCACGATCTAATCTTCTCCAATGCATGGCTATAGGTGGAGGAGCTTTTGAAATTGACCTGGAGGGATCATACTCTTATTTATTTTTGTTGGACTCATTTCACCAAGACCACTCTGGACCGGCCCCCACAAAATGTGTCTTTTCAGGCCTGGCTTATAGTCATTCCCTATGAGCTATTGCAAATCCTTACTGATTCCATTTCTAGCACTACTGGTTTTACTGAGATGGACGTAGAGAAGTTCTATTAGTGGTTGTAGTCAGCTACTGACGCAGTAGCTCCCTTCAAAGTATCAAAAACTCATAAACAAGGCCTTTCACCTCCTTGGGTTTCTCTAGATCTAGCCAGCAAAAAAGTGCCTGTACAGTGCTGTAAAGGAAATGGTGATGGCAATAGGGTTTGAAAGACAGCCTCCAGTACAAAGCAGCCTTCAGGAATAATTATAAAGTGATTAAAGTCGCTCAATCCTTTTTCTGTCATAAAATCAACCAGGCCAAAAACGTCCCTTGAAACTTTTTCACCATTGAGCAATCTTTTCTACATACAACTTCTTGCAGTCTTAAACTTCTGCCTTTGTCTGAGCTTTGTTCAAAACGTTCTGATTTCCTTGAGGACAAAAAAATGAAAATACAGTTGGAGTTTGGCCCCACTGATCTGGGAGATTAATTTCAGATCGATCACTATGGAGGAGTCTAAGAAGGTGATTAGCAAATGTAAATCCAGCTCCCCAGGTAATCCTTGCATCTCTGTTTGCTGGCCATGGCAGTTGAAGTGATTAACCCTGTTTTCAACAAGATTTTCAATGTTTCCTTGGATACTGCCTCAGTTCCACACTCTTGCTTAATTGTGTCGGCCAGAAAGATGTAATTGCGCTCATGAGTTTGTTGTCTTTCAAATGTCTATGAAGAGGGTACGAGACACATAAAGCTGCATGTGCGCGTGTCATCATCACTGACTTGATGCGTGCATGTGACCCTACGTGCCGCCATACTGGGTCAGTGCATGAAACATTGTATACCTGTGTATCGTCATCCCTGACCTGACTTGTGTATGTGACCTTACGTCCCACCGTATTGGAAAAGTGTGAGGATTTTGTTGAAGCGAAGGTCACGCCCACAGCAGGGAAACTGTCCTTTTCACCATGAAATTGATCTGCTGCTTACACGGTGAGGCACCAGCTATTCCTTTGGACATTTGAGTTAACATATTAACGTGCAGGAGACATTAAAACAATTAAGACTGTCCTTTCTGGTTTTGAACAAGGAAAGTGGACACAAATTCCAACCGCTTCATGTCAAAACCTTTGACATGGATTCTGGAACCATATAGACTATGGTTAGTTTACTTAGCTTGTTATATTAATTAATTGTTTTGACTTCTTATTCTAATTCATTATATTGAGTTATTGTGTTAGTTGATTGTTTTTCTTCACTGGTAATGATGGCAGCGGCTAGCATGTCACAGCCTCCTGCTTTTCAGTCTGAAGCAGGGGAACCCTTGTTGACCTGAAAAAGGTGGACAAAATTATTTGACTCCTATTTAATTGCCATCCGTGGGGAGACATTTTCTACAGCTAGGAAGCAAGGATTTTTACTACATAATTTCTGGATTGAAGGAAGGAATATATATGAGAGCTTAATTGAAATTCCAATTGGCCATGGTGATGGGAAGCCGGCTGATATGTAAGAAATGTTGGTGAAAATGCTGGAACTGCATTTTGGGACCCAAATTTATATAGTTCTGGAGAGGCATAAGTTTTACTAATAAATTCAAGAAAAAATGGAGATAATAACCAATTATATGGCCACTCTACAGACCTTGACAAGGACATGTGAATTTGGAGAGCTCACTGATTCATATGTCGGAGATCAATTGATGTGAGGTACAAACAACCCAAAGGTACAGAGAAAACTCTTGTTGAAAAATCCAAATTTGAAAGAAGCTATTTCTATTATTAAGAGTATTGAACATATTTCAGAGTGGGTCAAAGAGTTATGACGAAACAATGGTGTTGGAAATAGCCAAGGTGAAGGACAAATCTCATGAAGATGTGACTAATGTGGCAAGAAGGACTATACTCGAGTTTGTAACAGTCAAAGTGAGGAAGGAACTTTTGGATGCAATTCAGTGGTTGCATGAGTTGCAAGATGGTTTAAACCAGGGAATTTTTAAAATAACACGTTTCTGATACATTACCCGATTGTGACAAGGGGTTGTGTGAGGAAACCACGCATGCCGGTTTCACGTGGTCTTAACCACACAAGTCTTAATCACGCATATCCCTTTACCACACATGCCTTTACAACGAAACATGCATTGTTAAGGCATGTATGGCAAAGACATATGTGTGGGTAAGACTTATCAGGTAAGTCTTACCCCCAACGACCCCTGCCCTGAGACCTAAAACTACTCCCTCCCGCCTGAAAACCAACCCCCTCCCCGAGCCCTAAAACATTTCCTGCCCCCTCAAGCCCTAAAATTTACCCCGCCTTACCCTAAGCTCTAAAAACGACCCCAACCCCTCTGAGCCCTAATAACTACCCTATCCCCAGCCCTAAACAGTATCCCAATCCCTGCCCCCATCCTGACCCCAAAAACGGCTCCCAAGCCCCTGCCCTGAGACCTAAAACTACCCCCTCTCTCCTGAAAACCAACCCCTCTCTGAACCCTGAAAACTTCCCTGCCCCCAAGCCCTAAAATCTACCCCGCCCACCCCTAAACCCTAAAAACTACTCCAACCCCCCCACTGAGCCCTAAAAACGTCTCCGACCCCCAGCCCTGAAAACAACCCAGACCCCTCTGCCCTGAAAACTACCCCAACCCTTAAAAACTATCCCCCAAAACCCAACCTCAGCCCCACACACCTCACCGCGTCCTCTCCCGATCCTTCCTGCTTCCACCCAGCAGCACCTCGACCGTGCACTGCCTTAACCACGCATATATGTGGTTAAGGCATATGCATGGTTAAGGCAAGCGTGGTAGCGATTGCATTGTTGGAACACGGGTGGCTCTGCGCGCATTGTTCCAACTGTTTCCCGTCACAAGGATATGATAACAATGCTTGAATGTAAAATTAATATTGGTGAGAAAGAGGTGAACATACTAGCTGACTCTGGCTCTCCATATTGAGGATAAAAACCGGGATTCCACTTTTGGTACCGAGGGCATCATTTCGCACAAACTCAACATAATTTCAGTGGGGTATAGAGGTGTTTCTGTAGCCCTTTTGGGAAATATCCCCATGAAAATGGTGTTTAGAGGCAGAGAAGCTGTTCACAAGGTTTATGTAGCAAAGTGGGGTGACACTCTTTTAGGCTGGCAACATCAACGTGACTTGGGTATCACCTTCAATTGAAATTCACTTGATCAAGTAATGATGATTGCACATGTGAGCGAAGGCACTGATATAATTGATCGTTATCCTGATATATTTGCAAAAAAACTAGGTTTACTTCAAAGATTTAAACAGAAGATCATCCTTAAAAATTGGCAAAGGCAGTGGTTCACAAGATCCACAGAGTTCCCCTTTATGATGATGCAACCGCCAAAAGAAGAACTGGAGAGACTGAAAGGTTTAGAAGTAATAGAGGAGATCAAAGCCTCTGATTGGTTGGTAACTGTTGGGTTAGCACCTAAGGATGGAGGAAAGAATATCTGTGTTGATCTCTTTGATTTCAATAAAACATTTGGGTGGACAGACAACCTCTACCTAGTATTGGAGAGGAACTGTCGTTGCTGAAGGCGGCGCACATCTTCAGCTTATTGGACCTATCTTCTGCTTACCATCAAGTACTTCTACATGAGGACTCAAGGCATTTGACATCTTTTGTTATGCTGCTTGGTGCTTTCTGCTTCCTCTGTATGCCTTTTGGTTTGGCATCGGCTGCAGCCTGTTTTCAGCACGTGAAGAGGAAGGTGCTTGAAGGGGTTGAGCAGATATTTGTTTTCAAAGAAGATACCCTGGTTTATGGCAAGGATAGAATTGGTCATGATAGAGTTCTGGAACAAGTGATGTTGAGATTGCTAGCGAGTGGTCTAACGGTAACAAGGGTGAAATATCAGTTCAGCGTGGGGACAGTGACTTATCTGGGTCACACTATTTCTGAGGAAAGCATTAGTTCCCAATTATATCTGGTGGAATCTGTTGTGAATGGTGCCAATAACTACAGACAAAGAACAGTTAAGGACATTTTTGAGACTTACAGAATATTTTTCCAAATTTATCAAGGGTTTTGCCTCACTTGTCTATCTTATGAGAAAACTTATTTAAAAAGGAGAAAAATGTGTAGAATGAAGAATGCATGTCCACTTTTGAGTCTGTTAAGAAACTATTGCATAAGAGGCCAACACTGGGCCATTTTGATGTTTGCAGCAAAATGATTTTGAAAATGGATGCTAGCTTGAATGGTTTGGGAGCTGTGCTAACGCAAGAGGATGGAGGCGAGGCAAAAAGTGTTGGCATTTGCATCAAGGACTCTTAAAGGTTCAGAATGTCACTACTCGGTGATTGAGAGAGAGGCTTTGGCATGTACATGGGTGATATAACACTTTAAATTCTACTTGTGGGCAATACCCTTTGTGGTGAGAAGTGATCACAATCCACTGGTGCATTTGTTCTCATGTAAGGGCAGTAAATGTGCCATCCAAGGATAAATAGATGGATAGAGGAAGTAAAGGCATTTGATTTTGAGGTAAAGTATGTCAAGGGCTCTAGAAACAAGGTAGCTGATGGTCTTTTGGGATTGCCTGTGGAAGGAGGTAATATCTTGGGTTGGTCAAGATACTTTGAAGTAGGAAAAATGGGAAACAGTAAGCCATGATGATGTGCTTTATAGTAGGATTGTTCAGTTTGTGGTTAACGGATGGCCCGATGCTAGGAATTTAAGTGAGGATGAGAGATGATAAAGGGTTGTTAAGGAGGAGTTATGTTTTGAGTAGGGTGTTTTGTAGGTGTAGAAAAAAGGTTCCATCAGAAGTTCTAAGAAAGAAATTGGTGTGTTTGGCACATAAAGGAGATTTGGGCAGGAACCTAACTAATGCCAGATTGAGAGAACTTTATTGGTGGCCAGGCATGGACAAATTGGTGGGAGAAGTGGTTATGGATTGTGTTATGTATGCACAAGCAGACAAATTAAAAGTTGTAAGGTGGACACCCCTTGCACCAGTGTGAATCCCTAACGTGCCCTGGCAGAAGTTAGAAATGTATATTGTGGTGCCATTAGATCTATTGACACCCCCTGAGAAATGTGTACTTGTTTTACTTGTTATATTACCAAATGTCTACCTGCCAAATGTCCTAGTTCTGTGTCCTCTAAGGTTGTAATTGATTTTGTGAGAGAGGAATTCTCTAGAAGTGTATTGTGAGTGACAATGGAGTCCACTTTATTTTACAAGAGATGTGTGATTTCTTAAATAATATGGAGATTGAATTGAACATCAACACACATCACTTTATCACTCCTAAGCCAATGGTTTGGCAGAGGTTATGAACAAAATGGTGAAGGGATGTGTACAAAGAGCACTGCGGAATGGATTGATGATGGTGGACACACTCAGGGAGACTTGTGTGCTCATAGGACCACTCCGAATAGCCTGACAGGGATTTCTCCATTTGAAGGGGTGAGATTAGCCACGACTAAACTGGACGCGCAGACAGCTGATACCAGTACCGTGAGGGGAATGGTCTATCTTGCCCCACTCTGAGCCTGGACACTGCCATGAGGGGAAACGGCTAAGTAATCACCGCACCACCGCTACTTCTGCCGTGAAGACAACGGCTGAACTACCATCCCCAGCAGCCATTGCTTGTCGCTTGCCGGGGACGTCATCGCGGCGCCTGGAGGCGCTTATCAGCCGAGCAGCTCTCCCGCAGCGCGGGACGCGCGCGGGCGGGCGTGCTAGGGCGGGCCCGTCCGCGCCCGTCAGAGCCTGAAGGAGGCTGGGCTGGGCCACCCGTCTAACGTTCATCTATGGGTAAGCGCAAACACCTTGGCAGTCAAGAACAGGGGGGGTGCAAAAGCCAAAATATCGAGAAAGTCACCATCTATAATTTCATACTTGACCTCGGCCGTGGGAGCATTGAATAAGGAGATAGCTAATGCCGAAAAGGAATTGGGACTGGGTTCAAGCCAAAATGATGGAGGAGGGACTGTGGCAATTGATCCTCTACCAATTATTCCCGTACCATTGGAACCGGCGGTGTTGATTAGTGGCCCAAGATCAAGGACCGAAGCTCAGACTCACGATAGTGCAGTGATAGGGGTTGTGGATGTAATATCTGAAGTTCCCGCCCTGGATGAGGAAAGGATATCAAGGGGCCCAATTGTGAGGACTGGGGGGGGAAAAGCGTACCAGTAGAAAAGCCAGTAAGAGGAAGAAGGGCTCTAAAAATAGTACCCCCAAGTTGGTGCCGGTGGTGGATGAGAATATTCAATTGACATTGCGGAACTTGGTAGAGGACATTTTCAGTGCTCGGTTTGAATCTATATTGACTAGTATTGCTAAAGATGTAATTGATACCATGAATTCTTGTGTCGCTGGATTTAAAGAAAAATGTGAGCGACTGGACTCCTTTATGGATTCCTTTAGAAGGAATACAAAGGATATCCCGCAAATGGGCTTGTTACCTACTCCTCCATTAGAGATTAGGCCGATTTCCCGAGGGAAACATTTAGGCAATCAATCATTCTCATTCCCAGGGGGGGGGGGCAAAACCTAATATAGTTGGTAGACCTGAGGTTTTTCAAGGTCTGGCCCAAGGGGGAGGGAAACCCTTCCAAGTAGATTCAAGTCTGGCTAATTTGCCAGTTACAGGATTGATTGTGGCAATTAATGAAAACTCTGTCCCGCAAGAGAGAAATATAAGTTCTAATGGAAGTAGAATTAATCTCCCTCCAGAAGCTACTCCTCTGGTTGCGGTTCTTGTAGGGGTCCCCCCTTTAAGTGCCCATGACAGTGAATCAACGGCGGCCCTATTGCGCAAGACAAAAAATTGGTGTGACCACTATTGCTCAGGTCAACCCGAGATTTCTACTCATATTATAATGGCTAGACGGGTGGCTTGGGTGGGTAATGGTTCCAAACATGTACCTGGTGACTGTATTATAGTTAATTTCAACAAATGGGATATAGGGGACAGGTTGTTTTGGGACGCCACTGAATTACAACTGGGGGGGCATTAGGGCCTTGCCATTAGGGTATTTTTACCCCCCAGCAAGTGCATTACGAGCTTTTGACAGGGTTAGTGCTGCTAATTCCATTAGTTCTCATCAGTCTTTGTTGTGTCCTTCTCACAGTAAAAGTCTTGTTTTTTGCCCTGGTAAAGTAACTGGGGGAGGAGTAATATCTCCAAAATTGGTAGCTCAGTTGACAAGGCCTGAAGAGGGAGGTTTTCCCGTCTCAAATAGATTTCTCCCACTTACCCAGATGGATATGAATGATTGACTGGCGGATACAGATAGTTGTATATTTGAACCATCCTCTAAAGACCAAGCCACAGATGATACAGGAGCTGAAATTTCCCTAATTGCAGAATTATCAGCTGGAACATTGCGGGTCTTAGATCTAAAAGAGCTGATCCAATTTGGTTGAATTTCATAAAATCATACGATATAATTGCTCTCCAGGAAACATGGGACAGGGGGATAGTTTTTGGTTGGATGGGTTTAGATCCTATTTCCTACCTGCCCGCCCTGCCCCGGCTGGTAGAGCAAAAGGTGGTCTGATGCTTCTTCTTTCCCTCAAGTTAATGGGGTCTTCAAAAAGGGTAGAGGTAGACTCTTTTAATTGTCTGATAGTAGAAGTAAGCATCTTAAACTACCCCAAGCTATTACTTGTAAATTTTTATAATTCTGGGGAAAGCGATTTTATGAATCAACATTTGTGTAATTTGAAACTTTTTTTAGAAGAATATAGGTTGAAGCAATCCACTTCTTATTATATACTACTTATGGGTGATTTTAATATACATTTGTGTGATCTGCATTGTTTTATTGATGATCATTTAGGGCACAGTCATTCGGTGATCCCTCATTTTGAGCATTCATCTCAGGGGGAGTGTCTAGAGGCCCTTTTGACTGAAACCGATCTTTCTGAACCTGACTTTTTTAACCAATCTGAACGGTGTCCTACGTTTAAATCTAAGGCTAGAGATACTATTATTGATTATATATTCTTGTCCCCTATGTTGTTAGGTAAAGTAGTATTCTATAATGCTAGACTATCACCTTTTAGTGACCATAATCCTGTTATATTAGAACTGGATAAAAGTTGTGGCCTTCTGGGAAAAGGAGGAAAGAATTTGGGAGCTAACAGTGTGGCAACTCGTGATCACGGGAGGAGGCTTAAGTGGTCTAAAGTGATGCCTGACATCTTTTTCACGGACTTTTGTTCGAAAGCTAAAGGGCTTATCATAATATGTGCTGATTCTTCAAGCACCAAGGATGTGGTTCTTAGAGCCTTTGATGGCATCTGTAGACAGATAGCTGCGGATTTGACCATTAACACTAAATCAAGAACTACAAGTGGAGAAAGATGGTTCGATGAAGACTGCTCACGAGCCCACCGTTCTCTAGTTTTAGCCTTGAAAAGTTTACCTCGAGATAAGGCATTGATAGTGAGATTACGGAAGCAGTATAAGATAGCAGTTCATAGGCGGAAATCAGAGATTAAGGCAGAGGCCTGGAACGCTCTTCTATCTGTTGATGTTTTAAAGGATAGTTCAAGATTTTGGGCTATTGTAAACACTCCGTTTTTCTCCGGTCTGGAAAATGACACACAGGAATGTAATATTACAGAGGCACAGTGGTTGTCTCATTTTGAGGCAATCTATGGTTCCGATGAGGTACTGGACACCTCCCCCAGGATATTATCTCAGCAGGACACAGTATCACTTGTTTTTAATGAAGAGGAAATTGAGAGAGCAATAAAAGAGACCTCTAGCAATAAAGCACCTGGTCCTGACTGTGTTCCAGCAGACTTTTATAAATGTGATCCTAAATTCTGGGGGAAGATATTAGTTAATGTTTTTAATGCCTCTGGAATGCTCGGGTTTCCCGTATCCTGGTCTCAGTCTATTATTATTCCAGTTTTTAAAAAGGGCCAGAGAGGGGACCCGAGGTGTTATAGACCAATATCCCTGATTGATTCGGCGGTTAAAATACTAGGGAAAGTGATTTTAGTTAAAATTACAGACTGGGCCAATGATAATAAGATTTTATCTAATTTACAGTACGGTTTTAGACAAGGAAGAAGCACCATGGATCAGTGTCTTAACCTATATTTATTAATAAGCAAATACACTATGGCCAAAGAAGGTTCTCTGAAGTTGGCATTTATGGATTTATCTTCAGCGTTCGACCTGGTTAACAGGTCGAAGCTGTGGAGTATCTTGTTGGAAATGGGTATGGACCCGTGTCTAGTTTATTTTTGGCTGATCTTCATCGTGATCTTTTGCATCAGTCAGGATTTCCCAGGACGGCAAATGTACAAGGTCTTTTAAATCAAGAAGGGGTGTTCGACAGGGGTGTATATTGGCGCCCTTGCTCTTTACACTTTATATTAACGCCCTGGACAAAACTTTAGTGGAGGCGAGCCTGGATATTCCGCGTGTAGGAGACTGTCCAATTCCGGTTCTCCTATACGCGGATGATGCTGCTCTTTTGGCACGTACTGCGGTAGGCCTCCAGCGGCTTTTGGATGCTTTTGGGGCCTACATGAAGTCATTGGATCTGGTAGTGAACATCGGGAAGTCACATATTATGACAATGGGTCATAGAGTTAGAAAAGCCAAATCTTTTTATTGTAATGGGGTGGAAGTGTCCATGGTGTCCTCCTTTACATATTTAGGGGTATTATTTGATGAAAGAAGTTCTTGGGTACCTCAACAAATTTTTTTTTTAAATGCAGTCACTAGATCTACCTTAGCCTTATTAGGGTTTGCGCAGCGTCTGGGGGCAAGACTTGTAGAGGCCATTCTTAAGATATATAGATCGAAGTGTCTGGCGATCGCTGCCTATGGCTCATCTATATGGGGATTTAAACAGCAGGCAGGGGTGCAGATAGCTGAAAATAGATTTATACGTAGCCTCCTGTCTGTACCTCAATCAACCCCAACCTTTGCTATACACCAGGAACTGGGGTTGGGTTACGTTTCTGACATCCTGAGCACAGCCCCGTTACTTTGTTGGCTTAAAGTATGGCTTAACCCAGAATTAACTTTGAATCCTCAGATTCTGCGGGATTGTGTTAAATTGGATAAAGCTAGCAATATTAAGTGGCTGTTATATGTTAAGCTTGTGTTATCCAAAATAGGGCGGCCAGAATTATTTGAAGCCCCAGAAAGGATTAGGAAGGAAGACGTGAAGTGGGTCAAAATGAATTTTATGAATATATTAATGATGGAAAGGGAAGAACAAGAGTTACAGAAACCTTTAGTTAGGGCCCATTTTCTGACAAAGACAACTATTTTAATTGAGCCGTACTTGAAAATTGTTACTAAGCCGTTCCATCGTTGGCTCCTGACTAGGTTCCGTTTTAATTTGATTCACTTCTCGTTGGGTGATTATTCGGGTGGTGCAAACCTGAGGATGCAGGACCGTGTCAATGTGATAATTATTCTGCACAGGACACTTTACATTTTATGATGTTCTGTGATTTTTATGATGATATCCGTAGGAAGTTTTTAGTCCCTATATTGAATGGAAAGGGTTTTTACAGGTTAGACCTGCGCTACTTTATCTGCAAATGCTGAGTAACCCGTTGGACATTTGTAATATTGCTTGTTTTCTTGTTGCTGCTGTACGGCTTAGGAAAAAAGATATCCCACGTTAAATAATGTATAAATTTTAATGATAATATTTTTATGGAATTTTCTTTTTTAACTTTGTGATATCAGATATCGCTGAAACACACAAATATGGTTGTTTTATATATTTCACTCAAATGTTTACATAGAAATGTGTCTTTTTTTTGTATATAGTGTATTGTACTTTTATGATTTTAATTAATCAAATAAAGTGGATTGATGATGATGACTGATCAGCATGGTGCTCCTGTGCTTCATTTTTCCCATCCTTTATGTGGTTCAGCTTTTCCTCAGTTTCTTTTTAGCTATTCCTTGCATTTTGCCACTGATGCATTTTTGCCGAAGCCAACATTCAATGGGCGTGATTGGCCTAGTCTGATAGATTTCATCATGTTTTCCCCAGAGATGACAATGCATCTTTCAGATTACGGGGTACGATGCTAAGAGTTTAAGTGAGGATGAGAGATGATAAAGGGTTGTTAAGGATGAGTTATGTTTTGAGGCGGGTGTTTTGTAGGTGTAGAAAAAGGTTCCATCAGAAGTTCTAAGAAAGAAATTGGTGTGTTTGGCACATAAAGGAGATTTGGGCAGGAACCTAACTAATGCCAGATTGGGAGAACTTTATTAGTGGCCAGGCATGGACAAATTGGTGGGAGAAGTGGTTATGGATTGTGTTATGTATGCACAAGCAGACAAATTAAAAGTTGTAAGGTGGACACCCCTTGCACCAGTGTGAATCCCTAACGTGCCCTGGCAGAAGTTAGAAATTTATATTGTGGTGCCATTAGATCTATTGACACCCCCTGAGAAATGTGTACTTGTTTTACTTGTTATATTACCAAATGTCTACCTGCCAAATGTCTTAGTTCTGTGTCCTCTAAGGTTGTAATTGATTTTGTGAGAGAGGAATTCTCTAGAAGTGTATTGTGAGTGACAATGGAGTCCACTTTATTTTGCAAGAGATGTGTGATTTCTTAAATAATATGGAGATTGAACATCAACACACATCACTTTATCACTCCTAAGCCAATGGTTTGGCAGAGGTTATGAACAAAATGGTGAAGGGATGTGTACAAAGAGCACTGCGGAATGGATTGATGATGGTGGACACACTCAGGGAGACTTGTGTGCTCATAGGACCACTCCGAATAGCCTGACAGGGATTTCTCCATTTGAAGGGGTGAGATTAGCCACGACTAAACTGTACTCAGATAGTGGGCAGACAAAGCGGTGGAGTATAACAGTAGTTTGCACAGTAAACCGCCCTATCAGTTTGTCTCCTGGAACATAGCTGGTTTGGGTACTAAGCTACAGAATCCAGATTGGTTATTAATGTTTATATTTTTTGCTCTCAAGAGACTTGGGCACTCACATACCACTATTTAGATGGGTTTGCCAGCAATTTTTCCCCTGCAGCTCTGATTGGGGAAGGGAGGGCGTTCCACCTTTGTCTCTTTTTCATTCCCTGGGAGAGTTATTTGGGCTTTTTTTGGCTTCACCTAACTTCCAACTCTTATGGGTGGAAAGTATCTCAGTGAAATTCTGATTAGTTAATCTGTAAAATATTAACTCTGATCCCAATAATACTGATATCCTTACCTTCTTCAATGGGAAAGTTACAAAGCTTATTGGTAGCCATAATTGTTACATGGCAGTTGTCTGGACGGGCAATTTTAATTTCAAAATCTGTGAGCTCCCATGCATGCTGCTTGACTGATCAGCATGGTGCTCCTGTGCTTCATTTTTCCCATCCTTTATGTGGTTCAGCTTTTCCTCAGTTTCTTTTTAGCTATTCCTTGCATTTTGCCACTGATGCATTTTTGCCGAAGCCAACATTCAATGGGCGTGATTGGCCTAGTCTGATAGATTTCATCATGTTTTCCCCCAGAGATGACAATGCATCTTTCAGATTACGGGGTACACGAGAATCATAGCAATCATATTGATCATAGATTTTTGTCTGTTCTCTTTCGGGCTCATAAGAATTACGTAATCCATCCATTGAACCACCTTCATGTCTGTGTTGATAAGAATAAGGGGGTTTTATTGAAATGGAATCGAGTAGA
This sequence comes from Calotriton arnoldi, assembly GCA_963921515.1. Lineage (NCBI taxonomy): Eukaryota > Metazoa > Chordata > Amphibia > Caudata > Salamandridae > Calotriton > Calotriton arnoldi. The sequence continues at coordinate 190,252 of CAWUFW010016063.1, forward strand.
TAATGATAGTGTTCTGAGAAATCTGATTAACACGATGTATACTGTGTTCCTTACACGTTTAGATCTGGGTGTCAGCCCAGCTGAGCCCACTTCTTGCTACTCAATACTTTGTGCTTGTCATGGAACTGCAAATGGTTCCTATAAGGTCCTTTAAGAAAACTGTACATCCAGGATGGTTTGATAAGCAATGTTCTAAGGCACATAGCAACCTGGTCAAGGCACTTAAGACAGTACCCAGAATTCCGGAGTGGATATGTTTTTGTCAGACCCAATATAAGAAGGTTGAGGGCAAGAGAAAGGAAGATTTAAGAAATTATGAATTGCTTGTGGTAGCCAGTTCCAGCAAAGATCATAGGGCTTTTTGGCAGATCTTAAATTGTCCTTAATTCAAGGATGACATGGCATTGAGATTGGACACTGCAATTCTATCTGACAGTTGGCTCACTCATTTCACTAAAATCCATTCTGTTTCAGCACCTGGGGTGGGGGGGCTGGCAGCCCATACTATGAATAGAGATGATCGCTTAGACTCTTTGGCAATTAATCTCCATGATGTACAGGCAGCCTTGGTTAAGTGCCCTAGTGGTAAGGCACCCGGTCCTGATGGGGGTCCATGTGATATATTTAAAGATAACCCTACTGTGTGGATTCCTTTATTAACAAAACGTTCTGAACTTTGTTGCTTGCTTAGGCCCCCCCAGCTTTGTGGTCCACGTCACTATTGTTCCCATTTTCAAGAAGGGTAGCAAACAGCACCCTAAGTGTTATCAGACGATCTCTTTAATAGACTACAGCCAAGGTCATGAGCAGGATGCTCTTGCATAGGCTGGAGGGGTAGGCCAGTGCTAACAGCATTTTGTCTGACTTGCAATATGGTTTTAGAGCTGGTCTGGGGACCACAGAGCAATGCTTAAATCTTCATGTTTTAAGTAAAGATTTTATAGGTAAGGGCAGCAGTGTGTTTCTTGCGTTTATTGACATAAATTTAGCATTTGACTGTGTCAATCGTTCTAAACTTTGGGAGTTGATGTCTGGTATGGGGGTGGAGGATTGCATTGTCACCTTTTTGAGACAACTGTACGCTAGTGTTTGATATGGTCTGAAGGGTGAGACAACTGAACCCTTTGCTATTACTAGGGGGGGACGCCAGGGGTGCATACTTGCCCTTTTTCTCTTCTCCTTTTACATCAATGGTCTGGACAAATTCCTTGCTAGTTTTGGTCTGGATGTGCAGAGAGCAGGTTCGTGCCAAACACCAGCCAAGTGGATGACATGGTGCTGCTAGCTCGGACCTCGCTTGGCTTCCAGAGACTTCTGGACAAGTTCTGTCTTTTTATGGGTAATCTAGACCTTACCATTAATCAATCGAAGACACATGCTGTGGTCCTTGGTCCTAAGAGAAATAAAATATAACCTTTCTTTGTGAACAGCTGTAAAATTATCGCTGTTCCAACCTTTCCCTATTTAAGGGTTTTATTCGATGATAAGGGTAATTTGAACTCAATAGTGAGTAATATAGTGGCTGCTTTTGCTAACTCTGTTTAGGCTTTGTTTGAGTTTGCCTCAAAATTGGGGAAGAAACCCATTAAAGAATGAGTTGCAGTATACAGGGCGAAATGTGTTACCTATGGTGCAGGGGAGCAGGGTCTGAAGGCAGTGGGTGACACACAGAAGGTGGAGATGGATTTTTGAAAAGGTTGTTATCCGTGCCTCAGAGGTCTTCTAACTATATTTGTAATTTACAATTAGATCTAGATTATATTACAGACTATATTAAGGTACGACCCCTTTTCCTCTGGCTGAGTATCTGGACAAAGGAAGAGGCCTTGTTTAATCGCCTGGTATTGCGGGATTGTCTACAGACACACAATGCCCTGAAATTTCCTTGGCTAGTATATGTAAAGGAACTCAGCCTTATGATGAATATGCCTAAGCATATAATGAACATAGTCCCTTTCCTCTGTGCATGGAGATACAGTCAAACTAAAATTTCTTACTATGTGTTCGGAAGAGAGGGAGAGCACAGAGAGTCTGAAAAGTACTGCCACAACCTATATGCTTGCTTGGATGACTTTAGATATCAAGCCCTATCTCACCTGTGTTGCAGGGATTCTGCTTGGAAACAGAACTATGCCTTGGAAAACAGGACATCAGAATGTAGGGACTGAATCTCTCTACCGCGTCAGTGCCTGTAGGCCCAAATCCAACTAGCTCACAATGCCTCACCTGAACTCCTAACTTTTCCAGAGTGCAGGTGATTTTGGCAAATCTAGAACATGAACCTCTAGATCCCAAGGGAACCATGGAAACAGATCATCACATTTCATTCTCACTTATGCATGTCCATAGTAAACAGAAGAAAGACATGAAGGAAGTTTACAATATATGTATTGAAACTATTGTAGTCTATTTTGAACCAAGTGTGCTGCGATTAGTAAACAAATTCAACTAAGCATCGTAATCAACATTACTAGCAGGCTGTAAACAATGAAATACCCAACCATGGCAACTAATATATCTAACTAGGCCTACCCTCACTATTTGAGCACAGGGATATATTAGTAATCTCTGGGATGAGCACCGGACCCCATACCTACTGTGTGTGGTTAGGTGGTCCGCATCATAGTTGTAAACTCAGTTTATGCAAGGCTGCTGCCTCCGTTCCAAGACCGGTCTCTCTGCTGGAATTATCCTCTCTGCTCTCCAAAGGGGCCGAGACACGGTTGTTATGATAAGAACTATTGTGTTATGAAAGTGCAGCTGTGCTACCATGTTGTGTCTAAAAACGTTAGGAGATGTTGCTGACTTGGCACAAGAAAACAGTACATCATGTTGTTTGACCTTGTGTGAAATGTTCCGGCTGAATCCCAAAAAGAGTCACTGAATAACAATTAATATGTGCAGCATACTTCAAAAATAATATCATGTCACAAAAACAAATGAATTATGAGTGGCTGTACAAAGTAAAGGCAGCCTAAAGCAGCTACACTTGCAACCAAGGGACAACCAAAGTGGACCCAGAAGGGAAAACACCACACCCCCTTCTTGGTCGAGAAAGTAACTTAGCGACTAGCAAAATAATAAAAACACAAGCACAAGCTAAGCAAATTCAAGGCAATGTTAATAAACATGTTATACAAAAAAATGTATAATGATAATAAAAAATATAACGCAAATATTTTGAAAACGTGGCCAAATTAAGGTGACCCAGAGGCATCAAAGATTTCTTCCACAAGATCAATGTTTAATGAATCTAGAACGGACTCCATCCCTGAAGACGATGATTCCGCAAATGTCCCATTTCAATCAATCAATCAAGTAGTATTTGTATAGCGTGGCTAATCATCCGGGGGAGTATCCAGGTGCTGTGCTGCAGGTATCAGTTGAAGAGCCCATTTAAAAGCTCCAAAGAACAGATCTTCCTTGTTATTAGCCGATGCTGAGGAAGTAGACTGGAGACCTGCATCTGTGTAATTAGAGTCAGAGTTCGGTATTCCTTGTGTTGAAGCACCCATCTCCCCCGGAGGGAGTGGCTCGTGCCATGCATCTTGAAGCAGCTGCAAGTTCATGGGACACCTCCAAAAAAGGGTTGTTATTAGACACATCAACAGGGTGATGTCCAAAGGAACAGGCCATTGCAAACCCAAGCACAGATCCAGCATCCATTTTAAAGGGCACCATAGGCAATAAAACACGGGTTGTACACAGGTTAACCAGGCAGGTCGGAATGACAATGACCAGTCTGTATTCAGTTCCTGGAGCAAAAGGACTCCAAAGAGTCGAACTATGCGCTCACAGCACAGCTGGATCAGTGGTAGTTCCAGTACCACTGGGCTTCGATGGGAACAGCCATTGTGGAGTAACAAAAATAGAACCGAAATGCCACAAATGAGGAATAACAGCAAGGGTATGCCACCGAATGGATGATGAATGGATACATGCCGGTATTGCTTCAAACATCTTCTGGAAGTTACTGACTAAGCCAGTCCCGATTGTTTTAAAAAAGTGTGCTATACAGGCAGTATTGGAGGCATTAAATATTCAGTGCACAAGCTCGCTGAAGTATAATGGAATATTAGTGTTCAATGAAGACTGTAGTTCGCTGGATGTCCTTGCATCCTGCAGTTCACAAGTTTCTCGGGCAGATGATAATGCCACATCTTTTTGAAACAATAAGGCTTTGAGTCGGCTTAGTTTGGTAAAATCAGCCTTCAAAGTTGGAATTGAAGGCCACAATCAAATATCAGAGACCGTATGCATAGGTGGAAGAAGCACATTATTGCAGCAGGTCACTATCTGGGGCCGTGTTTGTCTGACAATTTTTCAATGCAAGACACAACCCATTTTATCTGTTTTTGTGATCATTATAGCACCCTGAGGCAGCACTATATTTTACCATTACGCAGAGGCAAAGGGTTTTTACAGGTCAAACCCACCCTGATTTACTTGCAGGTGTTGCAGTCCCCTGTAGTCTATTTTAGTGTGGGCTGTTTTTTGTCAGGAGCATTGGGACTGAGAGGAAAACACTTGCCCCTCCGAGGGCTGAGATGCCCGGCCATTTTTAATTTGCAATTTGAAGCAAAGTTAGGTTGAATATTAGTTCTTTAATTTTGTGTACACTACAGATGAGTTCTTTTTTATGGCAGTAGTGCCAAATAAGAGTTAATATAATGTTGACATGGTGGAGTGCCTGGGGATATTGGTATTGTGTCCTGGACAATTTTTTATCTGTTTTTAGAAAGTCTTTTATGATGGATGTTTATATGGCCATGTATTTTATAGTCAACCTATTAAATGGTTAATCATGACTTTATTGTAAAAATGGTGCTTTTTGCTGTTTTTTGATGAATTGCATTTTATCTCTTTAATTCATAACACCTTATGGAAGTAATGTTTGTTTGGTTTGTATAAAGTCTAATTAAAGTAAAGACTATATTTCACTGGATGTCTTTGCAACCTGCAGTTCAAAAGTGTCTCAGGCATATGTTAATGCCACATCTTTTTGAAACAATAAGGCTTTGACTCGGCTTAGCTTGTCAAGATCTGCCTTCTAAGTTGGAATTGAAGGCCACAATGAAATATCAGAGACCGTATGCGTAGGTGGAAGAAGCACATTATTGCAGCAGGTTACTATCTGGGAGACCGATAAAATATACGTCATCCCTGCCTTCATGCCGCAACAGTCTTGGTTGCTTAACATTAAATAACTTCCATTTGAAAGGACAGTGATGAGGGGTAGAATTGAAGGGGCTGGTATTCCTTTTAGAAAACAGGCCAAATTTGCTACCGAAGTGTTGCATGTGCAATGAATGATAATGTGTTTATAGACAAGTGAGTGACCGACAGAAGAGTTACATTCCTTTCCAGAAAGGAATACCTCTTTCTCAGCCCGTTCACATCGATAAAAGAATAGGAGTGACCATAACTCATGAATAAAGCTCCCTATTAGGGCTTCATATCTGCCCACTGTAAAATGTTTCATGCAAGCTGTAAAATGAAATGTTGAAATTGTCAAAGATATTATGCCATGCATCAACCACACTGCAGATGGTGTCTCTGTTAATGTGAATGGGAGCTGTTCTAACTTCTTGAAATGTAACATTGTGCAAGTGGTGTCTTTCTTGGACATGAGACGGTGTTTACGTGTCAGATTGAAAGGCAAGAAAAGCTGCGTAGAATTAAGGTAATGGCATGGCATGTGAACACTTTTGAGGCCCTGAAGTGTCCAACTAAACTGCATGATAGATATAAGCTGACTTTGCCCATAGTATAATGAAGACGTGTCACTGTGCATAATATTGATAACAGATGATACAATGTTATTCAAGTTGTAAATGCGAGAAGACAACATATTAATACTATTATCAACAACAGCAAGTACTTTAACCAAATTATCTTGATCAATTTGTCTTAAATGCGCAGCAGCTTCTATTTGTGATAGTTTCCAAATTTCATTGTATGTGGCATAAGTAAATCTTTTTGAACGCGTAGACTTAGCTTCACCGTTGCCGGCACACCTGCAGCATCGCCAAGAACACGGATCCAGCACAACCCGCCCACAAGAACACAACCGAACCGAAGACCCTGCAATGCATCCTCCTCAACGTCCGATCCCTCCACAAACACGCCACAGAAATCTTGGACCTCCTCGACAGCACCACCCCGGACGTAGCGTTCTTCACCGAAACCTGGACCAACACCACCTCGGGACCGGACATCGCCATCGCCATCCCCCAAGGATACAAGATCTCCAGGAAGGACCGCCCCACCCGCCCAGGAGGAGGAATCGCCATCGTCCACAAATCCAGCCTCCGCCTGAGCACACTCCCTGACGAGCCCACAGAACTGATGGAACACCTTCACTTCAAGATACTGGCCAGCCCCACCGCCACCCTCCGAGGAACCCTCATCTACCGACCCCCTGGACCCCGTGGACCCTTCGCCAACTCCATCACGGACATTATCTCCCCGCAGGCCATCGCATCCACCAACTACACCCTGCTGGGAGACCTCAACTTCCACCTCGACAACCAACTGGACCCCAACACCACATCCCTCCTGGACAACCTCTACAACATTGGACTGCGCCAGATCGTGACCGAGCCCACGCACTCAGCAGGACACACCCTCGACCCCCTCTTCACTACAGGAAACTCCATCACCTTCAGCCACACCACCGAACTCCCATGGACCGACCATCATTGCGTCCACTTCACCTTCAGAACACCCACCATCCACAGACACCAGCACCTGCTTCCACGAAGAAACTGGACCAAAATCACCGACGACCAGCTCACCTCCTCACTCAACAACTCCACCCCAACCATCGCGGAAAACGACGACCCCAACACCGCAGCCCGAACCCTGCATAGATGGATCTCGGACAGCACCAACACCATAGCCCCCTCAAGAAAAACAACAATACCCGCGACAAGAAAGCCAGATGGTTTACCACCGAACTTCGAGAGTCCAGAAGCACATGCCGCCGCCTCGAAAAGGCCTGGAGGAACACCAAATCCACAGAAGCCCACGACAACTTCAGAGCCGCCACCAACGCCCACCATCAACTTATCAGAGAAACGAGGAAAAAAGCGATTGAAGACAGAATCTCCACCCACGCGCACAACAGCAAGGAACTCTTCAGCATCATCAAGGAGTTCGCCCAACCCACTAGCGAGTCTACCGACATCCCTCCCTCACAAGACCTCTGCGACAAACTCGGCACCTTTTTCCACCACAAAATCAAGAGCATCTACGACAACTTCGACGAAGACAACCAACACACTGAACCCTCACCAACCACCCCCGACACCCGGAAACCAGCGATTGACGACTGGACAGCCCTCACCACCGAAGACACACTGAAGACAATGAAGTCAATCCACTCAGGGGCCCCCACGGACCCCTGCCCCCACCACATCTTCAACAGAGCCGCCGACACCATCGCACCCATGCTCCGCCACACCATCAACCGCTCCCTGGCGACCGCCTCATTCCCTGACGACTGGAAACACGCCGAGGTCAACCCCCTCCTAAAGAAACCCTCAGAGGACCCCACCGACCTCAAAAACTACAGACCCATCTCCCTGCTCCCGTTCCCAGCGAAAGTCATCGAGAAAGCCATCAACAGCCAACTCGCCACATTCATTGAAGAACACAACATCCTCGACTCCTCCCAATCCGGCTTCAGAAAAAACCACAGTACGGAAACCGCCCTCCTCACCGCAACAGACGACATCCGCACCCTACTGGACAAAGGAGAAACAGTAGCGCTCATCCTCCTCGACCTATCAGCGGCGTTCGACACAGTCTCCCACCGCACCCTAATACGCAGACTCTACGACGCAGGAATCCAGGACAAGGCCCTTGACTGGATCCGCTCCTTCCTCTCCGGCAGGACGCAGCGGGTCAGACTCCCCCTTTCCTCTCGGACCCCACACCTACCACCTGCGGAGTCCCCCAGGGCTCCTCCCTCAGCCCGACGCTCTTCAACGTCTACATGGCTCCACTCGCCCCCATCGCCAGAACCTACGGACTCAACATCGTGTCATACGCAGACGACACCCAGCTCATCCTCTCCCTATCCAACGAGCCCAACACCGCCAGACGCAACTTTCGAGAAGGCATGGAAGCCGTCGCCAAATGGATGAAAAACAGCTGCCTAAAACTAAACACCAACAAAACAGAAGTACTCATCATGGGCCCAAACCCCGATGCCTGGAGCGACACCTGGTGGCCCCCGCCCTCGGAAACCCACCAACCCCCACGGACCATGCACGCAACCTGGGAATCATCCTGGACTCCGAGCTCAAAATGGACCGCCAGATCAACTCTGTCTCGTCTTCCTGCTTCCACACCCTCCGCCTCCTTTGTAAGACCTTCAAATGGATCCCCCTCGAACACCGAAAGACCGTCACTCACGCCCTGGTCACCAGCAGACTCGACTACGGCAACGCACTCTACGCCGGAATAAACAAAAACCTCACCCGCAAGCTACAGAACATCCAGAACACCGCCGCAAGACTGGTCCTCAACCTGCCAAAACACTGCCACATCTCCCAGCACCTGCGCACCCTCCACTGGCTCCCTGTCGAGGCGAGAATCACCTTCAAGATGCTCACCCACGCACACAAGGCCCTCCACGGCACCGGACCAGCATACCTGAACAGCCGACTCAAATTCCACGCACCCCAAAGGACCCTACGATCAGCCCAGCTCTCCTACGCCGTGGTCCCCCACACCAGAAAGACCAGATCGGGAGGCCGCTCCTTCTCCTTCCTCGCGGCCAAAGCATGGAACGCCCTTCCGCTCCACCTCAGACAGACAACATCGCTCTCCATCTTCGCAAGAAACCTCAAAACCTGGCTCTTTGACAGACCCCCTCCTTGATGGATGGAACCTGCACCCCTCCCACCCCTAGCGCCTTGAGACCCTTACGGGTGAGTAGTCGCGCTTTAACAAACCCCTGATTGATTGATTGACTTAGGACCCAATAAAAAGCCAGATAGGTCCATGTTTTTCAAAAGGACAGAAAGATGTTGTTTTATTGCAGACAGTGTGGAATATTCAACCATTGTTGGCACAATTTCCCTACTGAATAGGTGGTGACAATGGCTGAGTGTTGAGAATGGGAATAACAGGGGTCGATCTGCTTGCCTTAAACCCCGGAGTGGAATTCAAAAAACGAGCATAACAACCACTTGAGTCCACTGGCCACAATAACCACCCATTTGGACCTGAAAGTGTGGAATTAAAGGTTCCATTCTGTAACATGATATCGAGTTGTTCTTCAGTATAATTTGTTAAACATTGCCAATTGTCAAATCGGGCAATGGAAGGAATGTTTGGTGCATTTATATCTTTAGTTTTTGCCAGTCCTAGACAAGTAATCTGTTGGACTGTATCACTCAGAAAAATAATTTGTGTTGGAATTAAGCAGCCTTGAAATAAGATTTCTGTCCCCTGAACTTGCTACGATTTAGTATCCCAAATTGATTTCATGTCAATGGTATCCTTCCAATAATCATAGCCTTTCAAGGCTAATTGTGTGACAAACAAGTCTGTATATATTAGGTTGGTTTGAGTGAGCATGTATTTCTTTGCTGGTGTAGGGACACGTTTAAAATAAAAAGCTTTCGCTACATGTTTTGGAGCTCCCTTGTGGGGGAGCAGGAGAATGTTCCCATTGTGTATAATTAAAAAGTGTTTGTTGAACACTACCTTGATGTAAATAATGATGTCCATAATGATGGTAACAGAACATTTCAACATAATTAGCAGAATTTAGATACAGGTCCTCAGATTCAAAACCAGTGTAGTATTCCAGCTCCAAGAGCATGGAGTTTACAGTCTTGACATACCAATCGTCAGAATGTAACCCTGGTACAATAACATCACCCATAGAAACCCTAAATGCAAAAGGAATCTGCAGAATTTCCGTCGGTCTGAAGATATCATAAGGTACTTTATCCCAAACAATTCCATCAGTTATGTGGATCAGCTGAAAAGTTCACAAGGGACAAGTCTCTTTTTAGCTTATGTGAAGATAAATGAGGCATTAAAGACCTCATCGACCAATTCTGTGACAGAATGTTCTGGAAGGTAATGTCCAGCAATAAGAAAACAGTCACAAATCCAATCCAAAGAAAAAGAAAAACCAAGGAAAGTGTTTTCCACACATATATCCAAGGAGGGACCCAATAAGTGCACTCCAGCCACAAAAAGAAAGTACAGGCCCTTCTAGGTGGAGTGTCTAAAATGGAGGAACTGTCAAAAGAGTCGGATGAAAAATCATCCATTCCCACAAAATAACCAGAATCAGTTAATTGAGAAACAGGAGTCACAGGTGCAATAAGAGAACTGGTAGTGTCCAGGAGAGGTGGATCAGTTTCAGCTGCAGAAGATGCAGTAGCAAGTACAGAACTCACTTCAGTCGTGTGGCTGGAATTAGAAGCAATATTGGGAATCGACTGAAGTTCCTTCTCGGTCCCCCCCCCCCCCAGTTGGGGAGAAACAGCTTTGATGGTTCTCACTAGCTGCAGAGGAATTTCCTGTATGGTAGTGAGGGTAGTTAGGGAACTAGCAAGGACTCCTCATGGCCTACTGTTTCGAATAGGCCACATGATGTAATTTGATGTGATCAATGGAGACAAAACAATTGACTTTAGAACCAGCAAACAGTGACAATATTACAGTTCTTGCACCTTGAATGCCAAGGATTGGCACCTGTGCTCTGCTCGGTATGATGGACCAAATTCCTTCTTTACCGCAATCCTTTCTCGAATAAGATCCCCAACTTGTGGGATCCAGCCAGAAGGTGGTGACTACTTCTTGATTTCCGTAGACGTCTACAATTGCTCGTTGTCTTCGCCGTCACGGACGTTTGGTAAATCCTGTATGTCAGCACAACGATCATTTAACTCAAAGGGCTTGGCTGCTGCCACAATGTCTGGACCTTCAAGGTCTGACCGTACATTTTGATGCCAAAAAGGTCCTTGTATGGGTCCGGCCACCCAGAGATCTTTTAGGGAGATTATTAAGTGCTCTTTGTACCCCATATAGGTGTTGAATCCAACTATGCCCTGTACCTAATACTCTAGCTGTTAAGGACTGCTTCAAGTCACGGTTCATCCTCTCCACAACAGAATTGCCCTGGGGTCGATATGGAGAAGAGTAATGTATCTCTACACCCAGGAAAGCCATAGAATCCCTATATGCTTTTGAGGCCAAAGCAGGGCCCTGGTCCGAATGGAATGTAGTGCATGCATATGTTCCGATAAAGACTTGCAAATCTTTAATAACAGTGCGAGCGTCAGCCAAACATTGCAGCCACACCCAGAGGAACCTGGAGCAAGAATCAACTGCAAATAGGATAAAATTAAACACTCTATCCGAATTAAGAGGACCACAGTGGTCCAAATAAATACAGCCGAAATGTTTGTTGGAAATCACCTGGTATGTCTACGGTGGTCGAACTACGGTGGAAGTTTTAATTTGTTGACAAATGTCACAACTAAGGACATAGTTCTTGGACTGTTTGTACAAGTCATGCCACCAATAACGTTGCTGTAGCAACTAAATTGTGGCTGCCACACCTGCATGTGTAGATGCAACACCTTTATGTGCATCTATCACTAAGGCTAGTCTGTGGTCTTGGTTGGGAATCAAACGAGCACCAACTTCTGGAATTGTAACTAAGGGAACATTTTGTTCACTTAAATGATATGTATATTTAGCCAGAAAGCCCCTAGGCAAAGAGGTGCCATCGCGTGTAGCATGAACGACAGCTAGTATATCATTGTCTACCCTCGTCTGAGAACGAGTAATCACAGCAACTGTTGCAATTGCAGCTGTAGATTTGGCCACTTCATCTGCTGAAGAATTCCCTATAACGTGTGGTCCAACACGTTGATGACCCTATGTATGAATGACATGAGCCTGTGGCAACCTATCTTTAAGGTCTGCCACTTTCAACCAAATTATGTTATGCTTTATTGGGTTATAAAGCTGCAGTTGTGCTACAGTGTTGTGTCTAAAAACGTTGGGAGATGTTGCTGCCCTGGCACAAGAAAACAGCACACCATGTTGTTTGAACTTGTACGAAATGTTCAGACTGAATCCCAAGAAGAGTCACTGAATAACAAATAATATGTGTAGCTTACTTCTAAAATAATATTATGTCACAAAAACAAACGTATTATGTGTGGCTGTACAAAGTAAAGCAAAACCAAAGGGGATGATGGACGGAGTGTTGAACATTGCAAGCACTCACCCCCAGTCAACTGATCTGGGTTTAATCCATCATCATTCTTTAGCTCACTCCGCCACCCCAGTTCAGACATGGCCATATGCAAGGATGCTTGTTTCCGGTCCAGGGAAGACATGGCTTGGCAGTTCGGGCTGGACTGTTCCCATGAGGCACAGGGTCAGACTGATTTGCATATGGCCATGTCTGAACTGGGGTGGCGGAGTGAGCTAAAGAATGATGATGGATTAAACCCAGATCAGTTGACTAGGGGTGAGTGCTTGCAATGTTCAACACTCCGTCCATCATCCCCTTTGGTTTTGCTATGTACAAAGCAAAGGCAGCCTAAAGCAGCTAATACCTGCAACCAAGGGAGAACCAAAGTGGGCCCAGAAGGGAAGACACTACACCTGAATCCATAGCAACTAACACATTTTTTTCTGATGCAGCTGGGATTGAACGTAGTTCATTGAATAGCTGCTTTTCCCACAGCTTTGCCCTGTATCAGGCATCTACCTTGTCCTTACGATTCCCTTTACCAACAATCAACAATTCATGTTTTATTTTTTTACATTTTCTGTGCACATTAGGAGAAGATGCTTGGTTCCCATCCTAAAGAGTGCTAATCTTGGGCAATGCAGACAGGCGTTGAGTCTAGTCCAATCACTGCCTTCAGCTTCTGTCTTTTGGGTTGTCGCAAAAGTTATACTAATTGTGATAAGAATGAGGAAGGATCTTTGATTTAATTTTGGCTGCACTTAAATTGTATGATAGATTCGCCTATTGTCCCCTTGGCTAGGACGACCATTTTTTATTATTTATGGATAGGTATGGCATGGTTTTTATTGTATGAGTGATGTTTTTATTTGAATGTTGGACATTTGTAATTAGTTTTTTATATATTTAGGTACGTGTTTCTTTTATGGTTAAAGTTTTAACGAATAAACAATTTGAATCAAATTGAGGTGGTTGAGTACCAGTAACAATACAAAAAAAATTAAGATCATTTGCGTGGTGTAAGAAGAGGTGAGTGGTGTGTGGGAAATATGGTATCTGTTAAGAAACCTAGGTTTGTGAAGAAAGGAGATTCTAATTTTATGGGCTTCAACAAGATAGTGAAGGTCAAGAGAATTTTGATGGTTGCGGAGTCTGGTGATGTGTGGAGTATGTCATAGTCGGTCAAGTCCGTAGATGTCACCAGCAAGTATTCTAACGATTGTCCTAACATTAGTGCTCCTTCAAAAGGAGAAGCAAGATACGGTAGGGATCATCATGACAAAAGATGATGATCGAAACCAATATGGTTAAAGGATTTTGCTTACTTTTTTTCCAAATGAAAGTGGTGGTACTTCTGTCTGACTCCTTTTCCAAACAAAACTGGTTATTCTATATCTCTAGGGGGATATACCTTGTTTGATTTTGTTATTATTTTTAATCTTTATTCCTTGTTACACTGAAGTTGTTTTTATTTCTGTTTTTAAGTTACATTTATTTCCCCAGACTAGGTCACCATTAAATTCATGTGTTGAATATTATGAAATAGCCCTTTTAAGTTCCTGTGTTGAATATTATGATATTATCTGTATTGTGCATTCATTTTTATGTAAAGGTTGTTGTGTAATTTTATATTGCTTTGTGTTAGGAGAAAGGGGGATTTGCGGTGGTCTGGCTTGATTGATAGCTGGTAGTGTGACAGACATGTATTCCATTTTGGAATACATGGGTGTGACCTTAGGGAGAGAATGCTAGTGAAGGGGAGCTGGTACGCCAAGGTCAGCTGGTGATGGACTTCAAAGAATTGGAATAACTCTTTACAAAGTATTTACTTTTTCCTATGCATGTTTCTTGGGTGACAAACATATCATGATGCTTTGGAGATTTGTGGTCTTTTTAGTGCCGGGATGCTCCTGGAATCATCTGTGCACTTTACAAATGACATAATTCAGTCATTCAAATTGAAACCATGAACTTTAATGCCAGCTGTTGCTTTTCTTTTGATGCTAAATAAATCCTTCCCTTTTCAGATTTATTAGTAAGTTTATTTATGTGTCCCTTATGCCCAATGCCAACATTTGCTGAATGGTATTTTATATTTTATACTACTGTACATTAGCTTACGTTGTGCCAGGTTATACCTACTCATTTCAACTTCTTTCCACTAGCTATAATTCAGCAAATCTTTGTATTATTTTTTGTGTAAATGTATCAACAGTCAAATATAAGGGGACATTCTGCATTCAAAAAATTGTCCCTCTTCCATTGTCTCATCAGGTAACTCTATGACATCATTATACGTACTACTATCCAAATTAATTTATAACATTTTTTCTTTTTATCATTTCTACCAGATTTCTGTCCGCTGATCAATTTGTCTGTCTTAATATTAGCTTGAACATATCTGTAGAACTTATTTCTACCCATCCACATTAATGTCACTCACACTAATTAAAATTAGCTTCTTTTATTTTGTATTTGAGCTGCTGCATCAATGAATACATGTCCATCACCAAGCTCCAGGGCCAATGTTCAGTAGTTACCAGCTATGGGTATGTCCACAGTGGAAGTATCCGTGTTAAGAGCAGGTAAAACATTTTCTACTTTACTTTTTGAGCCATATAATTACCACTCACCAATAACGTACAATCCCTAAGTGTGAAATGTCATTTTTGATATGCTGACGTGTGATCTATTGTGCACAAATGTCAGGTTTTGGAATGCACAAATCCCTAGTGTGCATGATAGTATCAAAAATGCACTTTAACTTTTAGCTCCTGGGCACGAGGAACCTGATGATGGTACCTTACTATCCACAAGCAGAGGACAGTGTGCAGTCCCAGGAAGAATTGGCTGAGGAGCAGACTGTTGGTCTCCAAAAATACCTCAAGGTGGGCCAGCAGTCCCTATCCCAGGGGGTAATATGACAGAGGCACGCATGGCTTAACCACGCGTGCCTCTGCAACACAGCCTGAACCACGAATGCGTTTTGACCACGCATACCTTTACCACGCATGCCTTTACCATGCAATTTTGTTGTAAAGGCATGTTTGGTAAGGGGACATGCGTGGTTAAGTTCGCCATTACCCAGTCGCGGACGTCATGACTCGCGGGTGGGGGCACGGGATAGGTCGCGCAGGGAGGGGGTCGCGCGGGGGGTAATTTAAAAAAGAAAAAGTTAACTTTCCTTCACCGGCCCGGTTCGGTCCCGCG
This sequence comes from Calotriton arnoldi, assembly GCA_963921515.1. NCBI lineage: Eukaryota > Metazoa > Chordata > Amphibia > Caudata > Salamandridae > Calotriton > Calotriton arnoldi. Next base: position 205,703 of record CAWUFW010016063.1, read on the forward strand.
TCGTCTCTGCTCCTCACAGGAAGCCGCCCAGGCAGCCTTCCTCCCCTCCCCTAAGCCAATTACAATGCTGCAATGGCAGCGTTGTGATTGGTCGGGACGCCGACCAGCCAGGCGTCTATGGGGAGGCCATTTTCTCCATGTAGGCTGCATGCAGCCTACATGGAGAAAAGGCAGAGTGCGCATGACTGGTTTGGTCGGCCCCAGAGGCCCGACCAAACAGTCATTGCCCTCAACAGTGGGCAAGCCACTCCTCCCCTGCCCTAGCGCATGACCGCACACCCACCCGCCCGCCCACAACCAAACCCTTCTGCTTTCTTGCAGTGCGAGAAGCAGAAACATAAAATGGTATTTATAATACCATTTTATGTTTCTGCTTCTCGCACTGCGAGAAAGCAGTGGGGCGACGCTCCTCCGCCCACATGGAGACGTCGCCCCTGCCACTACCCCGACCCCTCCTCCTGCCCTAAGCCCTAAAATTCTATCCCCCTACCTCGCCCCATCCCCCACCCGGATGCCTAAAACCTACCCTTTCTTGCCCTTAAAACTACCCCTTCTCCTCCCTGATGCTGGGACCTAAAACTCTGCCCCCTTTACAAAGAACTACCTTGACCCTCCCTTACCCTGAGGCCTAAAGCGTACCCCCCGCTGCCTGTAAAACTACCCCTTCCCCCACCCTGAGGCCTAAAACCCTTCTCCCTATAAAAAATCTACGCCGAACCCCCCTCACCCCTCACCCTGAGCCCTAAACCTATCCTCACCTCTAAACCCCCAAACCCAGCCCTTAAAACTATCCCTCACCCCTAAACCCCCCAAACTCAGCCCTTAAAAATACCCCAACCCCCTCCCCCCGAGCCCTAAAACTGAAAACTCTGTCCCCCTTCCAAAAATATCCCGACCCCCCACCCCCGACCTGAGCCCTAAAACAAACCCAAACCCTTTAAAACTGACCCAGCCCCAGCCCCACTTACCTGTCCGCGTTCCTGTCTGCATTCCGTTCCGATGCTTTCTCTCCTGATGCGTCCTCTCAGTCTCCCCGCCCACCTGGACAGCTAGACCATGCACTGCCTTAACCACGCAAATGCGTGGTTAAGGCAAGCGTGGTTTAGCTTGCGGGGAAACGTCACGCGTGGCTCAGCCCACGTAGTAAAGGCCGTTTCCCATTCCAAGGGAACAGCTTCAAAGCCATAGATGCTTATTCCAGCTACATAGGACTCTCCTCACTCCTCCTCTCAGCACGCTTGTACTCCAATTGACTCCTCTGCCCCATCCTGAAATGCAGGGGCATCTCCAGTCCTCTATTTGTGTACTGAGGGTGAAAACTCCTTGGTGAGGGGGAATGCTCGATCATTCGGCAATCGCCATCCCATAACCTTCCAGATGTCATGCAGAAGGGTGGTGGTTGGCATGGGCAAATCCTGCCCTCTGGGACAATCAATTTTTCCAGCAACAAACATCTGTATGAAGGAATATAGGAGACAGTTTGAAACATCGAATTTCACCAGCAATAGGTACAAAGGTTGTTAAAGAAACAGACCAGTATCTTGGATGACATTATCCAGTCAAGGTATGATAAAGTTGCACAGAGAACATCTCCTTGTGTCTTGGCCATGCACAAGATACAGGTCAGATAGGTGTCGCTATCACTCTGCAGGGCCAGCAAATATGCTTCAGTCAACTGGAGCACAGCATCAACCTATAAGGCCCCCACACCCACAAACCGTACCAACAACCCACCTGCACCACCAACTCCAACTACACAAAAAACAACCACAACTTACCATGTTGCAATCTAACGTTCTGCTCCACAGTAAAGTCCAGTGCTTGCAAAGAGACCTTTCTAAGCACGTTAATAAACATATAGTTGATAGCACAACACAAATCAAGGGAATTCATTTATCAGCCTCTGAATGATGATAGGCTGAATCTGCCCTTCTGTTATGTGAGAGTTACACTTAGATCTCTTCAGCTGACCCTCAACCTATGCAGAACATTCTTAAAGAGCACATCTTGCCCGGTTTCCTAAATGTCAATATAGCAACATTCTTAACCTTTTTAGGTCTGGGTTTTGTTAACACAGCTGTCAAACAGACCTATTGCTTATGAAATGCATAAAGTAGTCTTTGGGTCTGCCCCTTTAACTATTGGCACCCTTTGATCAGACTTTTCCAGCAATTGGCTTAAGACTTTGACAATCACTTCTTGACTCAGCCCTGTGGAGTATTCATCCCTGACATATTAGTATTGGCTGTCTGGGTGTATCCCTCCATCTCTACTTGAGTGCTTGTACAGCCCCTAAGGAGGGACTATTAAGCCCAGACTGATTAGCTTTGCCAATGCTTGTTGCTGTTTGTCGATATATTTATGAAACTGCGCTATTTAAGTAGCAAAATAGCTTGGTGGGTTATTGTATCTGACAAATTGTTTCATTTATTTGTATAGTGTATGCATACAATGCATCTGTAGATTCTCTGCTTAGGTGTATTTGCAAGATTTAAAGCCGATCAAAGTGATAAGAAAGGTATTTAACAGGTTTTGAACAATCTTATTGCAAAAGCCAATGCTTTTATTGTTATTGCCAGGGATATATTTCTTAAACTTTCATGGATGCTATCGCTGTGGAGTAAGGTCTTAGTTAAGTCTGTTATGTTTGATCAACCTTAAAAACATGCACATTTGTGAATCTTTGCATATTTTAGTTAGATTAGTAGTTAAGCACCTCACATTTCTGTGCCTGATCGCCCTAATGAGCATTGGGGCTCCACCTTCCTTATCTCTCCTCTTTTATTATACCAGTAGTGAATAATAAGTTGTGATTCACTACTGGTATAATAAAAGCAATGCTGACTCTGCAATGCTGGTGTTTGGCTCAGGTGCATAGAGCCTGCACCAGTCATTGGAGTGATTATCCAGGGCTGCCGAATTCCCAGCCTTGGCCTCAGGGGCCTACTCATTATTGATGTGCAGCAGCATCACTGGTACAGATATCCCTGGGTGCTGTAGGATTAAGCCGTGCTGTGCCCAAGGATACCCGTCAATCAAGCTGTCACCTAACTCTCTTCTCACTGACCCCACCCCACCTTAGACAAGATGGGAGAGGGTGAGGTGAAAAAGCAAAAAACTGGAAATTGGGGCTTACTCATCATTGCAAAGACTTCAGCCTTCGCTTTCCTGCTTCAGTCCTTGAAGTAGAAGGGAGCTGTGTTCCTGCTCTGAGGGTATAAACAGAACTGGCAACTGAAGCCGACCAGCTCAGGTAGTTGAAGATAAGCAAAAAAAAGTGAAATGTTTGCATGTGTATGTGTACGTGTGTTACAGATATATCGGAAAAAAAACTATTGTGATGCAGAAATTAGGGGTGGGCAGCAAACTCTGCTCCGCCGGCAGAGTTCGCTGAGTATTGCAACTCTGCACTCCACTTAGAAATGCGAAGTTTGGCAAAAACGTCACAAACTGCAGGTGAAGAGGAGTTTACCCGCATGCTGGTGCTCACCCCTGCAATCAAATTCCCCCTTAGTCTTGTTCACGCACCTCCCCTTTATAGCGGATCGCACAGAGGACAGGCAGTTCACACGGAAGCGGGCTGAGCTGCGTGCGATAGACTGCAGCAGTGGCGCTCCTCAAGAAGAGTGTGGAGAGGTATGGGTCGTGCTGGGGAAGGCTGTCAGTTGTGCGTGTGCCGGGCGCCCTGGTTGCACTGCCCTGGGAATGCATTCCCCGGGCTCGAGAGGCAAGCAGGAGTGCGGCCCGGTGCCTGGCAGCAGCCCTGGCATAGGTACAGCCCGTCCTGCCACCCCAAAACACTTGTCGTCCCCAGTGCCCCAGGAAGCCCGCTGCACAAGCGCTGCCTGTGGCACCTCTCATACCCATTGCTGGCTGCCTTCGTGTTACTGTGATTCCTCGCCCTGCATTTGGGATTGTTGTGCGCCTTGTGCTGGCAGAGACTCGCCCCGGGCATGGTGGCTCACGGCTCTCAACAAGGGCCCAAGCAGGAGGGACAGGTGGCTCGCGTATGGGCAGCTCATCAAAAGGCATTTGAATGCATCGCTCAGGGTCTGTGTATCGACGAAGTGCGCGAAGGTGAGAGGGCGGGTGGGTTGCCTTGTCATCACATCTCCGCAGTTCAAAAAAGATGAATGCTTAATTAAAAGGACCTTTTGCAAATATTCGTTTTCAGCGGTCATCCTGCCAAGATAAATAGGTTATTTAACTTCATTTGATATTCGGCTGATATTCGGCTGTTTAGATTTAAAAACGGTTGCAAATAACAGCGTCCCATGAAGAAGCCCGCTGTTGATTTACTGTTGATTGACGGTTTTAATGAAGTATGTTCTTTTTTATGAGACACTTCTGCTTTTTCTTTAAAAGCAAACCATTTGCAGTTGCTGTGAAAAATAAACTATGCCATTCATCTGCAATGATTGCTCTAAATGTAAGTACAGCATAACATGTCATATTAAACCACAGCGTTTTTGACTCTTCGCCTGACCGGCTCTATGGGTGACTGACTCAGTGTGTAAGTGGCTGTATGGGTGTATAAGTGGATATGTCAGTGGCTGTATTAGTGAGTGAGTGGGTGTATGAGTGGCTGTATGGGTGAGTGAGTGGATGTGTGTGTAGATCTATGAATCAGTGAGTGGGTGTGTAAGTACTGGTATGGTTCTGTGAATGGGTTTGTGAATAGTTGTGTGGGAGTGGGAGTAGGTGTATGAAAGGTTCTTTGGTGGTATATGTCGGTGCATTAGTGATTTTGTGATTTTGTGGATGGTGCCATCAGTGATGTCACTTGAGATGTCATCAGTGATGTCACTGACCATGTCATAAGTGATGTAATATATGAGATCATAAGCAGTGCATTGCGAGGGAGTGAGTTATAGTTTTTATTTTTTATTTTATTTATACATTTTCAAAAAGAAAACATGTACATCCATAAAGTCATTAGCAGTTGCTGGGCACACAAAATACAGGTATTACTTGCAGCATATTACAATGATTTCATACTCAATTACTATTGAGACAGGAATTAGCGTGACACCAATAAGTTTAAAAATGGGAAAGAGCAATGCAGAGCAATACAGTGTTGGTCATGGCCATCAAATATCATTTACTGTTAGCAAATAAGAAGTAAGAGGACTCCATATATCACAGGGTTTCGAGGCTCTAGGTAGTTCTTCAGCATAGCATGTGAGTTGATCTCAGCAGTATACCATGTCTTGCAACCATTGTCTAATTGTCGGCGCAGGTCTACCTCCCCAGCATATTGAGACTCTACGTTTGGCGAGTAAGAGCGCTACCGCCACCAACTTCCTAATAGAGGCTTTAATATTGATAACATTTCCCAGCAGACATAATTGGGGAGTACATGCTATGGGTGTCTCCACCATTAGTTGCAGAATGCGTGTGACCTGCCCCCAGAATGAGTTTACTTTCGGACAGGACCATGCTAAATGGTGAAAGTCAGCATCCGGGGCACCACATCTCTTACAATTGGCAACCTCACCATATTTATATAACTGAGCAGGGGTATAGTACATTTGATGTAAATATTCAAAATGTACCAATCTAAGATTGCCATTCGCTGTTAGTTGCCCCGTCAGTCTACAGCAGGTGCTCCAGTCTTCATCTGATAGCGGTTCGGAGAGAATTGCATTCCACTTATCTAATGAACTCCTCCCCACACCAGCCCCTTCCTTCTGTGAGGCACGATATAATCGTGACTAGTTTAGCACGTGTCGGGGTGGTGTAGAGGAGCTGCAGGGCCTCTAAAGTGGGTGGTTCTGCCGGAAACTGTGGGTATAGCGCACGCATAGCTGATCGCAATCTTGTGTACACAAACATTCGCATTGCAGCATTCTTCCCATCTCCATGAACAGTTGTGGCCTCCACAAATTGACCCCCGGGAAACACATCCCCCATGGTAGACAATCCTACCTCATTAAGAGTTTTCAGTGCACCAGCTTCCCCCGTCACTGAGATCGCATTATGGTGTAAGAGTGGCATATTTGGCGCATAGAGCGGCAATTTACGCACACGTCTTCCCAGTTCCTGCCACGCCCTGGCTGTGTTTTGCGCCGTGTCTATCTCCCCTTTGTCAAAAACTGTGTGTTTGTTGACTATCATGGCTTTAAGTGGTATCGGGTGCACTGCGCCTGCCTCCACCGCTACATGGGGAATAAAAGCTGGCGCTTGTTGCCAGTAGTAGGCATAGTGCGCTTGTGCGCAGAGATAATACAGCTGAAAATCTGGCGCTGTGAAACCACCCATCTCATAAGGGAGCGTTAAGATTTCCCATTTAACTCGCGGCTTTTTCCCGCTTCATGCAAGCGTGACTAACAAGGAGCGAAGCGTGTCGAAGAAGTGGCGCGTTAAATGCAAGGGTACATTCATGAATAAATATATGAATTGCGGAAGCACCACCATCTTCATTAATGCTATCCTGTCAGCGAATGACAATTGTAGTTTTATCCAACGATTCACTTGCTCTTCGAGTCGTGTGACGGCTTTACCATAATTAGTTTGAACAACCACCTGCGGATCTCTGTGAATCCATATCCCCAGATACTTCACTGGGTCTGTGCACCACTCCAGTGGGTAGTCTAATTCCAACTGTGGTGTGCTATCTGTTAGGGGCAAGATAATTGACTTAGCCCAATTTATCCCAAGGCCGGAGTACCCTTCAAATCGTATATATTCTCTGATAAGATGTGCTAAGTGTGTTGCCGGCTCGTGCATGTATAACACCATGTCGTCTGCATACATGGAGACTGCCAGGGGCCGCTGGTAAAAGCGCAGTGCTGCCTGCGCATAGCGTTGCCGCAGAATACATGCCAGTGGTTCCAATACTAGCGCAAACAGCAAGGGCGATAGCGGGCACCCCTGCCGCGTGCCCCGCTGTATCCTGAAGATATCCGACGTATGCCCGTTGATACTTACGCGTGCCACGGGGTCTGTATATAGCAATTTAACCCAGTTTGTAAAAATGAAAGGCACACCCATGCGATGTAAAATTGCAAACATATAGTTCCAGGAGATAGAATCAAATGCCTTAGCGGCGTCTAGCAGTACTGCCACCGCCGGCAAGGTAGGTTCCAGCACGTGCAACACTGCAAATAACGTGTGCAAATTGTGTGACGTAGATCTAGCGGGGACAAATCCTGATTGATCAGGAAGAACCATAACCGGAAGAAGCAGCCGCAGTCTATTAGCCAACACCTTCGCCAGAATGTTTACATCAGTATTTATCAAGGACAGGGGTCTGTATGAATCACACCTGTCCGGTGCCTTGTCAGGCTTTAACAAGGCGACAACCAATGCCTCTCGTAGAGTGGGAGGGAGACTCTGGGTGTCATACGCTTCCATGTACATTTCAAGAAGATTGGGGGCTAATATGTCTATATACTCTTTATAAAACTCGGCCGGTAGGCCATCGGTACCCGCTGCCTTGCCATTTGGCAACGCAGTAATGGCCTCGCGGATTTCTTCTAGCGTTAGTGGGTGCATTAGAAAATCTTGTTGTCTACGTGAGAGCCACACCAGTGCTATGTCATCCAGGTATTGCGCTATCTCTGCCTCTTTTGCCGCTTGCCGATTTGCATCCATTGACTGGTAATATTGCGCGAACGTTTTGAGTATATTGGGTGTATCATAATGTATAGTGTCGTCCCCTGTGATGGCTTTAACTATATAGTTCTGTCCCCATGAGTCTGTTATTCTGCTAGCCAACGTTTTCCCAGGCCTGCCCCCTTCGCCGTAATATCTATCTGTGTGCCTGCGCGACATATGACGTATTTCTTGGTCGGCTACTTCGTTATATTCTGTAATCTTTGTTTTAATATTCGCTAATGTAGCAGGATCCGCTGTATTGCTATATTCGCGCTCTAGGCCGCCCAGCTCACGCTCTAACCTACTCATATTGCCGTGCAGGGATTTCAAAACTCCAGCCTGTAGACCTATACATGCACCCCGTATGGTCACTTTAAATGCCTCCCAGAGCGTCCCTACACACGGAACCGATCCAGTGTTGTGTGAGAAATAATCCAAAATAGCTTCGCGAAATCCTTCGCAGAAAACCGGATCGAGCAAGGAGGAGGATTGTAGCCGCCACTGGAACTGTGGAGGAATGTGCGTTTGGTAGAGATATGGTGAGGAGGACCGGGGAGTGATCAGACAAGGTTCTAGGTAGGTGCTGGACATTTATAGTCCATGTATTCACATCATTCGTGACCAGCCAGTAGTCAATGCGGGACCAGGATTGGTGCACATACGAATGACACGTGCCCTCCCTCAAGCTCGGGTGTCTTAGTCGCCAAATGTCTGTCAATCCCAGGTTTAGCATACCGTTATGTACAGATGATGCTGCTTTTTTCAATGTGGGCTCAGCTGCTGACAAACGATCTATTTCCAGTGCTAACACAACATTAAGGTCCCCCCACATATAATTGTCAATGGAGGTAACTTGTATATTTTGCCCCACAATCTCTCATAAAAGGTAGGGTCATCAGTGTTGGGTCCATAGATGTTTACAATGAGCACCTTTGTACCGTAGAGCATACCTTGCACCAGTATGTATCGTCCCATCTCGTCCTCCTCCACATGTACGGGTTCGAATGGGATGCCTCTTTCTATCAATATCATGACACCCCTTGAATAAGAGGAGTAAGAGGCGGCCAGGCGCACCCCCGCCCATCTAGCGGCCACCGCCGAGACTGTATGTTTAGTAAGATGTGTCTCTTGTAATAGAGCTATCTGGACGTTGTGACGATCTAAGTAGGATAGTACCTGTCTTACTTTTTTGGGATTATTGAGGCCCCTGACATTCCAGGTTAACCATGAGATCCCATTAGTTTTAGTACCCGCCATGCCCTGTGGTGTTCAATGTGACAAAATGTCGTCTCAAGTAGCTCGTCCTTGAATGTGCCCATTCCCGCCAATTCCGTGTGCCCAATGCATTGTCAAAGACATATAGTTCCCCAACAACCCTCCCCTCCCTCTCCAGCATCAGAACCATGCTGAGAAGCCCTCCCCAAGTAACAAAACAACATCCATGCAACCACATGTCTTAATCTAGGACACCCACCACTATGGGTGCCCTAGTGTAACAGTGAACTGATGTGGGGTACTCCCTCTTAGGGGGTCACCAGTAGCCGTCAGCCCCCAGTGTGGTACCAGGGGGGGTCGAGGTGGTTATCAATAAACAGCTCAACCATAGGCCTAGTGACTACTAATGAATTCCGAATATGGATACAGTGCACTCCTCACCATTGTATGCACAACACCAGCAAAGAGCCAGCAACCCTTTAGACCTCACTTTCTATGTATGGTAAACATTGCAACGCGGGTATAGATGTAGCTATCGTAGCATAGCAACTAGAACTCTATAGAACAGACAGCATGACATCAATAATTAGTCTCTGTGTATCAACAGTCCGTATTCTACCCCAATTCGCTGAACATTAAGAATCTCACGTGCTCAGTCCTCTACATCAGCGTCGGCTCCTGCTGCTCTCGTCAATTCTTGCCGCTCGACCTGGCGCACATAGTGCAGGGCTTCTTTAGGTGTCGTGAAGATTCTAGCTTTGCCTGCATGCTGTATGCGCAACCGCGCGGGGTATAGCATTGCATATTGAATTTTTAGTGTTTGCGGTTTCTTTTTCACAGCATGGATATTCACGTCGCGCCTGCTGCACAGCCATTGTGAAGTCAGGGAATAACTCCACTTTCATCCCTTGGTAGGTAGTAGTCCCTTTATCCCTGGCCAGACGTAGTGACGTGTCCCGATCTCGATAGTTCAGGAGCCTGGCTATGATGGGGCGCGGAGGGGCCCCTGGCACGGGTTTAGGTGCCAGGGACCGATGAGCTCTCTCCACAATCAGTACATTCGAGAAGTGCTCCGCTCCCAGCATATCTTTAAGTAAAGTCTCGACATATAACTCCATGGCGCCCGTGTTGGTTGACTCTGGGATCCCCGTAATTCTCAGATTGTTCCTGCGAGAACGAGCCTCAAGATCCTCGTTCCGCGCCTTGATCACCACCAAGAGTTTTTCCATATTGGAGCATGAGGCGTTAACGACCTCCATCTGATCTTCAGTCGTTGAGATGCGCTGTTCTGCTTCTACTATCTTCGATCCATGTTTATCAAGTTTCGCTGCCATGCCGTCCATTCGCAGGTTAAGGTGATCTATCTTAGCGTCAATGGACTGCAGACTCTGTTGCATGCTAAGCATCATGCGCTCCAGTTTGCTACTAGCGCCTGCTTCCAACTCGGGCTCAGTGTCTGATGTAGCTGGAACGTGGGATTTCGTCAGCCGCCGAGTTTCAAAGTTCAGTTTTGCTTGCTGTTTGTCTGTCTTGCCCATGATTATGACCGCCTCTATAGGCCTGCGTCCATGGTGTCGCCGAGAGGTTACTACCAGGGTTATGTCCGCTGCTCAGTGCTCCACACAAGTAAGGATTATCCGAGGCGGGCAATGCTGTTGCACAATGTCGTGTGGGTTTCTCGCATATGGAACTCGCCGCTATGCGGGCGGCCGTCGTTAGGGTTGCTCAATGTAATTCCTCGTCAATTGCGATAGGAGTGACCCAAGACACCCTGCACACTCCGCACTTTGCCATCCACTGCTATGTATCGGCAACTAGTTTAACACAACCACAGTCAGTCCTTTTTGCAGCACTTACTGGGAGTGGTGTGGTGGGACAAATGGACACCAATCTTCGACTCACCAGTCCGGCACAACTTCTACACTCCAGCGCCACTCGCCCAAATCTAGGCAGGCCATAACCAGCAGCGTCCCCGGTTCAGCCGCAGGCCTCGTGAGCGGTATGTCGTGGCTCGACAACCAAGCCGGGTCTCCCCAGCCTCTGGGCCATTTGCGCGGCGTCCCGCAGCCCTCCCCAGAGGACTAGGTTACTTAGTACCTGCCACAGTGTTGGCGATTATTGCTGATCTGTGCTCCCAGTCTCTATTGTGTTCATCAGCACACAGGGCCTCTCCGCGGCGAGCTTCTAGGGCACTGAGGTGGCACTGTCAGTAGGTCGCCATTTTGCGCAGGAACCCAGCACCCATTTTGAAAGAGCATCAGGCCACCAGATATTCACCGCTGGGTTAGGAAGCGCTCATCCAGACAGCAGCACAAGTGGGGGTGGGAGCCTCACGGCCGCGTTCTCCGTTATCTAGCCGTATCGTCAAGATTCGGGGCCGCCACCCGCACATTCGGCCGCCAACAGCTCAGCGAAGCTCTTCGCAGCAGCCTCCCGCCGTGCGGTCTTTTCAGGGTTCAGCACAGCAGCAGCTGTGTCGCGCCTGGGCTCGGGCGCAGGCCCGCACTTCTCCGCTCCGCACCGGGAAGGTCCGTATCTCCGTGCGCTGTCCGCCACGACGTGGGACATTCAGGGCGCGGGTCGCGGCAGCCGAATCTTACCGCTTTCCGCTGGCGATATCAGGGCAGATCAGCTACAGCACTTCTCTGTCGTGGCTCTCCAGAGGGTGAGGGCAGCAGCGCAGCGCAGCAGCGACATCGGGCGCATAAGCAGATTTCAGCGCCGGGACCCCTCCGGAGCCGCCATTTTGCCCGGATACAATTTCTATGGCCAGCGGCTTGTAGAGGCTCAGAGTAGCGGCAGCAGAGTGATCAAAGTGCTCCTTGCATGATGAGGCGTCGGAATTTGGTCTTGTTGCCTATGGATGGCGTCGTTACTGCAGGATAATTAGCGGATTGTTCCCTCGACCAGCAGAGCAGCACTAAGGTGCGGCCATTTTGCTCTGGGCTCTCTAGCGCCCCCCGAGGGAGTGAGTTATAGTTAGCTCAGCTAACTATAACTGCTGAATTTCACTGGTTTTGTACAATTGAAACCTGAGCCTAATGATAATGTCCCTGCAAACTTTGTTTTTTTCAGTGAATTTGTAAGTTTTTTAAAATTCCATTTCCTAACTATAACATCCATGTAATCTTTGGTTTTTCAGTGAATTTCAAAGGTTTTTTAAATGCTAATTCGTAACTATAGCGTCCCTGTAACCTCTGCTTTTTTCAATGAATTTCTATGGTTTTTGTAAGTAGTAATCGTGTTTCCAGAGTGGTGGAGAAAGGGTCGGGGCTTCCAACCAGCTCTCAGGAATCCTCTATGTAGGACTTACAGGAGGTGCCAGGAGGACTCCTCGGCCCCCAAGGTCCCTCGGTATGCAAGAGGACTTCACTCCCTTAGCAGTAGTGCACCAGGAGGTGCATTTGCAGAGTGGTGGAGAAAGGGTGTGTGGCCTCTGAAGACCTCTTAGCAGTCCCGCTGTGTGGGACCTATTGGAGTTAACAGGATGGGTTGTTCCCCTCCCAAGGACCCTCAGGAGCCAAGGGGAATTCATCTCCCAACTAGTAGTGAGCCAGGAAGCGTGTTTGCAAAGTGGTGGAGAAAGCTGGTGGGGACACAAAGACCTCTGAGCAATCCCGCAGTGTGGGACTTACTGAATGTAACAGGAGGGGTAGTTGACCCCCAAGGGGGGCTGATAATGAACAAAGTGCGGGAGCCCGCGCTCAGTTTAATTTTTTTTTTACTGTGAATTTGAAAATTCGTCATGACCTTGTGGTAAAAATAAGGCCATGGTTTGGGGGTCAGGGTATTACTACCCTGGCCCCCTTCCTATAGTTTCATTTTTTGGGGGACTCAGTTAAGCCGAGTCCCAAGATGGCTGCCAGCACTTCCTGGTTGAAGTGTTGGCAGCAAATTAGAGCTGTGCATTTCCCTGCATGAGCTCTTCTTTTTTTGCGAAGGGTTAGCAGCCGGAGACATCACTAACTTTTTCTCCTTAAATTTCTCAAAAACTACCAAACGGATTTGCACCAAATAACAAAAAGCGCAATCTGCATAACAACATCTACCTTTCTGCCAAAAACGGTGTAATTCTGTCCAGTGGTTCGGGCTGTAGGGTCAACTACGCGTCCTATGAGAATTAAAATGGCAAAACACACTTTTTTGGAGCCCCCTTTTTCTCGGCCCCCGCTCAACGGATCACCTTCAAAACTTCCTATGCACAACAAGACTTACTACAACACTTTTTGTGGAAGCTTTTGTGAAGACTCCTTAACCGGCATCAAAGATATAGGCAAGTCAAAAAATACTTCTCCAATGGAAACTAGGTCCTAACTATAACTACCTACATATATATATATATATATATATGTATATATATTACCTTCTGGCGGTCGCCAGTAGGTAGTTATAGTTAGGACCTTGTTTCTATTCAAAAAGCGTTTGTTCTTTTTCCAATATCTTTGGTGCCATTTGACGAATCTTCGCAAAATTTTCAAAACTAATGGGGCACTCCGGTCAGCTCCTGTCTTGAAAGTTTCGGGGAGATTCGTCAAGCGGGGGCTGAGAAAAAAGGGGGGTCCCAAAACACATTTTCCCCATGTTAATTTCCATAGGAACTTTAGACACGGCTTCAGCCCGAACTGCTGAACGAAATTACACCAAATTTAGCAAAAAGGTAGCTCTTGGTTCAGAAAGCACTCTTTTTTTAAATGGTGTAAATCCGTTCAGTAGTTCCTGAGAAATTAAAAAAATAAAAATGTATATATCTGAGCACCGAGGAGGAGTCGAAACTCCTCCCGAGCACGAGCTGACTTCTGATTGGCTGCCAACACTCCAAACCAGGAAGTGTTGGCAGTCATCTTGTGACTCGGTAACCGAGTCACAAGAAATCAGAAAAAGGAAGATGAAAAATAAGAAAAGGCGGCAGGGTACAAACACCCTGACCCCTAGGCCTGCTCAGGGGGTCCCACAAGGACCCTCAGAAAAAAATTGTCATAATTCGCGCTGGGTGCGCGAACCCGCGCTTTGTTTTTGAATGCCCCTGGATGGGCTAGGTCCCGGGGCAATGCTGTTGTATGTTGCGGGGGCCCGCGGGGCCCCCCGCAGCCCCGGAAACCGCCACCTCCCTGAGACTTTATACAGAATGTGCGGGGGCATGAGGCACCCCCGCAGCCCTGGGGACTGCCACCTCCCCGGGGCAATGTGTAAATATGGGCGGGGGCCTCGCGGGCCCCCCAAGCCCCGGGGACCACCACCTCCCCGGGGCTTTATTGTAATAAGGTTGGGGGCCTTGCGGGCCCCCCCAAGCCCTGGGGACCGCCACCTCCCCAGGGCTTTGCTGAATAATTAGTGGGGGGGGCTCAAGCCCCTCCACACTGCCCTGGGGACCACCACCTCCCTGGGGCACTCTTTATTTAAATATGGGGGTCCGTTGCGGACCCCCGGGCCCCGGGGACCCCCCCAGGGTATTCTTAACCTTGGGAGGGGGGCCACATGGCCCCCCTCCTGGAGCCCTTGATGGCCCTGGGGACCGCCAACCCCAGGGCCAGCTCCTGCTATGTCCCAGGGTACCCACCCCCGGGACATTGCTGTTTGCTATGGCAGGGCGGGAGCACGGCTCCCGCGCTGTCATAGCAAACTCTGCTTTGGTTTTTGGACGCGCAAAAACCAAAGCAGATTGCTTTTACACAAGGGGAGCTGCATGTCAGCAGCTCCCCTTGTGCAAAAACAATGCGGGCTCCCGCAGGAGGCGGGGAGCCAGCTGGGACCGTGGGGGCATTGGGGCTCCCCCCACGGTCCCCAATGCTAAGGGCCGGCCACGGGGGATGGGGTCCCCGGGGCCATTAGTGGCCCAGGAGGGGGGCACGCGGCCCCCTCCCTTTTTAAAAAAACAACAATTGGCCGGGCCCCAGGGGATGGGGTCCCCGGGGTCGAAATCGGCCTGCGCGGCCCCCCTCCTCAAAATAAAATTATGAGTAATAATGGCCAAGCCCCGGGGGATGGGGTCCCCGGGGCCAATAGTTGCCCAGGGAAGGGGGGCCACGCGGCCCCCCTTCCATATAGTAAAAAAAATAAAGCAGAAGGCTGGCCCGGGAGATGGGGTTTCCGGGGCCATAATTGGCCTGAGGAGGGGGCCACGCGGCCCCCTCCAAATTAAAAAAAAAAAAACAAGTCTGGCCATGCCCCGGGGGATGGGGTCCCCGGGCCGAAATTGGCCTCGGGAGGGGGGCCGCACAGCCCCTTCCCGTTTTTTTTGGTTTAAAGTGTGCAGGCCCTGGGGGATGGGGTCCCCAGGGCCCAAAACATATTGAAAGAAGGGGGGCCACATAGCCCACCTTCAAAGAAATGTTTTTTTTAAAAAAGGCAAGCATCTCGCCGGAGGCCCCGCCCCCTCCCTGCACCACTCTGCAAATGCGCCCCCCTGGCGCGTTCTATGTTGGGGAATTAAGTCCCCTTGAATACTGGGGGTCCCTGGGGGCCAACTAGCCCACCAGGTACTTCCAGTAAGCGCCACACAGCTGGATTGCTGAGAGGTGGTCCGAGGCCATGCCCCTTTTTACACCACTCTGCAAACGTGCCTCTTGGCGCACTGCTGGTGGGGCGATGAGGTCTTCTTGTGTCCTCAGGACACAAGTGGACTTTCTCCCCTGAGCAGCAGTGTGCCAAGAGGTGCGTTAGCAGAGTAGTGTAAAAAGGGGCATGGCCTCGGACCACCTCTCTGCAATCCAGCTGTGTGGGACTTACTGGAGGTACCTGGTGGGCTAGTTGGCCCCCAGGGACCCACAGTATTCAAGGGGACTTAATCCCCCAACATAGAACGCGCCAGGGAGGCGTTTGCAGAGTGGTGGAGAAAGGGGGTGTGGCCTGTGTCCATCTTTCAGCAATCCCACTATCTGGGACATACTGGAGGTATCAGGTAGGCTAGTTGGCCCCTAAGGACCCCCAGCAGCGAAGGGGACTTTAATCCCCACCCAAGAGCGCGCCAGGAAGTGCGTTTGCAGAGTGGTGGGGAAAGGGGGCGTGGCCTGCTATGACAACTTAGCAATCCTGCTGTGTGGGACTTACTGGAGGTAATAGGAGGAGTAGTTGTCCCCCAAGGATGTCCTTGGGGGCCAACTACCCCTCTTGTTACCTCCAGTAAGTCCCACACAGTGGGATTGCTAAGACGTCTTCGGAGGCCATGCCCCTCTTTCTCCACCACTCTGCAAACACGCCTCCTGGCAGAGTACGGGATGGGGGAAGAAGTCCAATTTACTCCTGAGGGACTTTGGGGGCCAAGAAGTCTGTTTCTGCAACTCTCTTGCCTCATTCTGTACCTCTGTTGCTTCTTTCTGTACTTTTCTTGCCTCTTTCTGCCTCCTTCGAGCCTCTTTCAGCACCTCTGTTGCTTCTTTCTGCACTTCTCTTCCTTTTTTTTGCACCCCACCTGCCTCTTTCTGTACCTCTCTTGCCTCTTTTTGCACCTCTGTTAGTTGTTTCTGCACTGCTCTTGCTTTTTTCTGTACCTCTGTTGCTTCTTTCTGTACTTTTCTTGCCTCTTTCTGCACCCTTTGAGCCTCTTTCAGCACCTCTGTTGCTTCTTTCTGCACTTCTCTTCCCTTTTTTTGCACCCCTCCTGCCTCTTTCTGTACCTCTCTTGCCTCTTTGTGCACCTCTCCTACCTCTTTCTGCACTTCTCTTGCTTCTTTCTGCTCCGTTCGTGCCTCTTTCAGCACCTCTGTTGGTTCTTTCTGCACTGCTCTTGCTTCTATCTGCTACTCTCTTGCACATTTCTGTACCCCTCTTGCCTCTTTCTGCACCTCTCTTCCCTCTTTCTGCACCTCACTTGCCTCTTTCTGCACTTCTCTTGCTTCTTTCCACACCTCTGTTGCTTCTTTCAGCAATTCTCTTGCCTCTTTCTGCACTTCTCTTGCTTGTTTCTGCACCTCTCTTGCATCTTTCTGCATTTCTGTTGCCTCTTTCTGTACCTCACTTGCTTCTTTCTGCACCCCTCTTGCCTCTTTCTGCACCCCTCTTTTCTCTTTCTGCACCTCTCTTGCCTCTTTCTGTACCTCTGTTGCTTTTTTCTGCACTTCTCTTGCTTTTTCTGCACCGTTCGTGCCTCTTCCAGCACCTCTGTTGCTTCTTTCTGCACTTCTCTTCCATCTTTCTGCACCCCTCCTGCCTCTTTCTGTACCTCTCTTGCCTCTTTGTGCACTTCTCCTACCTTTTTCTGCACCCCTCTTGCCTCTTTTTGCACCTCTGTTGGTTCTTTCTGCACCTCACGTGCCTCCTTCTGCACTTCTCTTGCTTCTTTCTACACCTCTGTTGCTTCTTTCAGCAATTCTCTTGCCTCTTTTTGCACTACTCTTGCCTCTTTCTGCACCGCTGACTTAGAGGTAGTTTTAATCCCCCTGCCCTATTATGTACTAGGGCCTTACAGCGGAGGTCATGCGAATCACAGGGGTCCCCCAACCCATAGTGTACCCTAGTATATGTAGGTGTTTTCACTGTAGTCTAAGTGTCTTTCAGCATAGCACTGGCTCTGGGCCTGGTTAGTCAGAGTCAGTTACCACCAGTACCAGTCAGCAAAATGTTGGGGGCACAGGATGACTTTGCAACAAGGCCTCTTTCTGCATCTCTGTTGGTTCTTTCTGCATATCTCTTGCTTCTTTCTGTACTTTTCTTCGTCTTTCTGGACTTCTGTTGCTTCTTTCTGTATTTCTCTTGCTTCTTTCTGCGCCTTTCTTCCTCTTTCTGCACATGTCCTACCTCTGTAGGCATAATTAGAAATTAGCATTTAAAAAACCTTTGAAATTCACTGAAAAAACCATAGGTTTCAGGGACATTATAGTTAGAAATTAGCATTTAAAAAACCTTTGAAATTCACTGAAAAAACCATAGGTTTCAGGGACGTTATAGTTAGAAATTATCATTTAAAAAACCTTAGAAATTCAATGAAAAAACCACAGGTTTCAGGGACGTTATAGTTAGTTGGACAGTTCACTCATACAAAACCAGAGAAATTCGTCTGTTATAGTTAGTTGAGCTAACTATAACTCGCGCCCCCGCAATGCACTGTTGATGACGTCACATATTACATCATTCATGACATGGTCGTTGACATCACTGATGACTTCACTGAACTAACTATAACGGCCGAATTTCTCTGGTTTTGTACGAGTGAAATGTCGAACTACCTATAACGTCCCTGAAACCTGTAGTTTTTTCAGTGAATATATATTTATATATATATATATATATATCTTACCTACTGGCGGTCACCAGTAGGTAGTTATAGTTAGGACCTAGTTTCCATAGGAAAAGCGTTTTTTGATTTGTCAATATCTTTGGCGCCGGTTGACGAATCTTCGTGAAATTTTCAAAACTAATGTGGCGCTCTTTTCAGCTCCTGTCTTGAAAGTTTCGGGGTGATTCGTCAAGCGGGGGCCGAAAAAAAGGGGGGTCCCAAAGCGCCTTTTCTCCATGTTAATTTCCATAGGAACTTTTGTTGCGGCTACAGCCCGAACTGCTGAACGGAATTACACCAAATTTGGCAGAGAGGTAGCTCTTGGTCCAGAGTGCATTCTTTGCTTTAAATGGTGTAAATCCTTTCAGTAATTCCTGAGAAATTTGAAAATAAAAAATATCGATATCTGGTGACCGCGGTGGATCCGCGAACCCTCCCGATCATGAGCTTCATTCTCATTGGCTGCCAACACTTCAAACCAAGAAGTGTTGGCAGCCATCTTGTGACACGGTAAAACCGAGTCACAAGAAAACAGTTAAAAAATTATACAAAACAAGAAAAGGGGGCAGGGTAGAAACACCCTGACCCCCTAGGCCTGCTCACGCATTTTTTTCAGCTGGAGTCACGCTGTGTGCGTGAATCTGGTAGAAAAAAGAAAACAACAAAGCGCGGGCTCCTGAGCTTCGTTTTCCTTAAGCCCCCGGGTGGGCCAGGTCCCGGGGGTAATCAAAATTTATGTAGCGGGGGCCCGCGGTGGCCCCCACAGCCCTGGGGACCACCACCTCCCTGGGGCTTTGCTCATAATGTGCGGGGGCACATGGACCCCCCGCTGCCCCGGGGACCACCACCTCCCCGGGGCATCTGTAATTATGTGCAGGGGGGCCTCGTGGGCCCCCCAAGCCCTGGGGACTGCCACCTCCCTGGGGCTTAAATATAAATAAAGAAAGTTTGGGGGGCTCCTGCCCCTCCCCACACTGCCCTGGGAACCACCACCTCCCTGGGGCAAACTTTAATTTTGGGTGGGGGTCTGTTGCGGACCCCCGGGGACCATCACCTCCCCGGGGCTTTTCATATGAAGGGACAGGGCCGCGCGGCCCCCCTCCTGGAGCCCTCTATGGCTCTGGGGACCTCCACCCCCCAGGGCCAGCTCCAGCAATGTCCGGGGGTGCCCATCCCCGGGACATTGCAGTTTGCAATGACAGGGCGGGAGCACGGCTCCCGACCTGTCATTGCAAACTATGCTTCGTTTCATGGAAGCGAGAGTGGAAAACCTGCTCTTGCTTCCATGAAGCCAAGCAGATTGCTTTTGGAGAAGGGGAGCAGCATGTTAGCAGCTCCCCTTGTCCAAAAGCAATGCCGGCTCCTGCAGGAGTTGGGGAGCCGGCTGGGGCCGTGGGGGCATTGGGGCTCCCCCGCGGTCCCCAACGAGAGGGCCGGCCCCGGGGGATGGGGACCCCGGGGCCAGAAGTGGCCATGGGGAGGGGGGCCACGCGGCCCTCCTCCTCCTGGGAAAAAATAAATACAATTTTTAAATGGGGCCAGGCCCCGGGGATGGGGTCCCCAGGGCCAATAGTGGCCAAGGGAAGGGGGGGCCACGCAGCCCCCCTCCCATAAAAATTTAAAAAATGGAAAAAAAACGAGGCCAGGCCCTGGGGGATGGGGTCCCCGGGGCCAAAAGTGGCCCAGGGAAGGGTGACCACACGGCCCCTTTCTGTATTGATAATAATAAAAAAAAAAACGAGGCCATGCCCGGGGGGATGGGGTCCCTGGGGCCAAAATCGGTCTCGGGAGGGGGGCCGCGCAACCCCCTTCCCATTTTTTTATTTTTTTTAAATGGGTCAGGCCCTGGGGGATGGGGTCCCAGGGCCCACAAAATATTGTGAGAATGGGGGCCACACAGTCCCCTTCTAACAAAAAAAGAAAAAAAAAAGAAAAGCCACATCTCCCCGGAGGCCCCGCCCCCTCCCTGTACCACTTTGCAAACGCGCCTCCTGGCACGTTCTAAGTTGGGGGATTAAGTCCCCTTGGATCCTGAGGGTCCCTGGGGGCCAACTAGACCACCAGATACCTCCAGTAAGCCCCACACAGTGGGATTGCTGAGAGGTGGTCTGAGGCCACACCCCTTTTTACACCACTCTGCAAACGCGCCTCTTGGCGCATTGCTGGTGGGGCGAAGAGGTCCTCTTCTGTCCGGCGGACCTCAGCACTAAAGTGGACTTCATCCCTCGGGCAGCAGTGCACCAGGAGGTGCGTTTGCAGAGTGGTCTTGGACCACTCTCAGCAATCCAGCTGTGTGGGGCTTACTGGAGGTACCTGGTGTGCTAGTTGGCCCCCAGGGACCCTCAGGAGGCAAGGGGACTTAACCCCCAACCCAGAACGTGCCAGGAGGCATGTTTGCAGAGTGGTGGAGAAATGGGGCATGGCCTGTGTCCACCTGTCAGCTATCCCACTATCTGGGGCATACTGGAGATATCAGGTAGGCTAGTTGGCCCCTAAGGACCCCCAGCAGCGAAGTGGACTTTAATCCCCATCCAAGAGCGCACCAGGGAGCGCGTTTGCAGAGTGGCGGGGAAAGGGGGCGTGGCCTGCAATGAGAACTTAGCAATGCTGTTGTGTGGGACTTACTGGAGGTAATAGAAGGGGTAATTGGCCCCCAAGGTTGTCCTTGGGGGCCAACTACCCCTCCTGTTACCTCCAGTAAGTCCCACACAGTGGTATTGGTAAGATGTCTTCGGAGGCCACACCCCCCTTTCTCCACCGCTCTGCAAACCTGCCTCCTGGCACACTACGGGTTTGGGGATGAAGTCCACTTTGCTCCTGAGGGAGTTTGGGGGCCAAGAAGCTGTCCTGGTACCTCCTGTAAGTCCTACGCAGCAGAATTCTTGAGCACTGGTCAGAGGCCCAGCCCCCTTTCTCCACCTCTCTGCAAACGTGACTACTAGTTAAAGAAGTATTTGCAATTTAATAGGTTTCGCATTTATGAGAGTTTGAGCTATTGGCGTTGTAAATGTAAAAGTGTTTTACTAATGTTTCTTGGAGTGGAGTGGATGTAGGTTGTGTGTAGTGGAATTATGTGGTATGATGTGCAGTGAAATTATGTGGATAGAAAGTATGTGGTATTTAGTGTATAGGAATTATGTAGAGTGGGAGTATGTGTTATGGAGAGTAATTGTGTGGTATGATAGTCTGTGTTGTGGAGTGGTAACCTCAGGTTTAGTATTCCTCATTTCATAGAAGCTAAACTATAAACTCAATGAGACAAAAAAAGAAGGAACCACTGAGGAGCACTTCTGGATCTAGTCAGAGGTATGACCCAGGCCACTAGAATTATGCGACTGTTTGGCTGCACCGACTTTTGCATAATTATACATTTTTCGCATTTGCCACATAATCTATTATTTGCTGCATAATCTGCAGATTTGAACAAAAAAAACCTTGTTTCTAGCTCAAACAGCACCAAAAATGCAGCGACAAGTGTTACAGCGTGGTGGAAGGCCCGTTGCAAACCTAGAATAGTCACCTGGTACTTATTGCTAAATGTGGGTATTAAATTGGTACTAATGGTGTGCAAACCACTCTTGCTTCTTTCTGCGCCTCTCTTGCCTCTTTCTGTATTTCTGTTTCTTCTTTCTGCACCCTTCTTTCTTTTTCTGTACTTCTTTTGCCTCTTTCTGCTCATCTCTTCCACTTTCTGCACCTCTCTTGCCTCTTTCTGCACCTCTGTTGCCTCTTTCTGCACCTCATTAGCTTCTTTCTGTACCCCTCTTGCCACTTTCTGCACCCTTCCTCCCTCTTTCTGCACCTCTTTTGCCTCTTTCTGTACCCCTGTTCCCTCTTTCTGCACCTCTCCTGCCTGTTTCTGCACCTCTCCTGCCTCTTTCTACACTTCTCCTGCCTCTTTCTGCACCTACGTTGCTTCTTTCTGCACTTCTGTTGCCTCTTTCTGTCCCCCTCTTGCCTCTTTCTGCACCTCTGTTGCTTCTTTCTGCACCCCTCTTGCCTCTTTCTGCACCCTTCTTCCCTCTTTGTGCAACTCTCTTGCCTCTTTCTACACCTCTCTTCCCTCTTTCTATACCCTCCTGCCTCTTTGTGCACCTCTGTTCCTTCTTTCTGCACTTCTCTTGCCTCTTTCTGCACCCCTCTTGCCTCTTTCTGCACTTCTGTTGGTTCTTTTGCACTGCTCTTGCTTCTTTCTGCACCTCTCTTGCAAATTTCTGCACCCCTCTTGCCTCTGTCTGCAACCCTGTTCCCTCTTTCTGCACCTCTTTTTCCTGTTTCTGCAACTTTCTTGCTTCTTTCTGCACCCCTGTTGTCTCTTTCTGCACTCGTCTTCTCTCTTTCTGCACCTCTCTTGCTTCTTTCTGTACTTTTCTTGCTTCTTTCTGCACCTCTCTTGCTTCTTTCTGCACCCTTCTTCCTTTTTTTGCATCCCTCTTGCCTCTTTCTGCAGTTCTCTTGCCATTATCTGCACCTCTCTTGCCTCCTTCTGCACCTCACCTGCTTCTTTCTGCACTTCTCTTGCTTCTTTCTACACCTCTGTTGCTTCTTTCAGCAATTCTCTTGCCTCTTTCTGCACTTCTCTTGCTTGTTTCTGCACCTCTCTTGCCTCTCTCAGCCCCTCTGTTGCTTTTTTCTATACTTCTTTTCCTTCTTTCTGCATCCCTCCTGCCCCTTTCTGTACCTCTCTTGCCTCTTTGTGCACCTCTCCTACCTCTTTCTGTACCCCTCTTGCCTATTTTTGCACCTCTGTTGGTTCTTTCTGCACTGTTCTTGCTTCTTTCTGCACTGCTCTTGCTTCTTTCTGCACCTCTCTTGCAAATTTCTGCATCCCTCTTACCTCTTTCTGCACCCCTGTTCCCTCTTTCTGCACCCCTGTTCCCTCTTTCTGCATCTTTCTTGCCTGTTTCTGCACCTCTCTTGCCTCTTTCGGCACCTCTGTTGCTTCTTTCTGCACTTCTCTTGCCTCTTTCTGAACCCCTCTTGCCTCTTTCAGCACCTCTGTTGCTTCTTTCTGCACTTCTCTTGCCTCTTTCTGTACCACTTTTGCCTCTTTGTGCACCTCTCCTGCCTCTTTCTGCACCTCTTTTGCTTCTTTCTGTACTTTTCTTGCCTCTTTCTGCATCCCTCTTGCCTCTTTCGTTACCTCTCTTCCCTCTTTCTGCATCTCTCTTGCCTGTTTCTGCAACTCTCTTGCCTCTTTCTGCAGTTCTCTTGCCTCCTTCTGCATCTTACTTGCCTCTTTCTGTACTTCTCTTGCTTCTTTCTGCACCCTTCTTCCCATTTTCTGCATTTCTCTTGCCTCTTTCTGCACCTCTCTTGCCTCTTTCTGCACATCTTTTGGTTCTTTCTGCACTGCTCTTGCCTCTTTCTGTACCCCTCTTGCCTCTTTCTGCACCTCTGATGGTTCTTTCTGCACTGCTCTTGCTTCTTTCTGCATCTCTGTTGCAAATTTCTGTATCCCTCTTGCCTCTTTCTGTACCCCTCTTCCCTCTTTCTGCACCTCTCTTGCCTCTGTCTGCACATCTGTTCCCTCTTTATGCACCTCTTTTGCCTGTTTCTGCAACTCTCTTGCCTCTTTCTGCAGTTCTCTTGCCTCCTTCTGCACCTCACTTGCCTCTCACTGCACTTCTCTTGCTTCTTTCTGCACCCTTCTTCCCTTTTTCTGTACATCTCTTGCCTCTTTCTGCACCTCTCTTGCCTCTTTCTGCACATCTCTTGGTTCTTTCTGCACTGCTTTTGCCTCTTTCTGTACCCCCTTCCCTCTTTCTGCACTTTTCTTGCGTCTGTCTCCACCCCTGTTCCCTCTTTCTGCACCTCTTTTGTCTGTTTCTGCAACACTCGTCCCTATTTCTGCAGTTCTCTTGCCTCCTTCTCCTTCTCTGTTGCCTCTTTCTTCACCCCCCTTGGCTCTTTCTGCACCCCTGTTGCTTTATTCTGCACTTCTCTTGCTTCTTTCTGCACCTCTCTTGCTTCTTTCTGTACCCCTCTTGCCTCTTTCTGTATCCTTCTTCCCTTTTTGTGCATCTCTCTTTGCACCTCTCTTGCCTCTTTCTGGACCCCTCTTGCCTCTTTCTGTACCTCTCTTGCTTCTTTCTGCACCCTTCTTCCCTTTTCCTGCACCTGTCTTGCCTCTTTCTGCACTTCGTTGCCTCTTTCTGCAGTTCTCTTGCCTCTTTCTGCACCGTCTTCCCTCTTTCTGTACCTCTTTTGCTTCTTTCTGCACTTCTCTTGCGTCTTTCTGCACCCCTCTTGCCTCTTTCTGCACCTCTCTTGGTTTTTTCTGCACTGCTCTTGCTTCTTTCTGTACCTCTCTTGCAAATTTCTGCACCCCTCTTGCCTCTTTCTGCACCCCTCTTCCCTCTTTCTGCAATTCTCTTGCCTCTGTCTGCACCCCGTTCCCTCTTTCTGCACATCTTTTGTCTGTTTCTGCAACTCTCCTGCCTCTTTGTGCAGTTCTCTTGCCTACTTCTGCACCTCTGTTGCCTCTTTCTGCACCCCTCTTGCCTCTTTATGCACCCTTCTTCCCTCTTTGTGCATCTCTCTTGCCTCTTTCTGCACTTCTTTCCTCTTTCTGCACCCCTCTTGCCTCTTTCTGCATCTCCATAGGTTCTTTGTGCACTTCTCTTGCTTTTTTCTGCATCTCTCTTGCTTTTTTCTGCATCCCTCTTGCCTCTTTCTGTACATCTGTTGCTTCTTTCTGCACTTCTCTTGCTTCTACCTTTTTGTACACAAATGTACAGAGTATGCTGTTTGAAACACAGGTATTCAAGTATTTGTATGTTTATTTTTATGTAACGTGTCACTAGGTAAAAGCAGAGACACACACATGCATACCTTCACAAACGTGGTCAGACTTACAACAGTGATATGCTTAGGATTGATGTTTTATATTTGGTAGGCCTAACATTCTGAGCAGTCGATTAATATTGAACCTTCAAGAGAAAAGTGAGGTTTAAGACATCTTGGGAGACGGATTAGTGATTAGGCTACTTTGTATGAGTCTGTTGTAAGGTACAGTCAAAGTAGGCCTCTTTCTGCAGTTCTGTTGGTTCTTTCTGCACATCTCTTGCTTCTTTCTGCACCTTTCTTCCTCTTTCTGGACCTTTCTTACCTCTTTCTGCACTTCTCTGCTTCTTTCTGCGCCTTTCTTCCTCTTTCTGCACATGTACTACCTATGTAGGCATAGTTAGAAATTAGCATTTGAAAAACCTTAGAAATTCACTGAAAAAAACCAGAGGTTTCAAGGAAATTATAGTTAGGGATTAGCATTTAAAAAACCTTAGAAATTCACTGAAAAAACACAGATTTCAGGGACGTTATAGTTAGAAATTAGCATTTAAAAAACCTGAGAAATTCACTGAAAAAACCATAGGTTTCAGGTCCGTTATAGTTAGAAATTAGCATTTAAAAAACCTTAGAAATTCACTGAAAAAACCACAGGTTTCAGGGATGTTATAGTTAGTTGGACATTTCACTCGTACAAAACCAGAGAAATTCGGCCGTTATAGTTAGTTGAGCTAACTATAACTCACGCCCCCGTGATGCACTGCTGATGACGTCACATATTATATCACTCTTGACATGGTCAGTGACATCACTGATGACATCACTGATTACATCACTGATGACATCTCAAATGACATCACTGATGACATCACTGATGACATCATCCAGTGTCTGTGTGTTTCTGTAAAGTTTAAATATGTTTTATATATATATATATATATGCCAAGGTGGATTGAAGAATGAGTGGGTGTATGAGTGTCTGTATGGATGATTTAGTAGGTGTATGACTGAGTGTATAAGTGAGTGATTAAACGTTTCTTACTGAATGCATGGGTTAGTGACTAAACCGTGTGAATGTCTGTATCAGTCTGTCAGTTGGTGTGTAAGCGGCTGCATGGGTTGGTCAGTAGCTACATGAGTGTCTATATGGGTTATTGATTGGTTGTCTGAATATGTGTATCGGTGCCTGAGTGTCTATGTGGGTGTGTGGGGGTGTGTGACTCCGTGCATAGATGTGTGAATGGGTGATTCACTGGGTGTATGGGTTCAAGAGTGCGTCTGTGAAGGGCTGTATGGGTGGGTGAGTGTGTGTATGGGTGTTTTGGTGAGTGTTTAGATGTCTCAGTGGTACATGTGTGAGTAACTACATATGTGAAAGGCAGCATATGTGAGTGTTGGACTATATAAATGACTATATGTGAGAGTGAGTGATTGTGAGAGTGGCTGTATGGATGAGTGTGTGCTTGTGTCAGTGATTGTATCACAGAGTAAGTATGTGTTAGTATCTGTATGAATTAGTGAGGTGGTGTGTGTATAACTGTGTAGGTAAGTAAATGGGACTGTGATTGATTCTTTGAATGACTGACTGTATGTGTGAGCAACTCTGTGGGTGAGTGGCAGTGTGTGAGTGTCTGTATAGGTGTATGAGTGCATATGATAGTGCTGTATTGATGAGTGTCTCCATGTATGAGTGACTGTATGGGTGAGTGAGTGGATGTGTGTAGACCTAGGAATCAGTAAGTGGGTATATAGTAACTGGTATTGGTGTGTATATGGTTTCAAAAATGGTAGTCTGTATTTTAGAGTGGGTGTATCAAAGGTTATATTAGGGTATGAGGAGGTGCATCAGATTATCACGTGGATGATGTCATCAGTGATGTCATTTGAGATGTCATCAGTGATGTCATCAGTTATGTCACTGACCATGTCATGAGTGATGTAATATGTGACGTCATCAGGTGCATTGCGGGGGCGCGAGTTATAGTTAGCTCAACTAACTATAACGGCCAAAATTCTCTGATTTTATACGAGTGAAATGTCCAACTAACTATAACGTCCCTGAAACCTGTGGTTTTTTCAGTGAATATATATATATATTTATCTATATATATATTCACTGAAAAAACCATAGGTTTCAGGGACGTTATAGTTACAAATTAGCATTTAAAAAACCTTTGAAATTCAATGAAAAAACCATAGGTTTTAGGGACAGTTATAGTTAGTTGGACATTGCACTCGTACAAAACCCGTGAAATTCCCCCGTTATAGTTAGTCCAGCTAACTATAACTCACGCCCCGCAATGCACTGCTGATGACGTCACATATTACATCACTCATGACATGGTCAGTGACATCACTGATGACATCACTGATGACATCTCAAATGACATCACTGATGACATCATCCAGTGACTGTGTGTTTCTGTAAAGTTGAAATATTTTTAATATATAGGAAAAGACGTATTGAAGAATGAGTGGGTGTGTAAATGTCTGTATGGATGATTTAGTAGGTGCGTGACTGACTCTATAAGTGAGTGATTTAACGTATCTTACTGAATGCATGGGTTAGTGACTAAACTGGGTGAATGTCTGTATCCGTCTGTGTGTTGCTGTGTAAGTGGCTGCATGTGTTTGTGAATAGCTACATGAGTGTCTATATGAGTTATTGAATGCTTGTCTGAGTATCTGTATGGGTGCCTGAGTGTTTGTGTGGGAGGGGTGTGTGCGACTCTGTGCATAGATGTGTGAGTGGGTGATTCACTGGGTGGATGGTTTCAAGAGTGCATCTGTGATAGACTGTATGGGTGGGTAAGTGTGTGTAAGAGTGTGTTAGTGAGTGAATGTATGTCCCAGTGGTACATGTGTGAGTAACTACATATGTGAAAGGCAGTATATATGTGTGTTGGAGTATATAAATAGCTATAAGCGAGAGTGAGTGATTGTGATAGTGGCTGTATGGATGAGTGTGTGCTTGTATCAGTGATTGTATAAGAGCGTAAGAATGTGCTACTATTTGTATGAGTAAGTGAGCTGGTGTGTGTATAACTGTATAGGTGAGTAAATGGTAGTGTGTTTAATTATTTGCATGACTGACTAGGTGTGTGAGTACCTCTATGGATGAGTGGCGGTGTTTGAGTGTCTATATAGGAGTATGAGTGCATATGATAGTCCTGTACTGAGTGACCGTAAGTATGAGTGACTTTACGGGTGAGTGAATGGATGTGTGCGTAGACCTAAGAATCAGTGAGTGGGTATGTAGTTTTTGGTGTTGGAGTGTCTATGGTTTTGCGAATGGCAGTCTGTAATTTAGAGTGGGTGTATCAAAGTTTATATTGGGGTGTGAGGAGGTGCATCAGATTATCACGTGGATGATGTCATCAGTGATGTCATTTGAGATGTCATCAGTGATGTCATCAGTGATGTCACTGACCATGTCATGAGTGATGTAATATGTGACGTCATCAGCAGTGCATTGCGGGGCGTGAGTTATAGTTAGCTGGACTAACTATAACGGGGAATTTCACGGGTTTTGTACGAGTGCAATGTCCAACTAACTATAACTGTCCCTAAAACCTATGGTTTTTTCATTGAATTTCAAAGGTTTTTTAAATGCTAATTTGTAACTATAACGTCCCTGAAACCTATGGTTTTTTCAGTGAATTTCAAAGGTTTTTTAAATGCTAATTTGTAACTATAACGTCCCTTAAACCTATGGTTTTTTCAGTGAATTTCAAAGGTTTTTTAAATGCTAATTTGTAACTATAACGTCCCTGAAACCTATGGTTTTTTCAGTGAATTTCAAATGTTTTTTAAATGCTAATTTGTAACTATAACGTGTCTGAAACCTATGGTTTTTTCAGTGAATTTCAAAGGTTTTTTAAATGCTAATTTGTAACTATAACGTGTCTGAAACCTATGGTTTTTTCAGTGAATTTGAAAGGTTTTTTCAATGACAATTGTTTAATGTATTAATTATTGAATTTTTTTTTTTATATTTCTTTACTACATTTTTTAAAACAATTTATTTTCAAATTTTTTATTTTAAAAAAAAATTAATAATTTTTCTATAATTTGAAAAAAAAATGTTTTAAAAAATGTTGATATTCTTTTTCATTTTTTTATTCTTTATATTTTTTTAAATATTATATTAACTTTTTTTAAAAAAATAAAAAAATTTGAAGACGCGTACCCAAAGCGCACCTTCCTCGACTACGACGCGGAACGTAACCTCCATTTTAGGATTCTTGAGTGATCCGCGTACGGTGTGCGTTGGGTACGCATTTTACTGCGCGTTTGTAACGCGATCCGTACGCGATTTCAAACGCATACGCACATAATACTTTACGCTACGCGACGCTTGCACGTTTCCGCGTGACGTCATATATATCTTCTACGCGGTAGGTACGCGAATCCTGCGAAATGTTTTATTTTCTATAAACATATATATATATATTTAACCTGAATATTAACACAAGAGATTATCTCACATAATTATATAAATAGTATTTTGGTTTTTTTTAATAAACATTACTTTGAAATGCGTTTTCGCGAAGTCGCGCTGGATGCGTGCTCCGTGCGTGTACTGTACGCGTATCCCATGTGACCATAAAAAAGAGATTTGATTGGTTCATAACACTTCCTATTCTAAGTATTGAAGGACCCCACCCATTTTAATCACTTTTCTTAGACCTTCCTTGGGACAACATCTCCAGTTAGAAGACTACAATACTTTTGTTTTGGACACTTCAACTGCTTAATTTACTATGGCTTCTGGACAGCAACCTGCCTCCAACTCTGATCATTCATCAGATGATGATTTTGTTGTAGAGCCACCACGACCAGAAAAATACACCTCTGTGGTGTGGAAATTTTTCACCATACCTCCAGGGGAAAAAAAGTAAATGCAGTGAAGGTGACCTGCAAAATATGCAGCCGAGTACTATCAAGAGGAGACCCCACCAAAAAATATTCTTGTGGAACTGGAAGTATGCTAAAGCATCTGAAGACACTGCATCCAGTGAACCTGGCAAGGGAGGAGTGCAGAAGACTGCGTGTTATTCCACCTGCAGCAGTGGCCAGTACATCTACGGCAGCCTCTTCACCTGGCCATCCGGATATCCGTCCTGAATTTGGCCAATTGAAAATTGTTTGCATTAAATGCAACAAACTTTTATGCTATGGGGAGCAGTCTATTGATTTAATATGCACAGCACAAAGAAACCACCGATGCTGATTTTTTTTTGGTTTTCTTTTCTAAAATGACAGTTTTTTTCATCTTGTTGGCTTTTTTTCATGGTTTTTGTTGGTCCCGTTGACTTTTTGTTTGTGCTAAAAAATAATTAAAAAAAATAAAAAATTGTTCAAAAAAAAAAATATATATATATAAAACAACAAAACAAAAAAAAAAGTTCTTTTCAGAACTACCTACTCTGGTTAAAAAAAGAGCTAAATTTTTATCCTAGTGTGTGAAAGTTTAGAAGAATGTATCTGTAGTGCATAATTGACTGAAAGAATGCATTTGTGGTGTATGGTGAATGTATAAGTGCAGAACTATAAGGAAATGCTGCAGCATAACACTGTAAGCTCTTTAGCTGCAATGTACTGCAGTACTTCCGAAGCACAGGCATGCAACATATGTACATAAATATGTTGCAAGTTTCTGCTTCCTTCTGCACTGTGGCTTAAACTGCAGGCATGTGATGACACAGGCACCCTTGCACCACGGTGCAAGGATAGCTGTGTCGTGTAGAGTTTTTTTTGTACAGGAAGACACCAATTCCTGCACAAAAATTAATAAATGAAGGCATTTCTCTTCTTCTATGTATGCTGTGCATTCTAGCATATATTGAAAGTGATTAAATGAAGAGAAATAAAACCAATTCTCCAAGTTGTGCCTTCCTTCATCAAATCCTGAAGCTTCCAAAACACTAGTAGCCACTACGTCTCTCTATTGAACACCATGGGGCAGATTTACAAGCCCCTTGCACCACTTTTGCATCACTTTTAACATTGGAAAAGTGACGCAAAAGTGGCGCAAGGGGCTTGTAAATCTGCCCCCATATACCCATTTTGCAGATATGTGTTCTAAAACTATATCAAATTTTATATGTCTCTAAAATACAACTCTTTGGCAGTTACTGCACATATCTGGTGGGTTTCTTGGCTCCCAGTGACACTCAGTATTCATGTTAACTTTATTGTGCAACTTAAAACACGCACAGAGCATCTTTCTACACATATCTACCACATCCATCTGTCCTTTCTTCACCTCTGTGCAAACACAGGCTATTGTGCATTTTAATACTTAGTTAAACTTACCTTCACAGTAATACAAATAAAAAATGGTACACATTATTTTTCAATTGTTTTTTATAAAATAAATTTCTAAAAATGTTATTTTAGAATTACGATCTGTGAAAGAGAAGAAAAAATAGTTATAATATATAATATTATATTTTTTACAATACAGCATAATTTTATCATTTTACAAATTATTTTGTTTGTCTTTTTTACTGTCATCAGAATAAATTGAAATTCACTTGAAACAGTGTTTTCAATCATACTCATCACATAACAGAGGGCAAAAAAAAACCAATAAATAATATTGTTTTAAAAAACCCAAGACTACATCCAAAAATAACATAGCATATAATGCAAATCACATATATATAAAAATCTTAACTCCTATGAAAATTTTCAAACGTAAATTTATATACACTGTAAATGTTGTTGGTTAAAAATATATGCAGAGAGAATGTAGAAGAAAAAGTCCACAATTGAAACATACACCTTTCCTCTTGGCCAAATGGTATTGTTGAAGTCCTTTACATTAAAATTGTCCAATAGTAATCGTATTAATACATATTAATAAATTCCTCAGAGGCCAAATTATCTTCCTAAAACTTTGGTTTTAAAAATATTAGGTAAGAATTTGGTAATTCACTTGGCAAACGTTGTTTAAAAACCAACTGAGCATCATTACAATATGTCCAGCCTTTATTACATTTTAGATACACAGTGTAATGTCCAGATGTAGTGGAAGCACCAAGATGGAAAATAATTGCTACTGCAACAAAAGTCCTTCCTGATATTGATAGTTGAGTTGCTACAAATTTTTTTATGAAAGTGTCCAATTTTCTTCCATCAGCTGTACAACGTTGCATCATTAAAATTATATATTGTCCATATTTTTCTATAAATAATGTTGATAACATTTCAGATTTGCATTGGGTACACTTCATGTTTTGATTTGCTGCTTTAACTAGTTTATTAAAAGATACTGATTTACACTCTGGTAATGTCAAATATATAAATCTTTCTGTGTCTATATCAGTGGTACATGTAAACATACAATTTTCACATACATGTTCCCATTTATAACAAAGTCCGAAAAGATTTTCAATGTCTATCCCTTCATTTTCCAATACAGTAAGCATATACATTAAAAATTCCTGAGCATCTTGTTGTATATTTTGTCTAAATTGTGTTGATCCACAACATATATCCAAAACTTGACGAATTTCAGAAACGCTTTGCATTTTACTTTTATCAGTCCTCAATTTTTCATAAACAGAATACAACATGGAGCAAAATATTTTTTCCCGATTCTCCATAATTTGTTGTTGCAAACTTTCAAGAAAAAAACAACATTAACTACTACGTTAGCATAGCAGTTGATACCTGAACTATTTTCAAACTGATAACCAACAATGTCTTCATTAGCGTCCTTTGTCTTCTTGCTTGCAATTACAACATTTTCTTCATTTTTTTTCTTTGCTATTACTTTACTACAAATATTGTCATGTGTTCTTTTTCTACCTACCACACGCTTTTCAAATACAGGAAACTGACCTAAATTGGGAGCATACGCTCTTCTTAATCTATTATACTCTTTTACACAGTTTGTATCTGCAATAATCTTTGAGTCATCAAAATCAATTAAAAACAAACCAGATAAAGTTCTCACTCTGGACAAAGCAACATATGCCATACCCTCTTTAAACACGGTACTTCCAATGTTCACCAAAGCACTATCTACACTTAATCCTTGAGATTTATGAATAGTCACTGCATATGCCAAAGAAAGTGGAAATTGTTTTCTACGGACATATAAATCTTTTACAAGCAAAAAACGAACTGAACAACGACCAATTTGTTTTACTTCTTCAATTTCATCAAATTTGATTTTTAAAAATTCAATTCCATCTCTTTTTTGATAATTTACAAAATCCACAAGTTTACCCATTGCTCCATTAACTAAACCTTTTTCTACATCCAAATTACGCCTTAAAATTACCCGACAGTTTATACATACATATAGATTCTTTTCTAAACCAGCAGTTTTAGATATTGAATTTTCTAAAGAATGCAATTTTGTTTGCAATTTTTCGGTCAAAATAATAGTGATTCCTTCATGCTCTATTTTATCAATGGCCTCCATTTTTATTATTTCTTCATTTTCAAGCTTCAAAACTTCTATGTTGAATATAGAACACTGTCGCAGTGTTGGCATTAAACAGATTACTGATTTGGTTTCTGCAATTTTCTTATATATTTTCTCCTGAACTATATTTTCATTTGGAAACAAATTCAAAAGTAACCGACTCTGTAAAGCCTGTTTCCCATGTTCTGTCAGTACTCCAATTCTTACATCTTGAAGAATAGTTCCATAATCAACATCATTTGCCTGTCGCATATTCGTAATGAGTTCTTTGTATTCAAAATATGACCAAATGTTAACATTTCCAACACTACCCATAGACTTTCTGGTGTCTTCATGCACAAGCATTTTAAATACTGGTTGTCCTTTTACAGGAGTAAGTTGCAGTAGATCTCCAAAAACTATAACATGTTTTCCTCCAAATAACACATCGTACTCTGTTTTAAGAATTTGCTGCATTCTTAAATGCACAAAAGCAAGCATTAAGTTTGAGACCATGCTTACCTCATCAATAATCAGAACTTTCATTTTCTTCAGCACTCTAGAAACTTCATAACAAGCTTCTCCAGATAGCTTATGATATTCCAATTTGTTTTCATGCTCCACAGGTAGCATTAGTAAACGATGTAATGTAATTCCTTTAATGTTGTGTGCTGCCAACCCAGTAGGAGCAGTTACAACACAAGACAAATGTGACTCAGTTATTTTGTGTAGATAACTGGTCATTACTTTTATTAAGAAACTTTTTCCTGTTCCAGCTTGTCCACTTACATACATCCGGATAGGTTCAAAAGATGTGCATGAGCATTCTTTGTTTTCATGAAGTAATCCATGGTCAATCTGTTGCTTCACTTGCTGATATATTTCTTGTTGTTCAACATTTAGTTGTTCTTCCAAGTTTGTTAAGTCCATAATATCTTCTCGACCTTGAAGCATTGCTGTTTCAACTTCCTTCATAGCAATTGCTGCTTCATTTTCAACAATTGGTTGTCCTAGTGGATCTTCACTGTTCGCAGCAGAAGTTTGACTGTCTTGAGAACTGTCTCTAGCAATCTCTGCTGCAATAGTAGCTTCTTGGTCAATTTCATCGTTCAACATCTTTACATAATGTGCAAAAACAGTGCATTGTATGGTATCTTTACAAGCATTGAAGGAATCTTCATAACTCTGAAATTCTCCAAGTAATTCCAATTCTGAACGCCACGGTTTGAACAGTTGCAAAAGTGCAAAATAGTAAAATTCTCTTTTATCAGTACTGTCACAACTTAGTTTTCTGTGATTAATCAAATTTCCTTTCCTTTGTTTCACCAAACATCCTTCGGAACCAATTACTGCATATTTTCCCTCAGTGATGTTTTCTGTAGTATTCCGTTTAAAAGTGTAGTTTTGCAGCACTTCATAAAGACATATGTTCTCAAGATGATGACTTCTATTTGGATAATATGTGTCCAACATATTTGTTTTCACAATATCTGTACTTTCCGGCTCTTTTTCTGCTAAATATTCAATTTCTTGAACAGATTTAAGTACTCGATTTCGCGTTGCAGCAAGACCTAGACTCACCCAAATGATTCTTCTAGATTTTGAGTATAAACTTGCAGATGATAACCGATCTGAGCATTCATACGCTCCAATTTCTCGATGGGATAACATCTTCAAACTGAAACTGTATAATTTCTTACTTAGACTCTTCTCGTGAGAAATCTCTTCCCACATTTCTTTCAATTCTGTCTTTTCAGATTTTGTTATATAAGATGTCACATACCGGGCAACAGCAATGGAATTATCTGCAACATACTGAATATCCATATTAGCATTCCACATTGAGAGAATAACAGGATTATAATCATTTATATATTTTGAATCTTCACTTCTTCTCAAATTGTATGTATTTTTTGGAGACTTTCTAGTGATGGTATGTCTCATAGCTGACATAAAACTGTTTACTCTTCCTTTGGATATTACAGGACGTGGAAATCCAAAACGACATTTGGTATAAAACTTTTCCTTACACTTGTACTTTCGTCGACAGTATTTTCCGCATCGATGGCTTTGGAATCGTAAAACTTGTTGTTTTAAGTTTTTTTCTTCTGTTCTTTTGGGTATAGCACATGTGGCATATTCTTCAATAAAAGACAAAACAGTATCATCAGAATCAGTTCCGAATTTAGGAGCATCTTTGATCCATATCAGCATATGTATATGAGGAGCACCTCTAGCTTGATACTCCTTTCTCCCAAAAAAATCCAGAACTTCTCCAAGAGGAGGATTTTTTTTATTGCAGATAAAAGACATCATAGCTTCAAATCTATGATTAAAATACCTGCACACATTAACAGGATCCAAAGAGCACAATTCTCCAGGTGTCTTGTATTCAATATTTTTTACATTTGAATTTGCCTCACGAAGAAATTCAAGTAAATCATCCCAAGCGTATTCAGCACAGCTTAGGGTAAGAAACCATGTAGGAGTTCCTAAGTTCCTTAGCATGCATTTAAGTTCTCCATGACGACGGTACCAATACTCATTAGTACCACGCTGACATGCCATCAAATTAATCAACTGAGATTCTAGATGATCGTCTCTCTGATGTACTTTATCCATAAATTGCTTTGCAGAAACATTTTGAAAATGTACTCCTGTTTTCAAAATGTGGTTGACTGCATATGAAAGTCCAGATAAGTCACTCTCAAACAAAAGATGAAATATATATGGGATACATTGTCGAAACCTTGGATCTTTTGCATACAATCTTGTTGTCCGATATTCAGATGCAGGAATCTGCACAGGTCGTTCATCATATCGTCCACCTTTTCCAGTTGGAAAAAGCTGCGGAAAACAACGAGCTTCCAAACTTTTCTCCCATACACTGATGGGAGTACCCTTTGCTTCCTTCATTTGGAATAACTCAATAGTATTTCCCATCACTTCTTTCGAATGAAGTGGATGTACACTATAATGTTCATAGATTTCTTCATTTTTTGACATGTCCACTTTTTCAATTTGACCACTTGATGTTTCAGTATCATCATCTAAAAGTATTTCTTCTTCTTCCACATACACATTTTTATAGTACTCATTGTTTTTTATTAGATATAATGTTGCCTTTTGCACTTTTCTAACATCCACTAATTCTTGCCAGATTTTCTTACTCTTAGTAGGAACACCATTAACTAGAATAACTAATGGTTCACTTTCTACATTCTCTACACCAATAGTGTCAATATTTTTCTTTAAATCCAGTGGTAAATATACAACTCTTCCTTTTAATCCTCTCTGTAAATCAGTCGGAGGCAATTTACCTGTTTTTGGCTCCATACGAACAATAGCCTGAAATGGGTGTACACATTGAATGAGTATAGACTCATACGTGTTTAAATCTATTAGTTCCGGAGGAATAGTTATCAACTCTAGATCATTATGAACAGCTCTAGCAGGCATTTTATTTTCATCCAATTTGTTATAACAATATTTACAAATACGTTGATCAGTACCCAAATCAAAACAATTCTCTACCCACAAATAAGTTGCAAAATTCTTCCACTCATCATTATTTTGTTTTTCACTTTTAAAATACAGATCAACACTCCTAGTCTGATTTCTATAGTGAGTTCGCCGGCAACAAATACAAGAATAATTTGGCCTTTCACCTGAAATCACCATAAACTTTGTAATTTGTTCTTCAAATTTTTTGGGAGTAGTATGTTGCACATTCTCTTCAACATTTTCTTCTATCAATGTGTCAGTTTCTGCACTCTCTTCTTCCGGACCAAAGTAACAAAACTCAATTTCATCACAAACCTTCTTCACATCAGATACTGACCCACACAAAAGAGCACTGTTCAACTCATTTAATTTAAGTGCTGGACTTTTTGCATAATACAATCTTCTAACTATCTTCCGCATTTCAGAATGATGTACTGCTAACATCCTAAAATGATGAAAAACACTTTGACATACTTTTCTAGAAACACAAGCCAGAGAATGACCTTGCAAACCAGTATTTTTTCTCACTCTGCAAGGGTCTAGTCCTTGTAACATCTTAATCTTTTGCTTAACACTTTTTTTAGTATACTCTCGTAAGAAATTTCGTAAAATATCAATAGATTCCTGTCGTACACTACAAATACTACTGCAATCCCAAGTATACACTGGGGCTTTAGGACGTCTCCCTAGAGCTTCATCAGCTATCACTTCTTCTACATTTCTGGGAACCACCTTCTCTTTCTCAATTGCACAACCATTTCTAACCTCATAAGCACGACCACTGGTATCAACTGCATGCAATAAATTATTGGTCTGAAAATAACTCTCTTCATTAAAGAACGGCTCTGAACTTGAACTATGTTTCCATTCACCCAAAAAAAATTCACAAAAATTAGTTCTGTTAATTACTTTTTTCTTCTTACTTTTGGCCTTCAAAAAATGAATTGGTTTATGTATTGATCGAATTCTATTCAAAACTAAAATAAATAATTTCCTTTTTAAT
This sequence comes from Calotriton arnoldi, assembly GCA_963921515.1. Taxonomy (NCBI): domain Eukaryota; kingdom Metazoa; phylum Chordata; class Amphibia; order Caudata; family Salamandridae; genus Calotriton; species Calotriton arnoldi. The sequence continues at coordinate 243,443 of CAWUFW010016063.1, forward strand.
TCCAAAGCTTTTTGAACAATGGATTCAATATACTTTTTCTTTTTATAAAATAGTGCTCTTCTTTTATATTTTTTAACATCTTTAAGCAAGTTAAAAACAACTCTATTATAAAAAATCTTTTTCCTGATTTCTTTATACTGATTTTGCCTTCTTTTACCATTCATTGTATCGTTTGAATGTAATTTTCCATTTACTCCTTTCTTTTTACTCATACTCTTTTTTCTAGTTGAAGCATTGTTTTTACTTTGTACAATTTGTACACTATTTCTAGGCTTTGAAATTTTTTTAAGGAATTCTTTTGTTGTCTTACCGAAAGACTTTTTCTTTTTAGCCACATGATGTTGGTCATCCAATACTTCTTCTGCAGATTTGTTCAAATAATTTTCTTTTTGCTGTCGTTTTCTCTTTCTTGATTTTAAAGGCATGATAAGTTTGTTTTAATGATGATAAACAATATCTGTAAGAAATAATTATAAATAAATTAATTTTAATAAATTTACAAATTATACCCTTCAATTACTATAGAAACACATTGCACGTGTTAAAACATAGCTCACTGTATAAGTAGTTGGGTTGCAAAACAATGATTAGAGTAGTACACGGAGAGTGCCTTGGTGAATTTAAAAGTGATTCAGTTTTTGCACAGTGAATGGATTAGTACATATTTTTGAATGGGTCACTACAACACTGCAAGGAGAGTTACAGGATGTTTACTTTAGTGTATGGATACTGCTTGGGGAAATGAAGGTGTGTAAGATAAGTGTGTAAGTGATTAAAGGAGTGCATGCATATTCGATAAAGATTTGTAGCAGTCCATCTGCAGAAGCCAGAATCACTGCATGAGTACTTGTGTACTGATTAAATTATTAGAGTACTGCATTGAGAATGCACGGGTGAATTTATAAGCGGTTGGGTTTTGGCAGAGTGAATGCATTAGTACATGGTGCTGAATGGGTCAATACAGGATTGCAAGGGGAATGACAGGGTGTTTCTTAAAGTGTAAGGAGACTGACTGGGGAATTAAAAGCCTTAAACACAAGTGCGTAGATGGTTAGAGGATGACATGTATAGTGGATAGAAGTTTGAAACACAATATGTGTTAAGGCTCTAAATCACTGAATGAGTATTTGGAAAGTAACTGAATGTAAACAGTACTGTAAGGATAGTGCCTAGGTGAATTTTTAAGTGATTGGGTTTTGGCGCATTGAATGGATTAGTACATGGAGCTGAATGGGTCACTAGAGGAGACTGCTAGAGTGTATAGATACTGACTGGGGAATTGAAGGTGTGAAAAACAAGTGTGGAGGTAGATACAGGACTACATGCGTACTGGATAGGTGTTTGAAGCAGTCTATGTGCTAAGGCCTGGGTCACTGCATGAGTAATTGAACACTGACTGAATGATTAGAGTACTTCAAGGTGAGTGCCTGGCTGAATTCATAAGTGTTTGGTTATGGCACAGTGTTTAGATTACTATATGTGCTGGATGGCTGAGTGGAAGAGTGCATGCGGAGTAACAAGGTGTTTATTGAAGTGTATGGATAGTGCCTGAGAATTGAAGAAGTGAAAAACAAGTGTGTAGGTAGTTACAGGACTACATGCATACTTGATAGGTGTTTGAAGCAGTCTATGTACTAAAGCCTGGGACACTGCATGAGTAATTGGGTACTGACTGAATGAATAGAGTACTTTAAGGTCAGTGCCTGACTGAATTTATAAGTGTTTGGTTATGGCACAGTGTTTGGATTAGTATATGTGCTGGATAGCTGACTGGAGGAGTGCATGGGGAGTAACAATGTCTTTATTGGAGTGTATGGATACTGCCTGATAATTGAAGGACTGAAAGACAAGTGTGTAGATGGTTAGAGGACTTCATGCGTAGAAGATAGGGATTTGTAGCAGTATATGTGCTAAGGCCTTGGTACTGCAAGGAGTGTGCATAAGGGAATTTATAAGTGTTTAAGTTTTGACGCACTGATTGCATTAGCACATGGTGCTGGATTGCTGACTAGAGGAGTGCATGGGAAGTAACAGCGTAATTCCTGGAGCATCTAATACTACGAAAACTTGACAACATGACAGGTTTTAAAGCGGTTATCTGTCTGCAAAGATATGAACTACCCAAATGCTTCTCTCACAGTGGTTGCCCAAATGTACACACATTCACAGTGTGATTCTAGACAAGCAACACAGTTCCTTGGACCTTTCCAAAACACATTTACTAGTCTGGAAGGGGTAAGGTGACTGCACACTTTTTACAAAATTCACTACTGCAGTCTACTGTGAATGACTGCCTCATTCTGCGAATGCACAAGCAATAACTGGCTTCTAATACTACGAAAATTTGACAACATGACAGGTTTTAAAGCGGTTATCTGTCTGCAAAGACATAAAGTACCCAAATGCTTCTCTCACAATGGTTGCCCAAATGCAGATAGACTCACAGTGTGATTCTAGACAAGAAACACAGTTCCTTGGACCTTTCCAAAACACATTCACTAGTCTGGAAGGGGTAAGGTGACTGCTCACATTTTACAAAATTCACTACTGCATTCTACTGTGAATGACTGTCTCATTCTGCGAATGCACAAGAAATGACTGGCTTCTAATACTACTAAAACTTGACAACATGACAGGTTTTAAAGCAGTTATTTGTCTGCAAAGACATAAAGTACCCAAATGCTTCTCTCACAGTGGTTGCCCAATTGCATACAGACTCACAGTGTGATTCTAGACAAGCAACACAGTTCCTTGGACATTTCCAAAACACATTCACTAGTCTGGAAAGGGTAAGGTGACTGCGCACATTTTACAAACTTCACTACTGCAGTCTACTGTGAATGACTGCCTCATTCTGCGAATGCACAAGCAATAACTGGCTTCTAATACTACGAAAATTTGACAACATGACAGGTTTTAAAGCGGTTATCTGTCTGCAAAGACATAAAGTACCCAAATGCTTCTCTCACAATGGTTGCCCAAATGCAGATAGACTCACAGTGTGATTCTAGACAAGCAACACAGTTCCTTGGACCTTTCCAAAACACATTCACTAGTCTGGAAGGGGTAAGGTGACTGCACACTTTTTACAAAATTCACTACTGCAGTCTACTGTGAATGACTGCCTCATTCTGCGAATGCACAAGCAATAACTGGCTTCTAATACTACGAAAATTTGACAACATGACAGGTTTTAAAGTGGTTATCTGTCTGCAAAGACATGAAGTACCCAAATGCTTCTCTCACAGTGGTTGCCCAAATGCACACAGACTCACAGTGTGATTCTACACAAGCAACACTACTCCCTGGACTTTAGCAGGAGAAAAACATTAGTCTTATTAAAAACAAAGACACAACATACAACACCTCACAAATTAATAACTCACCTTTCAATTTAATTTGTTGATTAAGAAGTATGTCAGTCACACACCAGATGTTCTTAAACCAAATGTCTGTACTGCACTGCTCTTACCAAAACCAAAAAATGGCAAACTTTCCCTCTCTTTCTGCACACATATACATGTAAATATCAAATTACATTACTTCCCACATTAATTCAAAAGCTAACACACATTTCTATTGGTTACACATTTCAAGCCTATCCAATTGATATAACTTTCAACCCTACCCCCAATCTGCTTACAGCCTGTTACCATAGTAACAGTTCATGGAACACTGAACTGAACTCACAGGTCACAAGTTCAGCACACAATGTTGCTAATCGAAACAACAAGTGCGCTTGACTTTTCAAAATATCAGCTTATCCTGTCTTTTCTTCCTTTCAAACGCTTTTCATTAACCAATAAGAAACGTGCTCTTGAAACTCAGAAACATGCACCCTACTTTTTAGTCTATAATATTCTCAAACAGCCAATCATTTTTTTTTCAGTTTTTTTAAACTGCATCTTATCCACCATTTCAGAAAAACTTTAGTAGTCAAACTGCCATTTCACATACAGACACCTTCTGAGTGCATCCAGACCTCCTTTCAAGATGCTTAGAGTGTGGATTGTGGGACACAGCTATATTTTCTGGAGCCAAAGGTATGCAGAAAACAGCGGCATTGACAAAGACCTAGCTTTGCCAAATGTAGACATTAAATGGATTGGACAGAGAGGATTAAAGTGGCACCAATTGATGCCATTGGTTAAATCCTTTTTGCATCTCCAACACCCTGACCTCATAATTGTGCACTGTGGTGGCAATGACCTAGGCACTTTGACTGGGGTAGGTCTGGAAATGCTTATGAAGGACACCTTTGGAGAATTGATATCACTTTTCCCCCAAACTGACTTTGTATATTCTAATATATGTCAAAGACAGAAATGGAACTGGTCCAATAAATTTTGTCCACAGATTGAGAAAGCTAGGAAACACGTCAATAAAGCTGTTTCTGCTTATCTCAGAGATTATAGAATGGGCTCCATTTACAACAACAATCTGCGTTTTAATATGGACGGCATCTATAGGAGAGATGGTGTACATTTTACAGATGAGGGTAACAGAGTCTTCCTCATCAACTTTAGACTCTGCATCGGTACTTACTTGTAGGTACCAAAATATCCCCAAAAACAAAACGGCTCTTTTTAGAGCCACCCAAGACCTAAACACCTAAACTTCATTTATATCTGAAATTTTTCTTCATTTTTTTTTCTTGGATTCGCGTACCCAACGCGTTGGAAACGTGCACCAAACGCGTAAGGGGTCGCGCACCCAACGCGTTTCATTCGTGTACCAAACGTGTAACAGGTCGCGTATCCAACACGTGCACACCAGGGGCCGCGCTGGATGCGCGTTTCCTAATTTTACCGTAAAAAAAAATTAGCACCTTGTACTAATTTGTATTCTCCCCGGGGACCCCATCCCCCGGGGCCTATATACAACGTTGGGAACCGTGTGGGGGTCCCCAATACCCCCACAGTCCCAGCCGGCTCCCCGCGTCCTACGGGAGCAGGCATTGCTTTTCCACATGGGGAGCAGCTAACATGTTGCTCCCCATGTGGAAAAGCAATTGGGTTTGCATTTTGAAAGAGAGAGCAGGTTTCCTGCTCTCTCTTTCAAAATGCAAACCAAGTTTGCTATGACAGGACGGGAGCCGCGAGGCTCCCGTCCTGTCATAGCAAACTACAGTGTCCCGGGGGTAGGCACCCCGGGACACTGCAGGAGCCGGCCCTGGGGGGTGGTGATCCCCAGGGCCATCAAGGGCTCCAGGAGGAGGGCCGCGCGGCCCCCTCCCAACAATTTTACAGCCCCGGGGAGGTGGTGGTCCCCGGGGCTTCAGGGGTCCAAAACGGACCCCCATTTTTAATTTTTTAGTGCCCCGGGGAGGTGGCGGTCCCCGGGGCTGCGGGAGGGCCGAGAGCCCTCCCGCACCATTTATTTTTAAAGCCCCGTGGGGTAGCGGACCCCGGGGCTTGGGGGGCCTTAGAGGCCCCCTCATATTATAAATACCCCCCCATGCCCCCGGGACTTGGCCCACCCGGGGGCCAGTGTAACATCGAAGCGCGGGAGACCGCGCTTCGATTTTTTCGGCAGGATACGCGCACCCTGAGCGCATCCTGCCGATTTTAAAAATGGTTTTTTTGCCCAGGGGGTCCTTGTGGGACCCCCTGAGCACACCTAGGGGGTTAGGGTGTTTCTACCCTGCCCCCTTTTTGCGCTTTCCGCACTTGTTTCTGTCCCTCGGTTCTACCGAGAGACAAAATGGCTGCCAACATTTCCTGAATCGGAATGTTGACAGCCAGCTAACAACCAATTAGCATGCAGCTCGTGATCGGGACGGTGCGCGCAGGGTGCGCTGAGGGTACGCGTATCCGACGCGCCCATAGATATATATGTACTTTTACTTTTGATTTTCTCAGGAACTACTGAACGGATTTACACCATTTAAGCAAAAGGCACCAGTCTGAACCAAGGACTACCTCTTTGCCAAATTTGGGGTAATTCCGTTCAGCAGTTCGGGCTGTAGCTGCGACTAAAGGTTCCTATGGAAAAATGAATGGGGAAAACGCGTTTTGGGACCCCCTTTTTTCTTGGCCCCCGCTTCACGTATCACCCCGAGACTTTCAGGGTAGGAGCGGAGCGGAGCGCCTCCAACAAGTTGGAAACTTTCACGAAGATTCGTCAACCGGCGCCAACGTTATTTCAAATAGAATGTCGCGGATTTCCTATGGATAATAGGTTGTAACTATAACTATCTACTGGCGACCGCCAGTAGATAATATATATACACATAGATATATATGTGTGTGTGTTTTTTTATAGCAGTAAATTAAAGCAAAATGCAAAAAATGTAATATAATGTAAAATATATATTTTTAATGACTGTTACATTGTATATTTTAAACATACACACACATACATATAATGTCTATGTGTGTATGTTTATAATATACGTATGTATTTATATATATTATTAAATATTATTTACATTTATTTAATTTACATTATATATCGGGGAGAGGAGTTGGCCTAACGGCTAGGGCGGTCGACCTTGAATCTGGGGAACTGGGTTCGAGTCTCGGCAATGACAGTGAACATCCTGTGATTCTGGGCAAATCACTTAATCTCCCCGTGCCTAACAAAAATAAATGTGTCCTCATGTAATGCAACTGGTGCTATGTAAAGCGTTCTGATACCCGATACCCTCGGGTCAAGTTCGCGCTATATAAAACTCCATAAAAAATAAAATATTCATGTTATATTAAAATATTTATGGTTTACTATTTTAAACATTATATATATTATATATATTAAAACAATGTTTTTGAATGATAGTGTGAAAAGATATTTTTTTTCAATATTGTTGTACTTACCATTATAAGTATAGGGAAACAATACTTTTGTAATCAATATTTCGACACGATATTTCTGTATAAAGATATTGTTGTGATAGATATTATGTCAGTGATCTGTGTGTGTGCCAGTGACTGTACATGACTGTACTGAATGAAAATCAGTTACAGCAAGTGACTGTAAATGTGAGTGAGAATGAGTGAGTCAGACTGAGTGAGAATAAGTGAGACTGGTAGTGAAAATAAAAGTGTGAGTGAGTAGGACTGAGTGGAAATGAGTGTGGTTGAGCATGACTAAATGAGAACGAAAGTGGATGAGGGAGTTGGAATAAGTATGTGAGCGAATAAAAGGGAGCATTAGTGAGTGGGAATGTGGTGTGAGAGAGTGCATGTATATGTCTGTGAGTGAAAGTGAATGATGGGGAGTGATTGAGAATAAGTGAGAGCAAGTGTTACTGTGAGTGAGTATGAGTGAGAATGAGAGTGAGACTATGAAAATGAGCAAGAGTGACAGAGTCAGAATGTGTGTGGGGCAGTGTGAGAGTGTATGAAGGAGTGAGAGTAAGAATGAATTGTGAGTGAGTGAGAATGAGTGTGGGTGAGAATGTGTATAAGTAAGAATACGTGTGAGTGAGTGGTTGACTGCAAATGAGAATGAGTGAATGAGAGTGTATGCATAATGGAGGTAACTTTTGGCTTAAAGAGTCAAAATGCTGGCACATTGGAGCTAATACGTGGCATTTTGTAGTACTGGTGATAAAATGCTGGCACAACTACACTAGATGTAATTCTTGCCATGTTGGCACCCATAGCAAAATGCTGGCGCTTGCATACTGCAAAATGTATTGTCACAAGGGGAACCCAAGGCCAAATGCTGGTGTTGACATATTATAGGTAATTATTGGCATAATGGACAACCATAGCAAAATGTTGTTGCTGGTGTATTTGAGGAAATTCTATACTTGAGGGGAACCGATGATGAAATGCGTGCATTGACACATTAGAGGCAACTAATGGCATATATGGAACACCCATGGCAAACTGCTGGTGCTGGCATACTGCATGCAAATCTTGGCATGAGGGGCACCCATTGTAAAATAATGATGCTAGTATACTGGACATAATTCTTGGCATAACAGGCAGCCTTGGCAAAATGTGGTGCACTAGTAATGTTTGACATACACGCCACCTATGATATATGGATGCAGTCAATGGCAAAATCTTGACACTGGCACATTGTAATTCTTGGGCAGAGCAGGCACCCATGGCATATGGGGAGCATCCATGACAAAATGCTGACCCTGGTATAATGGGGGAAATTAATAACATTCAGAGGATCCCCACAGCACATTTTGAAAAAATGGGGTAAACTCTTGGGGAGAGTCAACCTTCATTGTTTTGGCACACCTTTGGAAGTTCTTCAATATTTAAAGTGTGCCCTTTCAAAGCCTATGCTTTTTGAGGAAGTTTAAAATGCACTATTTTGCCCCACTGGCACATGATTAATAAAAAGGTAAGGAACACGAGACCAATATAGTCTATCCAGTTCTTACCTTCTCTAAGAAGATGTGGTGGGAAGAGTAAAGGGCTACAAGCCAGGGCAGGAAAAGTGGTAATCTAAGGATTTTCTGTAGAAATCCTTGTGTTTAACCGGTTCAGTGCTTCTGATATGACCTCCACATCCATAGCACAACACATCGGACACAATGGACAAGGAGGTCACATCAAAGTACCCTGGAAAGGGAATCTATCTGGTGCACCCCCAACAGTCTTTCTTCCCCCCGAGCGGTAAAGGATGGGGTGGTTCCCCCAATCTGCCCCCTGATCCGGGTGTGAGGGGCAGAAAGTCCACTCACCACCATGGTAAAAACCTTAAAAAAAGAACTGGTCAGGCGGCCTTCCCCGGCATTGGGCTGAGCCTGAACCCCAGAAAATGCACAATAATCTTTACGTCACGCCGGGGGGAGGGTGTACAGAAAGTCCCCTAGACACCAGGGAAAAATTATCAGATAAATTAAGAAGGGGTTGTCTGACTTGCCCAGGCTTCGGGCTATGCTCCTCCACAAAATGGACCCAACAGTCTTTCAGCCCCTGCTGATGGCAGCTGGGGGAGGTTTACCCACAATATGTCCTCTGAGGAGGCAGAAAGTCCACTAGACACCAGGGAGAAATAGCCAAATATTGAGAATCCAGACTCTTCTTGGTGTCTGGTTTAAAAAATGTTTGGGTTTGGTAGGTTTCCCTGGGCAATGGCCGAGTCCAGGCCTAAATTCTGAAGCTACTTACATTTCCAAAAAGGATGGTTATTCTTGCCCAAAATTTGATGTCGGTAAGTCATGTTTTGGGGCCTTTCCTGCAGGCGTGCTATGCTCAACTATGCAATTGGGGTACCATTTTTATCGGGTGAGGTGTGCTAATCCAGAGTAGTAGAAAATGGGTTATAATCGAATTGATTTCTCTCTGGTTTTTAGCTTCCAGCTGTAAGCCAATGTGAAAGAAAGAGCACATAATACCCTTTAAGTCACATGATAGTATGGATAAACACAAATTCGGAGATGTACAAATGCCCACTGTTTCTAAACTCAGTAACTTTTCAGAAATGCATAGGTTTCATTAACACCCATTTTCCATTGATTAGATTTTGCCATACGAATTGCTGCATATTTGGCTCTGTGTATCGCATGTTTTTGGACAATTAAGAAACACTATACATGCCTAAGTCCAGGAGGTTCTGACTGACGTAATGGTATGTTACACTTGTAAATCAGCCATCGTGGCAATGTTGTCACCAACTACTATTTTTTTCCTATTTCTTTTTTTTAATTTCAACATTTTCAACTCAGCACATAAAAAGATAGGAAAAGTCTACATTTTTATGTGCGCAGTCTCCCCCACAGGTGCGGAGACTCCGGAGTTGTAAAGATACTACTTGTAAAATTTGTTTGTGAATAGCTAAGGTGTAACTTTACCTTTCTGAATCAGGCCCACTGTGTTTTTAGATCCGGTGTTATCCAAGACCTTTTGATTTTGATAAAAAATATATTAAAAAATATACTTACTAATAGGGGCTTTTTATAAGTCCTCTTCAATTATTGGTCTGCTCAACTGTCATTCACATTTTGTTTCCCCCTATCACAGCATACAAAATAGGCAATGAGACAGTTTACTTGAACCATTGGTTCCTTTCTCTGTGAGAGACAGCATTCTGCCCAAGCACAAAGTTGTCACTCAGAGACAGTAATCCCTTTTAGTGCTAGGGATATGAGGGTCATTTTGTTTTGTTTTTTAACACCCCCTTTTTTTACTTCTATTAGAGCTTGGGAGGACTGGGAATCTCTCTAGACATTGCTGCTGGGCTCTCTTCACCACTTACATTGCTTAATATCTCACACACATTGCTTGGGGCTTCTATGTTTTGAAGTGGGCTTTTTTAACCCATTCCCAGTGGCCTTCTTTGCGTGCGCATGTGTGCACATGCATGGGTGGTCATTTTGAATGGGTTTCTAACCCATTCATAAGTGAATGCCGGTGCTTTCTCCTGTGTATGCATTCACACATCTTTGAATGCTTTTATAAAACTGTATTGCAAAATTATTCAAAGACATCAGTATCTTTGTGGGCATGCATGTGCATGTACAAGAAACCAGCTTTGAATGTTTTGGTGAAACTTTATTATAAATGCCCTGAAGATGGCCGTTTATGTTTCTGCATGCATGTGCATGCAAGTGAGGCTTTAAAAATGTTTTTGTAATTAAGCTTTTCAAAAATATAACAATAAATATTGGCAAGGTCAGGAGGCTTGCAGACCAGGTTGTACTAAATGGCTTTACCAATGTCTGTTTTAGTAATCTGCTGAAGCCCACAAAAAAATTATGCTTTGTCTCTGATTCGGTTATTTTATAACATCAATTGCTTCAGTGTCTCAAGAATCCAAGAGGCATGGAACACATGCAGGTACCAACCTAAGATAAGAAAACAAACTAGTGCATTGTGTAGTTGAGAGTGAAAGCAGATGGCAAAACCTTTGTACATTATAACAAAAAACAAAGGCAACCCTACTCAATAAGAACCATGTGCGACAGCATCAAATACAACTCCACCACACTGCTCACATGGACTGATGACTCCATCATCTACTTCTGAATCAACACACCTCAAGTCAACACCCCTACCAGGTTCAGCATTCCAAGTCGCAGCTGGGACAATATCACAGAAACAGACGGGTGCAGTGGCCTCAGCACGGATCAACCTTGCCCCACAGACAACTTCGATAGGGACAACAATAAATTCAACAACTGGATCAAGACCTGCGCAGAATCCCTCACACCCATCAAACCCAACAAGAATAGTAGATCAAACAAGCAGGCTAGCTGGTTCACAGAAGACTCTGAGACATCAAATGACACTGTAAACAGCGAGAAGGGAAATGGTGAGCCAGCCACAACACCACTGCTAGAACCACCTACAAGGCTGTACTCAGATGCTATCACAGCAAATAAGGGACACTAAGAAAAAAGCACTAGCGGACCACATCGATTGAAGCTCCAACAGTTGCAAGGAGATTTTCTTGACTATTAAGGATTACACCTTGCCCTCAGCCACTGTCAACAACATTGCTGCCTCCCAACAACTCTGCGACAACCTACCCAAATTCTTCCACAGCAAAATCGCAAACAGCTGCAGCAACTTCGCACACCAACCCAACCCCAGAAAACTCTTTGCTAATCTACTCTTCACCAAGCAAGAGGCCACCTAACCAGAAATGACACAGCATCAATCTTGCGAACCATCCACTTATGAACCCCCAATGGACCCATACCCCCACTACATCTTCAACCTCGGAACTCCACCAATCAGCACCACCCTGACCCACATCATCAACACCTCCCCAATATCTACCACTTTCTTGGATGAATGGAGACTTGCAGAAATCAACGTCCTTCTCAGGAAGCCCACAGCTGACCTGATTCAACTAAGCAACTTCTGACCCATCTCCTTACTCCCCTATCCAGGTCTAGTGATTGAGAAGGCTATGAACAAGCTACTTGTTACCCAACTCAACTTCACCATCTTCTAGCCAGCACTCAATCAGGATTCAGAAAGAACCAAAGCACCAAAACAGCACTCATTGCAGCCACCAACGATATTCGAATCATCCTGGACCGAGGAGAAACAGCGGCCCACATCCTGTTCGTGTCAGGGATCACGGTGCGCGCCACCCTTGGTGGTGCCCACGTTTCCACATGGTGTCGAGAGCCCCGCCCGCCGTGCCCTGTCAGCAGCCGGGGGCAGCGCTTAGGGATATTTAAAGATGGGATCCACGCTGGTAACGCGCTTCGCGTTCCAGTTTGGATCCCGCCAGGCCTCCTAACGCATCTCTGATCTCCCGGCTTACCTGACTCCTAGGCTTGTCCTTCGGTCTCGTCTTCGGTTGCTTCCTGGTGTTGCTGGTTTCTCTTGTGCTCCTTTGCTTCCGGGTCCTCAGTTGTTCTTCCGGGGCTGTTTTGGTTGCTGCTCTCTCCTGTCTGGCTACAGTGTTGCACAGGAGCTTTTGTTGGCTTTAACCCTTTCCTCCCTGAGTCTGCAAAACAAGAGTTAGGCAAGGGGTTTTAAAGCACCACAGTATCTTTGTTTTAGGGACATTCCCTCACTATGTTTTATATAGGAATTTCACTTATCTGATGGGTTTAAGTTGTCTTGCGCATTTCTGGAGATCCCTTGGTTTTCTGATTACTGTAAATTAAGAAGACATAATTAGGATTGCGATATATCCTAGCTCTTCGCTAGTACAAATTGTATAGTTTGGTCCCCTGCCTTTTTTGCCTTTTTTGTCCCGTATCTTCTACTGATAAGGGAAATGAGTTTTTTGTTTTTCCCTGTGTTCAGGAGTAACGGGAACCTTTTGTTGTGCTTAAGGGGCCTACCACTCTTAGGGTGATTATCATCTAGGTCTGTACTTTATTTCTTTTTCTTGATTCAATTGCTTACTCCCGCAGTCCTATTACTTATTGACCTTTGTCCCTCCTTCTAGACAGTAGGGGGGTGTTCCATCGTCCCTGGAAGTTGTGTTCCTCGCACATACTTGGTATCCTCCATTCAAGGTTTTTCTTAGGGTCTAGGGGGGGTGTTATATATTCAGTTGCAGTCACTCATACTTAGTACTCACCCTATGCTTTCCTTTGTAGGATTCTATAAGACCCTTTCAGAACACCCAGTGGACGTCTACCCCTTCTTCATTCCCTTGTTTTGTTCCCTCCTTCCCCACCTTCCCTCTTTTGCTTTGACATTGTTGGGCGAAGGAGGTGGGTGAGGGAAGTTGGGGTCTAGCCTCGTGTTCCTCCATGCCGTCCCTGCAGTAAACACAGGTGAGCCATTACAGTTCGATCTCTCCGCGGCCTTTGGCATTGTCCTCCATTACACCCTCATCAGAAGACTCCACAAGATTGGTATACAAGAATCTGCTCTCAAATGGTTCTGTTTCTTCCTCACAGGAAGAACCCAAATGGTCAGGCTGCCACCCATCACATCAGAGACTAACAGATTGATATGCAGAGTCCCACAGGGATCGTCACTCAGCCCCACCATTTTCAACATATACATAACACCGCTGGCCAACATCATCCGATTACAAGACATCACCATCATCTCTTACGCCTTATGACACCCAACTCATTCTGTCCCTGACGGATAAGACAACCAACCACCAGAACCAACTTCACAAACTGCATGACCATAGTAGCAGACTGGATGCAAACTAACTACCTCTAGCTCAACTCCAGCAAGACTGAAGTACTAGTCTTTAGCAACAAGAACTCCCCATGGAACTCCACCTGTGGCCGTCGGAGGTAGGACCAACACACACAGACCATGCAAGAAATCTAGGGATTATCCTAGATGACAAGCTCAACATGTCGGCTCAAGCCAACGCAGTGTGCGCCTACTGCTTCCACATCCTATGCATGTTATGAAAGATCTTCAAATGGTTGTCTCAGAACACCAGATGGACTGTCATGCAAACACTCATCACCAGCAGACTGGACTATGGCAACACTCTCTATGCCAGAAAATCCAAACAACTCCTACACAGACTCCAGACCATCCAGAACACCGCTGCAAGACTCATATTGGTCCTCCCACGCCATGCCACACTCATATCACACTGCACCTCAAGAAGCTTCAATGGCTCCCCATTCACAAGGAAATGTGTGGAATCTAATAAAAATAGAGGTTGTCTCAGTTGTAGCTGTATCCAAGTTGTAGGTTTATTCTTGGGAAGAAGTCACAGGAAAACGGGATAAACAGCATAATAATCCAAGTAAGTATGTACAGCTTAATCAGCCCCACCGGGAGCAGCATCACTGCTGCTCAGCCTACATACAGCAACTGACAGATAGACTCAAACATACACAAAAGGAACATTCCATGACATCACAGAGACTGGCTGAGCAGCAGAGTACAGGACACAAAGAAAGGACAGAGTAGAGAAGAAAGCAAGATACCACACATCTCCCTCCCTAACGGAGACAATATAAACTAAGGAAAAGAGTGGTAAGAAAGAGAGCACAGAAAACAGAAGAGAAAGGAAACCAAGAGACACAGAACACACACACACACACACCCTTTCCACAGCAAGGAGAAGTGTTTCATAACATAAAACATAAAGGAAATGGGTTTAAGCCCAGTAAAGTGTCCCAACACCCAGAACAACCAAAAAGAATGGTGCACAACAATAAATGCAAGTAATAAGTGAAAAACCTCACTTAACGTGGTTTCAGTCCACCACCGGACAAAAGCAAATGGAAAGATAGAGCGAACGTGCTCCGTAACAGTGGTTTGGGAATCCACCCACAGAAAAACCCACCACCACACGGAAAAGGTTTGGGCGAAGCAATAAAGCCCACCACCTGAAAACTCAAACAAGATTGGGAACGTAAAGTGCCCACACCTCAGTAGTAAGAGCTTAAAAATTATGCTCACTACAAGTAAACTCATGTAAAGACTTATCGCCACAATAGTTTAGGATGCAAGCACAACGCAATCCCAGCACTAGAAAGTGTCAAAAGAATTGAGCACCTCATTGGCTCAGCACCAGCAAGCGTAAACAGAATTGAGCACCTTAATGACTCAGCACCAGAAAGCGTAAACAGAATTGAGCACCTTAATGGCTCAGCACCAAGAAAGCGTAAACAGAATTGAGCACCTCAATGGCTCACCACCAGAAAGCGTAAACAGAATTGAGCACCTTTATGGCTCAGCACCAGCAAACTTCAAATTTAAAAGAAACACTGTAAAATGAAAACAGCAAGAGATAAATAACTTGCTCACACAGAAAGAGGACAAGGATATTAGCATTAAGAAAACACAATGGCCAAGTCCAAACTTGCAGCATCTCATCAAATGCTTACAAACAAATAACGGAATAAAATTCAGCTGAGCCATACGGAATTACACCATACAAAACTATCATGGTATGAGCATTTAAAGACAGGCAGTCATCAAACATAATTATTAACACAAAAGGAGGCCTGAGGAGGTTTAACGACCAGCAGGGGGCGGCTCCCCAACAAATTACTAGTAACACATTAAAGCCACCCTGGGTCAACAAAAGTGAGCAAGATCAGTGGTTGGAGTGTGAGAGGAAGGATAGGGGGGATTCCTTTTTATAGGACGAATTCCCTCCCTCACTCACCCAAGGGTGACATGCTTCATCATAGGGAACCTCCTCGCACTGCGAACCTGGTCGCAGTGCGGGCTACAACCCCCTCTCTAAGACGGAGGAGCTCAGGGATGTTTTGATGATAAGGGACAGTAGGTGTACTAAAACCTGTGATGAGCCTTGGAGTCAAGGGAGTGTGTGAGACAAATAAAGTGTGGGTGAAGGTTTAAAACTGGCTACTTGGTGTGTGAATATCAATTTTATTTGGTACACCCAAGGGTCAGGGTTAAAAACAATTATGCCACCACGCCTGGGAAATTCAACCTAGCATGGTGAATGTGAAGTCGGGTCGACATGTTTCAGCCTAATTGCCCTCAAATCAGGTGCTATGGCTTTCTTCAGGACCTCTGTGATGAAGTGAAAAAAGTGGGATATGACACCAAATCAAACTTAGGATGGTGTACAAATGATGTTGCGACTGGCGGAACTGGCGTCAGTCGTATGAGGCTGGAGTTCAGCGGTGTCCATATAAATTAGAAATTGTGTGTTTTAGCAAGACAGTCAACATTAAACACAATAACACTCCGAACAACGTGCCTAGACAGTTGAAAAATATAGGCATCATGGCTATGTGCAGTCAATGGTAGACAAACAAAGCAAGGACTTATTAGAGCTTACCCAGAGATGGCGGGGACACAGTGACATACTCATCCTCGGCGCACACAAAGAGGTTTGTTATAACCTGAAAGTCAATGAAACAATGGAGGGAGCAAAATAAAACCGTGTATCACAGTCATGACATACACACATAGTGAAACAGTTGAAATGATCCGGAGTCTAAGTTAAAAGTACCTAGCGAGGTAATGCTCACGGAGCATAAGGAAAGCTGAAGGCTCAGATGCACCCTGGAAGCAGACAGAGCAACAAAGCAACCAGAGGTCAGGCGGTGCGCTAAGGGCTGCGTGGATGGAAGCTGTTGAACCAATGGTATGGTGAAGTGGTTGCAGGATAAGCCAAAAGACACAATAATAGTAGAGTGGCAAATGGCATGATATCAAAAAGTGGGCAGCCGGATGCTAAGGCAACTCGCCGTGAGCAACGTTAAGCGTGGAGTGCAAGGGAGTTGTGAAACCGTCAGCGGTTGCTGACGGTGGCAAACAGAAGGGAAGGCGGAACCCCTAGGTTCGCACTCAAAGGGGTAATGCCGGACCAGCGAACAAGCGCAGTGGCGGGCTCCCAGGCGTAACGTAGTCTAGGGAGAGAACTGCTAATGGCAAGAACCGTCTCCTCTTGATCAGTTACATAGAGGAAAACGCCATGTCAGCGAACAAGGCTACTGGCAGGAACGGTCTCCTCTTGGCCAATTACATTGAGGAAAACACCAATTCGCCGACATGGCATCTGAGCCTTCAGCTTTCCTTATGCTCCGTGAGCATTACCTCGCTAGGTACTTTTAACTTAGACTCCGGATCATTTCAACTGTTTCACTATGTGTATATGTCATGACTGTGATACACGGTTTTATTTTGCTCCCTCCATTGTTTCATTGACTTTCAGGTTATAACAAACCTCTTTGTGTGCGCCGAGGATGAGTATGTGAAGTGATTACACCACACAGGTAAGTGTAAGAGCACAAGCTTTATTGACTGTTCATCTCCACAGCTTCCAGGAACTGACAAGATCATCCTGGGATTCAAACCATAGTGTTCTATTACCATGACAGTGACATCATAGGCAATGCAAGCCATAGACAGACACAGAGAACTAAAGGAGAAACTACTACAACATCTCCTCTCTCTCGAATGATACACATGGTAATAGAAAAATAAAAACATAGCAATAAATGCAAGAAGTACAGAACAAAAAGAACAAGAACAGATAAGAAAGAAAATGAAAATAAAAGTTAAGAAAAACACATTATAATTGATATGAATGAATCAGAATAACAAACTACAGATTTAAGCGATTTGGCGGAACACTCGTCCTTCTACTCCTTCGTGGAGGAACATATTTCAAAGAAGTTTCAACCCTGGAAGGTCTCTGCTCCCTCTCTTTAACTGATGGTTTTCTCAAACCAGATTGAGGCTGAACGGTATTTTCCGGTTCAAGACCCAATTGCATCACAACCTTCAAAGGGATTTTATAAACTCTAGATAGGTTCCACCAATTTTTCCCATTGATTCTTATGGCAAAACGTGATGTAGCATCCACCCTAACAGGAGGACCAAACTTTGACAGCCCCTTAGGGACATTATGAGAAGACTTAATTCTCACCCAATCTCCTACATTAATTGTAGACTTAAGACAATTCTGTGCGCTACAATCTTTTTTAGCAGGACAGAATATTTTTTATTTCTTTTGTCTCAGGAGATTTTGATATCAAACCCCATTTCTTCATCCAGGCAGGACACATGTGAAAAGAAGCTTGTCTACCTCTAAGTAGTGCGAAAGGACTGGAACCAGTGATGGTGCTTGGAGTAGTGCGATGTGCCCACAACATACTCTGCACAGCCTCTCTAATATCAACGTTAGCTGAAACAGCCCACTGAACACATTCAACCAGAATGCGGTTGTTGCGCTCAATAAAACCATTAGCCTGTGGGTGATATAAAGCCACACGCCGGTGAGAGATCCCAGATTGGTGCAGAAAATCAGACATTTCCTTTGACGTAAACTGTACACCATTGTCGGATACAATCTCTTTGGAAAAACCCTCTCTAGCAAAAAGACTTTGGAGAAACTTGATGACTTCTTGTGAGTTGGGATCTGTCATAAAATGAACTTCCCACCACTTGCTGAAGTAGTCAGCAACAACCAATGCAAACTTGTACTTGTTGGGTAGAACATTGAAGGGTCCCACGAAGTCAATGGCTAACTTCAACCAGGGACCCTCAGGTGCCTCCACACGCTGCATAGGAGGTGAAACAATCTTAATAACCTTAGCACTTGTACAACATGTGACACACCTTTCTACAACATCATTTATTTGACGGTCCATGGAGGGCCACCAATACACACAACGAATTCTTTTCTTAGTGCTGGTCTGGCCAAGATGTCCCTCGTGACCATAGTCAATGATGCGACTTCTGAGAGACTCAGGAGAAACAAACTTATCCCCTCGCATGATCATTTCACCACCCTCCAGAGTAAGCTCATCAGCAACCTTGGCAAAGGGATGAAGATCACTGTCAAGATGTTTCTCTTTGGGCCAACCTGACATAATAAAGTCTTTCACTTTTTTGAGTAGAATGTCAGATTCCATCCCGCAAATCCAATCGCGCTCAGAAAAACAACCCACACAACAGGCATCCACTGCAGCAATCAAGCACTCATCTTCAATATTGGCATCGCGATAATCTTTCCCGAGGGGTAAAGGAGACCTTGAAAGATAATCAGCCCTCGTGTTTCTCCCACCTGGGATGTGAGCAACCACAAAGTTGTACTGCAGCAATTTGGAACTCAACCTAGCAATTCTGGGAGTGTGATCTTTTACAATCCTACCCTCAAGAATGGGAATGAGAGGCTTATGATCAGTGAGAAGAGTAAACGTCTTCCCCCACAAAAAACATTTGAACCGCTCAACAGCCCAGCAACATGCAAGTAATTCTCTCTCAATAACTGAGTAGTTTTTTTCACTCGGTCGCAAAGCTCGAGATGCAAATCCTATCGTGTATTCTTTACCCTGTTTGATTTGAGAAATCATTCCCCCAAGACCATCTAACCTGGCATTAACAGACACAGTACATTGAAAAGAAGGATTAAAAGGGGTAAGAATTTCACAAGAACCTAACTCTTTCTTGATCTGTAAAAATTCCTCCTGGCAAACATCACTCCAATTAAAAAGTGTTTTCCTTTTAAGCAGATCTCTCAAATGGACAGTCTTTGCAGCAAAATTGGAAATTAATTTAGTGTAAAATTCGCACAAACCCAAAAATGAAGAAACTTGTTCTTTTGAGGTAGGACATGGAGCATTAGAGATAGCTTCAATGAGACCTTCTCTTGGCACAATTCCATCACCAGAAATCCGGTGGCCCAAATACTCTATGGACTCAACACTAAAGACACACTTGAGTTTGTTAGCCACAATGCCTCTACTCTCCAATCTCTCCAACACTTTGGCAACATTCTTGTCATGCTCGTCCTTACTTTTTCCAACTACTAAAATATCATCGTGAAAAACAACCGTATCCGACATACCCTCCAACACCTTTTCCATAATACGCTGGAAAACCGAAGCTGCAGACGCCAGGCCGAACGGCATCCTTCGGAACTGGAAAGTGCCAACAGGTGACACAAAAGCTGTCAGGTGCTTGGAGACCGGATCTAACTCGACTTGATGATACCCCGAGGCTAAATCAATCATGGAAAAGTATTTTGCACCAGCAAATTTGGAAAGAATGTCATCAATGCGGGGCAGGGGGTGCGAGTCTATCCAAATCTCCCTATTGAGACTGCGTAAATCAATACATACCCTGAGATTTCCATTTTTTTTCTTGCGACCACCAAGGGACTTAACCAGAGAGATGACTCTATAGGTTCAATGACCCCACTTTCACACATTTTCTTAAGTTCAGAAGATAGATCATCTCTGATGCTGAAAGGCACGTTGCGTAATTTATGTTTGATAGGTGTAGCCCCATTCTTTACTTTAATGTGATGCTTGAAACCTGTAATACATCCTAAATTGTCTCCAAAAGCTTTGGGGAATTTCTTGGACCAGTAAACCAAACTCTCCCCTAGAGGTTGATCACCAACCACCGAAACTTGTTCCAACGTGCCAGGCTTGAGAGTCATTCCGAATAACCCCTGGTGATACCAACCAAGAATGTTGAGCCCCTTTTTGGCCACATAGATCTTCCCTTGAATGCGCCTCTCCTTAAAAACGAAAGAAGTTTCAAAATATCCAGTTAAGTCGATTTCCCTCCCTTCATACGAAACAGGGCTTCTATCTGGAGGATTGAGAGGTCTGTTTCCCCAAGTACTATCAAACAATTCCGCAGTTATCATAGTCATCCTTGCACCCGAATCGACCAAAAGTTTCAGACATCTTCCATCCACCAAAATATCAACTATAGTGTCAACACAGTCATCAGAATCATCCTTTACGACCACTACAAAATCAGTAAGTGAGCTAACAACCTCACACACAGGATCATGCTTTGGCTCCTCAGAGTATACAACATTGACACTCCCTCGAAAACCACACATTTTGGCGAAATGTCCTTGTTTCCCACATTTACAACATGCTGCGTTCTTCGCCGGACATATCCGCGAGTTGGGATAATGTGATGGGAAACCACACTTATTACATAGATTTTTGGAGTACAACCCTTTTTTTCTGTTTTGATAGAGACAAATCTATTTCCCTTTTGCTCAGCATTAGATTCGAGTTTCTCTCCTTGTATTTTCTCATTAGTATCTTTTTGATCTTTGACAGCACCCACAACACTCTTCTCAGGTTTAAGTTCTTT
This sequence comes from Calotriton arnoldi, assembly GCA_963921515.1. Lineage (NCBI taxonomy): Eukaryota > Metazoa > Chordata > Amphibia > Caudata > Salamandridae > Calotriton > Calotriton arnoldi. Next base: position 264,364 of record CAWUFW010016063.1, read on the forward strand.
CGAGGACTTCTGAGATAACTCTATACTTTTTTTTTTGTCAAACATATTTTTATTGACGTCGTAAATAACAATACAATGTCGCATAAAAGCAGAAGAACAAAGGAAAAAAATTTAGAGTACTAAACATAGTAGTGCCTATTAAGGCCCGGGTTGCAGTGTATCACAAATCGAACAGTCCAAGCTTTTCCCCATTCTATTACCTAAAAGAAAAGTACAGTTTGCAGTATCTTGCAAGCTCGGAGGTAATCTATTGAAAGAACACTACACTCGACCCGTCTTTCTTTTGCGACGAGTTTTATATCTCGGCACCTCCCAACTGGGAAGGTTTCCCGAGAATAAAAAATAAGACCCCTGAACAACTCAAATAAGACCCCAAAAACAAAATGAGAAAAAAGAAAAACCCACCCTCAAACCCACCCACATAAGATGGTGGCGGCAACCCAATGTCAGGATAACTCAGGATCCTATCTGGTATGTTGTTAGAATTGAAAGAGATGCATGTTTCGAATGGAGGGAGGACAGACGGCTTGCGGTAATCCCCGGGTGAGGAAGGTGACTAGAGGGCCCATTTGTACTCAAAATTTTTGTATTCATCTCGAAAGATATCAGATAGTCTCTCGAGGCATAATAGCCTCCAGAGCCGAGAGTGCCAAAGTGAAATAGCGGGGGCTTCCGTCTTCTTCCAGGCGGCCGCTATCGCTATTTTAGCCGCTCCAATGCATGTCCACATAATGGCCTTATCTGATTTAGTTTGATGTTCCAGAGAAGGGCTGCGAAGACCCAGCAGTGTCTCTGCCATCGTAGTCGGGATGGGGTAACCCAGCATATCTTTAATGTGAGCAAGAATTTCTTCCCAAAAGGGACGTATTGTAGGGCAGTCCCACCAAATGTGGCGAAAGTCTCCCACCAGCCCGCATCCCCGCCAGCAGAGATCCGACGTGTTGGGGAAGATTCGCCTAAGTTTCGAGGGTATAAGTACCAGTCCATCATGATTTTAAGATGAGCCTCCCGTAGCTCCACGGAATGATTACATTTTGTAATGTCCGACCATAGTCCCTCCCATTCTTGGACAGAAATGTCGCGTTGGAGGAGCCCCTCCCACATGTGTATATATCTAGGCCGCAGTGTGTGCATAGTAGTAAGCAAATACTTGTAGAGGAAGGAAATTACCCCTTTCATGGAGGTGGTGTTCTGTATATATGTTTCAAATTTTGTGAGAGGTCGGGTGGCTGCGTCCCGAATCTGAGGCGAGGTGGCCCAGTGTTTGAGTTGAAGGTAGTGAAAGTGTTCAGTCGGATCCAGCCCGTACTCCCGTCTGCAGTTCTCAAAGGTGAGGATGTCAGAGTTATGAAAGAGGTGCGTCAGTGCTAAGCATCCCCCCTCCTTCCAGGCATCGAAAGGTCCCTCCCGAATAGCTGGTGGGAAATCTGGATTAAAATGTAGTGTAGTATAGGGCGAAGGAAAAGTGGTCCATTGGTCATTCGTGGAGATGGTATCCCATACTTTCAGTGTGGTGCGTGTGGGAGTGCTCAGGTACGCATTCTTTGGTCTGTCCCCTCTGGGACGCCAGATGAGGTCCCAGATAGACCGACCCGCGATGGAGCGGTCCATATGGAGCCAATGCTTCTCTGACTCGCGTTTAGCCCATTCTGTCACCACTCGTAGTTGTGCAGCTTTATAGTAGAGGCCAAAATCTGGTAGCCCTACCCCTCCGGCTGTTCGTAATCGCCGAAGTATCGAGTAAGAAAAACGCGCCCGGCCCCCTGCCAAATAAAGCGTATGATCAGAGATTTAAGTTTAGGGAGGAATTCCTTATCAAGTTCTATGGGTAAAGCCTGGAATAGGTAGAGGAGCCTAGGAAGAATGGTCATTTTGACCGCGTGAACTCGGCCGAGCCAGGAGATAAAAAGAGGCTTCCATCTGGTGAGGTCCGCTCGGAGCTTGCTGAGGGCGGGCGGAAAGTTAGCTTTATACAGCTCCTCCACTCTAGGCGTCAAGTGAATCCCCAGATACTGGAGAGAGTGCGACGTCCATTGGAGCAGGGTATGCTGGCGCAGTCCCTCTACCTCGTTCACTGGGAGAGTCAGATTAAGGATGTACGATTTGTCTAGATTGACTTTGAATCCCGCGACTGCCTCGAATCTCTCCAGCTCAGTCTGAAGTGTAGGGAGAGAGCTGGCTGGCTCAGTAAGGGATAGAAGTATATCGTCCGCAAAAGCGAGATTTTATGGCTCTCACCACTAAAGGGGATACCCTTGATATCCGGTGCTTGCCGTATGGCTATCGCTAACGGTTCAATACTGAGAGCAAATAGTAAAGGGGAGAGCGGGCAACCCTGACGCGTTCCCCTGGTGTGGGAGAAGGGGGCAGAAACTATCCCATTCACCTGCACTCTAGAGCTCGGCTGTGCATAGTTGGCTCGCAGCATAGTAAGAAAGCCATCCGCAAAGCCAAAGTGTGTAAGTGTTTTAAAAAGAAAGGACCAATCCACCCTGTCAAAAGCCTTCTCGGCATCCAGACCTACAAGCACCGCCGGGATCTTTCGTTTGGTAACCTTCTCTATCAAATGCACTATGCGTCTGGTGTTGTCATGGGTCTGGCGGCCTTTAATAAATCCGGATTGATCAGGGTGGATTAGGTCCGGCATGAGATCATTCAACCGAGCAGCTATGATGGCCGAGTAGATCTTCGCGTCGAGGTTTAAGAGAGCGATGGGGCGATATGAGGAGCATAGGTGCGGATTCTTCCCAGGCTTGGGGATGACCAAGACTATTGCCTCGCTCATCGAGGGGGGGGGCTATGCCTTCCGTGGCCATTTTGTTAAAGAGGCGTGTGAGATGGGGTATAATGTTCGGGGCAAACGTTTTGTAGAAGTACGCCGTATAGCCATCGGGCCCAGGGGCTTTATGAAGTTTAAGGGATTTTATGACGTAGCTCACCTCTTCTGAGGTGATGGGCTCTGTTAAAATGGCATTCTGTTCAGGGGAGACACGGGGGAGCTGCAGCGGTTGCAGGTAGCTGTCTTGTAGGTCAGTGTCTCTTGAGTCCCCCATATACAACGTCCGATAGAAGGTCCCGAAGGCAACGGCTTTCTCAGAATCTGTATGAGTCAGCTGTCCCTTCTCGCCGACAATCCCCCCTATGTATTCCCGCTCACGTTTCTCCTTTAATTGTCTGGCCAAGTGTTTGCCTATCTTGTTACCCTGAGAATAGGATGTTTGACGTAATTTTAGGAGGGTAAACTCTGCTCTGTTATCATAGATAGCTCTAAGTTTCCCTCGAAGTGCGGTGAGAGTGCGTAGGGATTCCCTAGAGGAGTTGGCTTTGTGCTGCCTTTCAGCTTTCTCTAATTCAAATTCCAAATCCACCCGCTCTTTGGCACGTTGTTTGTTCAGGGTGGAGTTGTAAGCAATGCAGTTCCCCCTAAAAACTGCCTTAAAGGCATCCCAGTTATTAAAGACAGTAGTATCTTCAGGTGCATTTAAGATAAAAAAGTCAGAGATAGTTTCGCGAAGTGCAGTGCAGGATGCTCTGTCCCTGGTGAGTGAAGCCGGTAAGTACCATTTGGGGGTAGTGGGTGCAATATGCTTCCAGGACAGACAGATCGAGATCATGCAGTGATCCGATATGGAGAGGGGAAAGATCTTGGGCGCCCGTAAGGCCCCCATCAGATTCTGGCTGATGAGAATATAATCAAGTCTGGAGTAGGTGCGATGTACATGGGAATAGAAAGTATAATCGCGTGTCTGGGGGTAAAGGGTGCGCCAGGCGTCTAAAAATCCCATGTCCTGAAGCTGTTGTTTAGCGTCTGCAGAGAAAGAGTTAGGTTCTGCTCTACGTGAGTGGGTGCTGTCTATATCTGCCTGCCAGGTCAGATTGAAATCGCCCAAAATGATCGTCTTCCCTTCTGCAAAGTCTCGTATTTTCCCCAGGGTCGTGTTCAAAAAGTGTGACTGCCCTGTGTTGGGGGCGTATGTTGCGATAAAAGTGCATAGTACCCCCTGTAGAGTGCCCTTGACCATAACTAGTCTACCGTCCTTATCTGTCGAAACATCCCTAGGCTGGAATTTCGTGGAGCCGTGAAAGAGAAGGGCAACCCCCGATGTTTTGTAAGTGCGGAGGATCGATAAATCAGTGGATAATGTCGATGGCGAAGTCTGGAGTCCTCTGCCCTGGAGAGGTGGGTCTCCTGGAGGGCTACTACATCAAGGTGATGATCTGTAAGATATTTCCAGATCTTCTGCCGCTTTTGGGGGAATTAAGACCCTTCACATTCCATGAGCCTATGGAGAGTACCATTTAACCGGTGTGTGTTCCCCTCCCCTCTCTCTAGACCTGCGGAGCATACCTGGGGAGTCGGCCATTCCAGTCAGGTATGGCGTTTTTCTCCTATAAAGTGGTTGCGAGATAAGGATTCTGATTAGAGCATATGCCTGCACAACACAATTAAAAAGCCGCCACCATCGCCAAATCCCACCCCCGCCCACCCCCAAAAATAAAAGAAAAACCAACATTACCAACAACAGTTGAGGACACCAATGACCGTGTCCCGTCCAGAGATCAAGTGTCTCCGGTGTGTATGTTGGGGGGACAGAAGGACCGGGGTCCCCGTCCGCGCCCGTCCTGAATCATTCGTACGTTATCTGACTTTTGGCGCAGTCTGTATAGCCTGGCAAGACGAGCCCAAAGCAGCTCAGCCCCAGCGTCAATTAGGAACCAGCCAAGCCTGAAATTGTCATTAAATCAGATCCATGAGACTTGTCGAGTTCTGAGGCGAGGCCTCCTTGGGTGATAAGCGTTAGGTGGCCTTGTTTGCAGAAAGTGTCCGCCAGAGAGAGCTGCCAGTAGCCAAATAGTTAGCACAGCATAAAAGAGAGATCCGTGTGCTCAGCAATAGCATTTCGGCGGGAGTGCTGACACCTGTAAGCACAAAGTATACCTGACACCAGCGTGGCCTGGTATGAGCAACGGTCGGTTGCAGCACCGCCACTGTGACAGTTAACAATAGAGTGAGTTAAGTTCGTCAGCCCTCATTTACGGCTCCTCCTGGAGCCAGCCGACCAATGATATCTTGAAGGGCCACTCCGTGGCGGGTCTGGCGTCTTGCCACGAGCGGAGTCATGGTCGTCAGAGGGAAGACCTAGGAGATCTAATCCCTCCCGCAGTTCCGAGATGTGTCTCTGTTTGTTGTTGTATTCGAAGGCTAATCCGAATGGATACGTCCATCTGTATCGGATGTGATCGTCACGAAGTTTCGACGTAATGGGCCTAAATAATTGCCTCCTAGCCAGAGTGGCCGGCGCCAGGTCTTGATAAACGGAGCAGGAATGATCTTGAAAGGAGACAGTACCCTTTTTCCTGGCAGCTATCAGGACTGCTTCCTTAACTTTGTAGGAGTGGAATTTAGCCAACACGTCCCGTGGCCGCTTCCGTTCTCCCGTCGGCTGACCTCCGACGCGGTGCGCTCTTTCCAATTTGATCTTGAGGGTCTGGGGGCCGAGGACGTCCGCGAACAGCCCCTCCAGGAAGGCCTCCAGATCTGATCCTTCTGCCCCCTCCTCCAGGTCTCGGATTCGCAGGTTCTCCCTTCGCGCCCTATTTTCGAGATCCTCGGCCTTTAGTTGCGTCTGGTGCAGTTGGTCCTCAAGGATACAGATGGCCTCCCGCATGGTGGTAGCGTGTGTTTTGATATCCTGAGATTGCGCCTCTAGGTCCAGCACTCTCGTGCCCACCGAGTCTACATCTTGTTGAAGGGAGGTGAGTCGTCCGGTGAGATCAGATTTCAGTTGGTCGATTGAAGCCCGGAGGTCTTGACCCAGTTCGTTCCTAAGCTCCGTCTTAAATTCCCGTAGCGTAGCCAGGAGGTCGTCCTTAGTGAGGGCCATGTCGCCTGTACCTTCGTCCCTTCCAGTTGGAAGGCGTGTGTCCGTTGGCGCAAAGAAGTCAGAGACCCTGGTTGTTGCCTTACTCGTTGGCTTCTTTGGCGGCATAGACGCCGGTCCAGGTGGACCCCCGTGCTGTGGTGGTCGAACTGAGGAAGTGCGGCGGCAGGTGGCGCAGAGGTCCCCGCACCGGGGGCTAGGTGCTGATGCTGAGTGTCCGTTTAGGTCCTGCTCAGTAGTGGATGGATGGCGCCGCCACCAGCCCGGCCATGGCTTGTAAGTTGAGCACTTGAGAGATATCCCATTCTGTGCCAGTCACCTTTGCGTATGGGGTATAGTCTCAGCAGCCAGTAGAGGCTGACCAAAAAGAGGGGTGAACCCGCAAGCGATGGGCGGCAAGATTCTCGATGGGGTATTGCGCCCAGTTCTCGTGTGGGAGACCCTCCAGCACCAGGAGGACACCTGGCGGCCAACCACCTCACCACCACATATCTCAATGCCCCCAGATGCTCAAGGACACTCCGTCGCCACTCAGGGGGCACTGCAGTCGAGATGATCACGGGGCCCAGTATCTGGGGGCTCCTGCAATCTTTCGAGAGGAAGCCCGGGGAGTAGTCCTCACTCGGCAGGGTGTCTTGATGTCGCCGCAGTTTGGACGCAAACGCAGAGAAAAGGCCTCCCTCGCAGAACGCTGTCAGTGCGCGGCCGCCATCTTAGGGTCAGGCATGGCGTGGGGCTCAAGCAGCGAGCGAAATCGTCAGCCCCCAGGTAGCAGGTAGGGGATGCCTCTGTCTCTATCCCTGCCGGCAGGGATCTGGGAGTGCTCCGGTCGCCCTACACATCGTCCACATACCTAGCGGGCGTCACATCTCAGCCCAGTCGGTCGGAGCCTCCCAGGTCGGCTCCGTCAGCGCCAGCGTGACTCCTCCAAAGCGCCCCAATGCACCGCAGGCTCCCGTCTCCTTCAGTAGCGCCAGCGCCGGTCACCGCATCCGCTCGGCGGACAGAGTGCAGAGAGTCCGTGCTTCTCACAGGGTGGCGGGCGCCATTTTGTCGCGCTCCGGGCCTTCTCTGTCGGGGCTCCGTGTCAGGTCGCCGGGCAGAATGGGAAGCCTGTCAGGGCTGCATTACATGCTCCCCATGTTCCGAAGTCCAACAGCGGTGCTTGTGGCGCTTTTCCCCCTGAGTAAGCGCCGATTACAGCTCAGGACTAAAGCGCGGACCGGGAGCCGAGACGAGCTACGTCCGTCCGGCCATCTTGCCCGGCCACGCCTCCCCAACTCTATACTTTTTACAATGCTAATCGTTTCCTCCAAAGAAGGATTTTTTAAAGTGAGCAATTTTTCTTGGACTTTCCTGTCTCTGCAATGCACAACAATTTGATCTCGAATGAGTTGTGTAGAAAAATGCTCAAACTCACACTCTGAAGCTAAAATACGTAAAGCTGCTACATAGGATACGATGCTTTCATCACTCTCTTGTTCTCTCGTAAAAAACTTGTGTCTGGAAACAACAAGGCTGCTTTCCACATCAAATTGTTTTTCCAACCTCCTCACAGCTTGGTGATAAACATTTAACTCTTCCTCTCCCGCAACCACAACAAGAGGAGGTAAATGTTCTAAACCAGCTTGACCCTCAAAACCTAGATTGTGCTCTAAAATGAAACGCTTCCTCTCAGCACTAAATCTAGAACCCCCCATTGCACCCAAATATTTTTCAAATGCTCTATACCACACTTTCCATTTGACTGGTGGATCACCTGGAAGCTGTAAAAAAGGGGGAGGGGCCTGTACATTCTGCATGGTGAACACAATTGAAAATACAGTAAATCCTTATGCACTTATATGTGAGCAGATCACCTGTGTAAAGAAGAAAAGGTTAAAAATCAAAATTTAAACAGGGAACCAGCACAAGAATACTGGACCCCAACAACAAAGAGATTAAAAGCTGCTGAAAATGATGATAGCAATGTAGATGGTATCTACAGATAATTTCAGCAGCACAGTCACTTCCCATTGAAATTTTGCAAGTGTTCTCAGTCGTCAACTGACATAACAAGGTATTTTTGCCACCAATAAAGTACTAAGATGGCAGAAGACATGCGCCCAAAAAACAATTATGACCAATCAGCGATGTAGTTGTTGTGGCCTTATACCTTTACGTGAACTACGAATTGACCTTCAAGACCGCTACCATCTGGAGACCAATTGGATGCTCGAGGGAAAGAAGAAAAAATAAAATAGGAATTACCCTTGATGTGCTGCGCTGAAGCGCGCAACCTCGGTGCTTGAGGATCAACAGTAAACGAATCTCTTGAAGCGCTGTTCAGGTACGCACAGCCAAAGCGCTTGGTGCGCAGCAGTATACGTGTCTCTTCAGATGAGCACACACGCGATGTACTGCTCTCGCGCGATGACACACATAACCTGGATGCAGATCGGAAAGCTTCCCTGTAGCCAGGCAACAGCATGCACGTTACCTCTTCCTTGTTTAACGTGTGACGTCCTCCTCCAGTGCGGCGACACGCACAGCTTTGAGAAAATTCCTCGGACACGCTTTGCTGTAACCAAGCAACCGTAGACACGCAAACAGTGCCTTGTGACACGTAACTTTCAGCGCTGACTCCTACGGAGGATTCCAATGCGTCATCAGTTGAAGATAACCACAGCAAAGGAAAGACCTCTCTCCCAAGAGACTTCAACGGTCAAAGCGCCAGGGTAAAACAGCATACGATCAAGCTCTCAACACCCCAGACGCCAGGGGAGAACAGCACACGATCGCGCAGACAGTAACTTTCCCTTCCAACGCGAAGAGAGACCAGCAACAGTTAATTTACTCATAAGAGCGCCAGCCACACGGGGTGAACAAGGTTTAAACAGGCTCACCAGACACGAAGTGCCAACAGCATAGATGTGAAGAGCCAAGTATGACGAGGACCAAACGACTCTTCTCTAGACCCTTAACTGGTTATCTTATGGCAAAAGCGAAGGCAGAACCAGTTTTCTATGGACTCTTCTCTTCATGTCAGGTTAAAGATGAACTGCTGCAGGATACAGGAGTCTTGAAACGCAGAAGACGATCACTGCATACGTGGGTGGAGAGAGGAACAGTCAAACTCGTCGCCAAATTTGAAGTGATTACACCACACAGGTAAGTGTAAGAGCACAAGCTTTATTGACTGCTCGTCTCCACAGCTTCCAGGAACTGACAAGATCATCCTGGGATTCAAACCATAGTGTTCTATTACCATGACAGTGACATCATAGGCAATGCAAGCCATAGACAGACACAGAGAACTAAAGGAGAAACTACTACAGTATGTCACTGTGTCCCCGCCATCTCTGGGTAAGCTCTAATAAGTCCTTGCTTTGTTTGTCTACCATTGACTGTACATAGCCATGATGCCTATATTTTTCAACTGTCTAGGCACGTTGTTCGGAGTGTTATTGTGTTTAATGTTGACTGTCTTGCTAAAACACACAATTTCTAATTTATAGGGACACCGCTGAACTCCAGCCTCATACGACTGACGCCAGTTCCGCCAGTCGCAACATCATTTGTACACCATCCTAAGTTTGATTTGGTGTCATATCCCACTTTTTTCACTTCATCACAGAGGTCCTGAAGAAAGCCATAGCACCTGATTTGAGGGCAATTAGGCTGAAACATGTCGACCCGACTTCACATTCACCATGCTAGGTTGAATTTTACAGGCGTGGTGGCATAATTGTTTTTAACCCTGACCCTTGGCTGTACCAAATAAAATTGATATTCACACACCAAGTAGCCAGTTTTAAACCTTCACCCACACTTTATTTGTCTCACACACTCCCTCGACTCCAAGGCTCATCACAGGTTTTAGTACACCTACTGTCCCTTATCATCAAAACATCCCTGAGCTCCTCCCTCTTAGAGAGGGGGTTGTAGCCCGCACTGTGACCAGGTTCGCAGTGCGAGGAGGTTCCCTATGATGAAGCATGTCACCCTTGGGTGAGTGAGGGAATTCGTCCTATAAAAAGGAATCCCCCCCTATCCTTCCTCTCACACTCCAACCACTGATCTTGCTCACTTTTGTTGACCCAGGGTGGCTTTAATGTGTTACTAGTAATCAAACATAAACCATACTCGATTACATTTTTTTTTTAACAATTGAGTTTGGCAAAAATAATTAATTACAATAAATCAATGAACTGTGAAGGGAAAATAAGAAAAATGACACCGATACCCGAACTCTGGTACCCGCGTATTCTGTTGCAGGTTGCCGATTTCCTCACCACACAGTTCAGTAGGAAAAAATTACCGGAAATGCGTGTTGAATGGAGTCCATCGTAATCCCTCAGGAATACAGTATAATCACAACCCTTGCGATGTTGAAACACAGCAAAGGAAACAAGAACAGCTCCTCTCCCCTTGCGAATTTCAGACTCTGTCTCCCCAGGTAGAAGAGAACTTCATACATGACCCCGACGTGACCATGTCCTCTGTCGCAGTGAAGAATCCAGTGAAGAAAGTCACGGCAACGACATCAAGGGAGACGCAGCGCAGTGAAACGTCATTGAGGGCAGGCAGGAACTCCAGGCTGCCGCACACAAGAATAGAGAACAGGAATGCAGAGAGTATTCCTGCGCCCACACGGCTCGCGGTGCTCGCCAAGGCTACGAGGTAAGAAGCTCGTGCCTGAGTGACAGTTGTTTAAAGTTCAAAAGATACACCGCGGTGACAACCACTCACCGCTCCCTTTAACAAAGATCGGGCAAACTTCCTCCAATAAATAAATGCCCGTCAGGAATGGTTGTTTGTAGACCAAAGTCGTGAGGCAGGATAAATACGTGATCCACAAAACACGGTGTCCCATACAACACAGTTCAAGTAGAGCACATGAAAGCAACCAAGCCTTTGAACACCAGGCAGGCAGGCAGTGGATAGAAAGCAGCAGCACAGTTGGTCACTAAGTGAGCTGACTTTCATTTAAACAGTAGATTGCAGAAGAAGCGCAGGCACACTTTCGTTTAAACAGCAGGTTGCAGAAGTAGCACAGGCACACAGAGGACAGTCAGCAGCAGCACAGTTGCTCACGAAGAGAGCTGACTCGCCGGCAGTAGAGAGAAACGCAGGTTGTCCTTTAAGTATGCGCTAGAGTGTGGTTAAAACAATGCTCTGGGTTGAGGCTGTCCGTTGGAACCAGACACCGGTGGGGCACCCAGACGCAGGCAAGAAATTTCTAAACGTGTATCTCATATTCTTTAGTTGCAAAGATGACCTTTTTTAAGTTCAGAGAAGTCCTTTTCATCCAAGAGGGTCCTTTTTCCGCTCGTCGCCAGTGTGGAATCCAATAAAAATAGAGGTTGACTCAGTTGTAGCTGTATCCAAGTTGTAGGTTTATTCTTGGGAAGAAGTCACAGGATAAACGGGATAAACAGCATAATAATCCAAGTAAGTATGTACAGCTTAATCAGCCCCACCGGGAGCAGCATCACTGCTGCTCAGCCTACATACAGCAACTGACAGATAGACTCAAACATACACAAAAGGAACATTCCATGACATCACAGAGACTGGCTGAGCAGCAGAGTACAGGACACAAAGAAAGGACAGAGTCGAGAAGAAAGCAAGATACCACAACATCCCATTCACACTTCTCTTACACATATACAGTGCCTTACACAATACAGGACCAGAATACCTGAACGCCCACATACACTTTCACCAACCCACCATGCTCTGCCTCACTCTCACTCGCACACTCCGCAAAAGCAAAGCTGGAGGTTGTTCATTTCCTACATTGCACCAAAGCCATGAAACAACCTCCCTCAACACATCAGCGCCTCCTCCTCACTTCTTGAGCTCTGCAAAAAGCTGAAGATCTGGCTCTTCATTAAGCACCTTGGGGACCACTCACCTACACACCTGCCCAAGCGCCTGGATACTCTCTCGGTGATTAGTGTGCTATACAAATCAATATAACATAACAGAAGAGTAACCCGTATGTCACACGGTGTTCAATCTGTATATAGTTGTTCAGAGAAAAACGAGTTCCTTCAGATACTCTACTTCTGTTACATAACTAATGCCTTACTACAGACAGCCTTTACCTGTATCAAACCCTTCACAGTCACCAAACCTACAGTGAGAAATTAAGTGGACATGAATAGAAAAGTGGGTACTGTAAACAGTGTTTACTCTATTGAGAGAGTTTAGTCTGTACAACACTGCTTCCACACAGTGAAACTCTCTTCAGAAAGTATCTACTAAGAACAATGTTCACTCTATGCGAAACCTGTCCAGAGAGACACTATTCACTTAAAATGCTCAAGGTTCAGGTTACCTTCAGCCTTGATACTGTCCTGAAAACTTTACAGATAGCCCATCTTCTGTAGCTAATCAAGCACATGTACATAGGTTAGGACCTGGTGCACGCAGGCATCTATCTTATGTAGACATTGTTACACTGGGAACAATTTTGTCTAAATACTCAAGGTTGCTTACAATACTTAGTGTCTACTATGCAGAATCTTTGCCCTGAATGATATATTTTCTGCAGAACCATAAAACTTGTGTGGTACTTACTGGACACAGTTGTTAACTGTCACCTACACACAGAGTTCCTCCTGAATACAAAGATTTATAACATGTTCAATACCTATGTATGCCTATGATGTATTAGGAGCACATGTGTTTTGTACACACTCATGCCCATTAGCTGGACACATATGTATAAACAACAAGGGGACCACAGTAGTAAGACCAGGGGTAGTATATACGGTTGAAGGGAACAATGGTCTAGGGGAGGCCAAAAGGTCCTCGGGTAGCCAAGGCTACTAATTAATGAGCGTAGTTTTAATCAGAAGGAACACTTTCACAAGGAGTCCAAGCGGGACTCGATAAGCAATGTATGCTGGGACACAAGGTTTTTGGAATGACATCACATTTATTGACAGCATAAATGGAGTATCATTCAGTTATTTACGGTAATAGTTCTGGTGCTCACACAAAAAGGTGAAAGTGCGTGAAGTGAAAGGTGCTTAGTGACATTTAAAATTTACATCGCAACAGTATTCAAAACTCCAATCTAATCAATTACAGTGGAGGAGTTTTGGTTGTGAGGTCGACGGCGTTTCGATCTTATTAGTTAAAGATCATCATCAGGACGAGAGTGTGAGCAAGTAGAATCTGTTGAGGGACCTGCAAGGCGTAGATGGGGCTCTTAGCAAATCGAGAATCCACTTAGGGGAGAGTAATGCGGGGCCACACTCTCGTCCTGATGATGATCTTTAATTAACCTTTTTGTGTGAGCACCAGAACTATTACCATAAATAACTGAATGATACTCCATTTATGCTGTCAATAAATGTGATGTCATTCCAAAAACCTTGTGTCCCAGCATACATTGCTTATCGAGTCCCGCTTGGACTCCCTGTGAAAGTGTTCCTTCTGATTAAAACTACGCTCATTAATTAGTAGCCTTGGCTACCCGAGGACCTTTTGGCCTCCCGTAGACCATTGTTCCCTTCAACCATTAGCTGGACACAGGCTGCACAGTTAGGTAGACAAGTAATATGGTAGTTACTCGCAACTATGTAAACTATTTAAAAAACTAACACACTCATTGGATGATGTCATCGGTGATGTCATAAATGATGTCATAGAACATGTCCTGAGCTATGTTTTATGTCGGAGGGATGCCGCGTCACCCCCCTCCTCGAGCCTTATTAGACCTTGGGGACCATAACTCCCAGGGCCACTAATTAAATTAAAAGGGAGGGGGCCGCGTGGTCCCACTCTCCAAGCCGTTTATGGCCCCAGGGACCCCATCCCCAAGGCACAAAGTATATTTTAAGGGGAGCCTTTAAAAAGCCCTGGGGACCCCATTCCCCAGTGCGATGTTTTTTTAAAGGAGAGGGGGGCCACGTGGCTTCCCTCCCCAAGCCTTTTTAAGTCCTGGGGACCCCATCCCGCAGGGCCATTTTTTTTAAAGGGGAGAGGGCCATGTGCCCCCACCCCCCTCCCGAGCCTTATTAGGCCTTGGGGACCCCTTGCTTGGGGACAAAATTCAAAATGCTAAATATGCCAATAAAGAATTCTATAAAATTCTCAAAGAATTTCATAAACCAAATTGCCTAGAAGGAGCTCATCCCATTACTCAAGATTTCACAGACAAACTGGCAATTAATTACACAACCAAGGTAGACATGTCGGACTCCTCTTTAAAACAAAGATAAATCATCAGCACCAACGCTTTTCCAAATAAACACCGCAAAAGTACACAATCCCAGCCTCTCCATTCCTTCCAACAAATATCACACAATGAAATTATGGACCTGGCTAAAGCAAGCAGGCCTGCCGGCAGCCCTTCTGACCTGTGTCCACCACAAACCTTTAAGGATATTCTTTTAACTACCTCTGCTGCCACACTAGAAAGAAGAATCATCATCAATTCCTTAACTATGAGAAGATCTCAAAAAGTCATACATACGCCCATTACTAAAGAAAATAAATCTGGACCCGCTTAACCCAGACAACTGCAGACCGATTACAAATGGACCTTTCCTGGGCAAACTGATAGAAAGAGCTGCATTCGCCCAGATATCACTTTTCATTAAAGATGATTCCATACTTTTAGTCTTCCAGACAGGATTCCGTCCAGGAAGAGGCACAGAATCTGCCCTCGTTGCCGTCTGGGATGACCTTAAGAACACAGTTGACTGGAACTGGGTTGTTGCAGTACTTCTCTTGGACCTCTCAGCTGCATTTGACATGGTTAACTATGACACTCTAATACAAAGACTCTACGAAGCCGGCATAAAGGGGACTGCTCTCAACTGGATCACATCCTGCCTTCAAAACAGAACTAATGTTATCCATACCCCCTTTCTCATCCAAACCTTACTTCATAAAAGCAGGGGTGCATCAAGGCTCTATCATCTCACCCATGCTTTTCAACATTTACAAGTCATTACCGATACATTAACCTCACATGCTATAACTATGCAGATGACACACAAATACTCCTTAAACTGGAAAGCCGAAAAGACATTGAAAACTCATTTCCAGTTGTCTCACAGTCGTGGATCAGTGGATGACATGGAGCTATCTCAAACTAAATGCTTCCAAAACGGAAATACTCATGTGTGGCGACTGGCAAAATTACGACCCACTTGCCACATGGCCTTACGATCTGATAACACTGCCTAAAGTATCAAAGGAAGTAAGACACCTCAGAATTACCATGGGCTCCAAGCTATCAATGAATGCCCAAGTGGACAAACTAGCAAGATCAAGCTTCCTTACTATAAAAACTCTGTGACGCATCTTCCCTGACTTGGGATTTCCACACAATGTCCAGGCTACTATCTCTATTGTTCTGTCTAAACTCGATTACGTCAACTGCCTCTACCACAGATCGTCTTTAACAACTATGAAAAAACTACAACGGATTCAGAACTCTGCTGCCAGACTACTCTTACATATAAAGCCACAAGACCACATCTCCCCTGCCGTGAAGGCCCTGCATTGGTTACTGATTGCCAGAAGATCCACATTCAAGCTGCTTTGTATCACCCACAAAGTGATACATGGAACAGGACTGCTCTTCATCAGGAATAAAATCACCAAATACATTCACCAAAGGAACCTCCCTTTAGATTGGCACCTCACCTCTAAATCCCACCATAAAAGAAACAAGCATTTTCAATGCAATAGGTCTCGCATTTGTTAAAGTTAGAGCTGTTGGCGTTGAAAAAGACAATGTTTCTTACTTTTACTTTTTATACCAATGGCAATAGCACTATGCAAATATGATTAATTAACTGCTAATAGAAACACGCAAGTAAAAAACATTGTCATTTTCAACGCCAACAGCTCTAACTTTAACAAATGTGAGACCTATTGCACCGCAAATGCTTGATTCTAACTGGTGTTTCTTCAGTTTCTAGAGTTCAGAGTTCGGGCAGAATTGCTATTTCTTTATTTTGCACTCAGTGGTGCGCCTTCCTTGTTAGTACAATGAGCAACGTGTCCGGCAGCTCAAGTGTTAGGGAAAATGTTTCCGCAGGTGGCTCCACTTATAGGACAGGGGTTACCTTAAGTAAAAGACAGTCTAATAAACAAAAGCGTGCCTTTCATTGCTATCCATGCAGTCTCCAAAAAGACTGTCATGAAAAAATGCATTGGGTGAAAATGTGAACAATGTTTTAAAGTACAGATGCTTAGTACTGCCAGGGTGAACCCCGGATTCAGAAGAGAAAAGTTAAAAACCAAAGCCAGTCACCACCAAAAAGCACCGGGCAAGTGTCTTTCAGATGCGAATTTGTCATCCTGAAAAATTCCTCTAAACATTCCGCATATGCAACCGATTTTAGACACGAAGGGGCCTGGCGGTGCTGCTGCTGTGGGGTGCAGCTGGTGTAAGCAATGCCCTGCTCTCAACACCATCTCCAAACACATGCGGGCCCCAGATTAGAACCCAAGAAGCGGCCAAAACCCTGGAAGGGATGCGCATGGGAGTCAGTTTAAATCAGGTTCCACTTCTTCCAGCTGCACAGGATAAAAGCTACTATCGGGTGGCAATAGGGTGTCTCTGCGGGATCCAGCGCTGAGCTCTGCTGCGCCTACATTAATCACTGGCGCGTCCTGATAAGCCTTATGTCTACTACAAACTTCTGCCGAGGCAGCGTCAGCTCTTGCATACAAGTATTTGGCTAATGCACTCAAGAATGCTTCTCTGACGGGGTATTTGTAAATTGTGTACAGCACAATGATCTCATAGCGCACTTCTTGAGTAAAAGTCCCCCTCCCTGCCTCCCGCTAAGAGATGCGCTGGCACCAAGCAGCTTCGTGGGGGGTCAGAGCATACATCAAACACAGACCAGATGCCTGCTGGGCACTCCCTGCTACAAGGATTCAGCAAATACAAGAAGGCTATCGAACCCATCTTTTAAACGTGCGCAGAGGCCAAAGACGACTAATGCTTGCGAAACAGGAGGAAGGCCTTCTAGGTTTATGGCTCTATCTTTATTGTCAGAATAATAAAAAGCCACTACAACAAATCAAGGTCCATCCAATGCAAAGAAAATACACGCACAGCGATTATATATGCCCCCGTTATCCTATCTCTACCGTTAATACAGCCCCTCTTATTAAAAACATACACTAAGCTTTGTCACCCCCCCTCAAAAAACACATCGCAAATCTATTTAGATTTTTTTTTCCAGAGGTCAAAATATGGGTGCGGTGGAAAAACAAAGTAGTTGGAGTGAGGCGGCTGTAAAACAAAACACAGCAGACAGAGCAGGTGGTGGTTTTGGAGGGGAGATGTTTCGTAAGGCAGAAATCTACAGCAAGCAGCTGTGCCTGAGCGCCCGATATATGACTGTATTGTGACCCAGTCAATGCAAGCCTCTCCCTCGTGGCTGTGGGCTTAGTTTCCATGCACATCCCTCTTGCTGAAAGGACTCTGCAGCTCTGTGTAACTAAATAGAAAAAAATGGTGGCGCGGACAGCGCTGCACAAAAGAGTGCACTGTAGTACGCAGGCAGTACGTAATGACAGCAGACTGGGACACAATGGTTGCTACATGTGTGCCGCTATCAGCGAGTGCCTGTTTAAGTCGGGTCCTCCGTAGTACACCCACCTTTAAAATGAAGTGCGGTGTGCTGTGCTGTGTAGTGCACCCACATGGCGATCCTCCAGATGCTGCGGGTGGGGGTGAACGCGGATGCAAGGGAGAGAGGGGAAAGAGAGCATGGACAGCGGGAGGGAAAAAGCATTCCGAGCGGTGCGGACAGGGCAGTAACAGAGGGCCTGGGGGCTGTGGCTCGGACGTGGTGGGGGCTGCAGGCGCTCAGCGCACTTGGGGCAGCAGCACTCGGGGCAGCAGATGTCCACGCGGCTCTCGGTGATCCGTATGCGAGACCTACAAAACAACAAAGTAGTCCCTACATCAAAAGATATCGCCCTGCAGTGTACGTCTACTGTAGTTGGTTGACGCTGCTTCCTGCAGAAACGAAAGAAAACGGAAGTGACGGATGGGACCACTAGCCAACAATGAGCGAGGTAAGAAAAGCAATGCCAGATTGGACCAATGGCAAGCGAAAAAACAAAAAGAAATGCAATGGGTGGAATTTCGCTGGTATTACTAATTACTTAATGCCTCGGAGAGGCAGCGCATGCGCTGCCTGTGCGAGACCTAAACACATAGGTGGCACATCCTACTCTGTTCAAGCAACCAAACTATGGAACTTTTGACCCCCAAACATTAGATCCACGGATAACTACCTTATCTACTCAAGAGACTACTCAAGAGTTGGCTCTTCACCACATAGCTACCATACTCAAACAGATATATACAGCATATCCCTCTGTATATAAGCATTTATTTGGACTATAGATGTTTCCCCTTATATGTGTATTGCTTTGTATAAACATGTATAATAATTATGTTTATACATATTAGATTCACTGAAAAAACCATAGGTTTCATGCACGTTATAGTTAGAAATGAGCATTTAAAAAACCTTAGAAATTCACTGAAAAAACCATAGGTTTCAGGGGCGTTATAGTTAGTTGGACATTTCACTCGTACAAAACCATAGAAATTCCCCGTTATAGTTAGTTCAGCTAACTATAACTCGTGCGCCCGCAATGCACTGCTGATGACGTCACATATTACATCACTCATGACATGGTCAGTGACATCACTCATGAATCACTGATGACATCTCAAATGACATCACTGATGACATCACTGATGACATCATCCTTGTGATAGAGTGGCAGACCTCCTCTCACCCTAATATAACATTTGATACACACACTCAAAAATACAAACTAACATTTTCAAAACAATGGACATACCAATACCAGTTACAACACACCTATTCAGTAATTCCAAGATCTACACACACATCCACTCATTCACCAACAGTCCCTATACAGTCACTCATACATGTACTCACTCATCATATGTACTCATACACCTATACATCCTGTTACACACCGCCACTCATCCATAGAGTTACTCACACACATAGTCACACATGCAAACAAAGTATCAAACATCCATTTACTTGCATATACAGTTATACACACACTACCACACTTACTTCTACAGAAACTTACACATACTTACTCTCTTAAACAATCACTTATAGAAACACCTACTTATTTGTACAGGAACTCTTCCAATCTCTCACTCTTACATATACTCACTTATATACACCAATACTCACATATACTAGTTTAAAACATATGTAGTTACTCATAAAGACACTATTGAGACAGTCATTAACTCACTAACACACCCATACACATACTCATCCACCTATACAGTCCTGCACACATGCTGTCTTCAACACATACAAACAGTGAGTCACTCATTCATGCATCTATGCACTAAGTAATACCCCCACCGAACCATACAGACACTCAGACACTCATACTGATACTCAAAAAACCAACTAATAACCCATATAGACACTCATGTAGCTACTCACCAACCCATGCAGCCACTTATACACAAAGTGAGAGACTGATACAGATATTTTCATATTTAAACATTACTCACTAACCCATGTATTCACTAAGATACACTTAGTCAGTTATACAATCAATTTTACAAAACAAAATCATCCATTTAGACACTTATATACCCATTTATTCTTCCATCGACCTTGAGATATACATATATAAAACATATTTCATTTTCAGAAAAACACTCATTCACTGGATGATGTCATCAGTGATGTCATCAGTGATGTCATTTGAGATGTCATCAGTGATGTCATGAGTGATGTCACTGACCATGTCATGAGTGATGTAATATGTGACGTCATCAGCAGTGCATTGCGGGCGCGCGAGTTATAGTTAGCTGAACTAACTATAACGGGGGAATTTCTATGGTTTTGTACGAGTGAAATGTCCAACTAACTATAACGCCCCTGAAACCTATGGTTTTTTCAGTGAATTTCTAAGGTTTTTTAAATGCTCATTTCTAACTATAACGTGCCTGAAACCTATGGTTTTTTCAGTGAATTTCTAAGGTTTTTTAAATGCTAATTTCTAACTATAACGTGCCTGAAACCTATGGTTTTTTCAGTGAATATATATATATTTATTATACTATGTATACATGTGAAAATGTCTCGGTCCCCTGTTTGCCTCGGTGACACAGAAAAAATGGGTGGAACTGACGTCAGCACGCCGACGAGGTTCTCTTATGGCTCCGATGATGTCATACGGTGTCGCGAGCGGAGCCGTGCTATTATGACGTCCTCGTTGACGTGGGAGAGCTAGGAAAGAATTTCCGTGGAATGCTGGTGCAGGGGATATTCACCTAAGTGTTCAGGCTAGTCCTTTGGGAGCAACTGTTTATGTTGCCACTCCAGAAACCGAAACCAGTGATCCGAGGGCAGAGGCCCTGCAGATGGCACACGAGGTGGGGTGCCCAGTCGTGTGCACCGGCGGGGCAGCGAAGTGACAAGCACCACAACCCACAAAAAGGTAACGAGGGCACTGAATAACACAGGATCTTCTCTTTGTATCTGGCAGGAACAACGAAGTTAAAATGCCCTAGTACCAAAATGTAGAATTAGTGCTACAACGGTCTTCAAGAGGACCTGCGATGCCGCTTCTGCCTCCCGTACCCTGGAGGTGGCACATGGGTCACGCGGTACGGTCATACTGCGGTGGGACGCACACTCGTTGACCTCTCATGGCACTGCTCCACACTTCAGGGAGGACGCTTTCCATTAGCTATGTTTTCTGATGACATGTCGCGCCGGCCCCGTCCAACAACAGAACTCCTTTTGATCCAAACAGACTCTTCCACTCTCTCACCGGAAGTGAAACCAGGCCACGCGGACACTTTCACAATACAACAGCCGGGAATGCACTTTTCGGTAAAAAAACACATTCCTTCCTCCTAATTAATCAAATAAACGTCTCACTGAAGAACAGGGGCCAGCTTCGATCGGTAAACAGCCGTTACAACGACTTTTTACTTTGCGATACCATTACAATGCATGCATTACCACGCATGCGTTGTACATCACGAAGTCATTACTACGCATTTTTTAGAACGCATGGTCATTTACCACGCATGCCTTTACAACGAATTTTGTTGTAAAGGTATGTATGGTAAATGACCATGCGTTCTAAAAACATGTAGACGATCCATGTCGTTGTAAGGAAACAGTGGCTGTTCCGTTTCCTCACAACAACGTGCACCGCCCCTCAGAGACAACGTGAAGCAGGAACCATGAGGAGAGAGGAACCACGAGGAGTGAGAGGTAAGGGGGATTGGGCATGGGGTGGGGGTTTCTTTTCTAGGGTTTAGGGTAGTGCAGTGGTGTTTGGGTTGTGTAGGGGGTCGTGCTGGGGTAGTGTTTTAGGGTTTAGGGTAGTGCAGTGGTGTTTGGGTAGTGTAGGGGTTCGTGCTGGGGTAGTGTTTTAGGGTTTAGGGTAGTGCAGTAGTGTAGGGGGTCGTGCTCGGGGTAGTGTTTTAGGCTTTAGGGTAGTGCAGTGGTGTATGGGTAGTGTAGGGGGTCGTGCTGGGTTAGTGTTTTAGGGTTTAGGGTAGTGCAGTGGTGTTTGAGTAGTGTAGGGGGTCATGCTGGTGGTAGTGTTTTAGGGTTTAGGGTAGTGCAGTGGTGTTTGTGTAGTGTAGGGGGTCATGCTGGGAGTAGTGTTTTATGGTTTAGGGTAGTGCAGTGGTGTTTGGGTAGTGTAGGGGGTCGTGCTGGGGGTAGATTTTGGATTTAGGGTAGTGCAGTGGTGTTTGGGTAGTGTAGGGAGTCGTGCTGGGGGTAGTGTTTTAGGGTTTAGGGTAGTGCATTGGTGTTTGGGTAGTGTAGGGGGTTGTGCTGGGGGTAGTGTTTTAGGGTTTATGTTAGTGCAGTGGTGTTTGGGTAGTGTAGGGGTTCATGCTGGGGGTAGTGTTTTAGGGTTTAGGGTATGGCAGTGGTCTTTGGGTAGTGTAGGGGGTCGTGCTGGGGGTCGATTTAGGGTTTAGGGTAGTGGAGTGGTGTTTGTGTTGTGAGGGGGTCATGCTGGGGGTAGTGTTTTAGGGTTTAGAGTAATGCAGTGGTGTTTGTATAGTGTAGGGGGGTTTAGGGTAGTGCAGTGGTGTTTGTGTAGTGTAGGGGGTCATGCTGGGGGTTGTGTTTTAGGATTTAGGGTAGTGCAGTGGTGTTTGTGTAGTGTAGGGGGTAGTGTTTTAGGGTTTAGGGTAGTGCAGTGGTGTTTGTGTAGTGTAGGGGGTCATGCTGGGGGTTGTGTTTTAGGATTTAGGGTAGGGCAGTGGTGTTTGTGTAGTGTAGGGGGGTAGTGTTTTAGGGTTCAGGGTAGTGCAGTTGTGTGTGTGTAATGTACGGGGTCGTGTTTTAGGGTATAGGTTAGTGCAGTGGTGTTTGGGTAGTGTAGGGGGTCATGCTGGGGTTAGTGTTTTAGGGTTTAGGGTAGTGCAGTGGTGTTTGGGTAGTGTAGGGGGTCGTGCTGGGGGTAGTGTTTTAGGGTTTAGGGTAGTGCAGTGGTGTTTGTGTAGTGTGGGAGGTCATGCTGGGGGTAGATTTAGGGTTTAGTGTAGTGCAGTGGTGTTTAGGTAGTGTAGGGAGTCGTGCTGGGGGTAGTGTTTTAGGGTTTAGGGTAGTCCAGTGGTGTTTGTGTAGTGTAGGGAGTCGTGCTGGGGGTAGTGTTTTAGGGTTTAGGGTAGTGCAGTGGTGTTTGGGTAGTGTAGGGGGTCGTGCTGGGGTAGTGTTTTAGGGTTTAGGGTAGTGCAGTGGTGTTTGTGTAGTGTAGGGGGTCATGCTGGGGGTAGTGTTTTAGGGTTTAGGGTAGTGCAATGGTGTTTGTGTAGTGTAGGGGGTAGTGTTTTAGGGTTTAGGGTAGTGCAGTGGTGTTTGTGTACTGTAGGGGGTCGTGCTGGGTTCTAGTGTTTTAGGGTAGTGCAGTGGTATTTGTATAGTGTAGGGGGTAGATTTAGGGTTTAGGGTAGTGCAGTGGTGTTTCGGTAGTGTAGGGGGTCGTGCTGGGGGTAGTGTTTTTGAGTTTAGGGTAGTGCAGTTGTGTTTGGGTAGTGAAGGGGGTCGTGCTGGGGGTAGTGTTTTAGGGTTTAGGGTAGTGCAGTGGTGTTTGTGTAGTGTAGGGGGTCATGCTGGGGGTAGTGTTTTATGGTTTAGGGTAGTGCAGTGGTGTTTGGGTAGTGTAGGGGGTCGTGCTGGGGGTAGATTTTGGATTTAGGGTAGTGCAGTGGTGTTTGGGTAGTGTAGGGAGTCGTGCTGGGGGTAGTGTTTAGGGTTTAGGGTAGTGCATTGGTGTTTGGGTAGTGTAGGGGGTTGTGCTGGGGGTAGTGTTTTAGGGTTTATGTTAGTGCAGTGGTGTTTGGGTAGTGTAGGGGTTCATGCTGGGGGTAGTGTTTTAGGGTTTAGGGTATGGCAGTGGTCTTTGGGTAGTGTAGGGGGTCGTGCTGGGGGTCGATTTAGGGTTTAGGGTAGTGGAGTGGTGTTTGTGTTGTGAGGGGTCATGCTGGGGGTAGTGTTTTAGGGTTTAGAGTAATGCAGTGGTGTTTGTATAGTGTAGGGGGTTTAGGGTAGTGCAGTGGTGTTTGTGTAGTGTAGGGGTCATGCTGGGGGTTGTGTTTTAGGATTTAGGGTAGTGCAGTGGTGTTTGTGTAGTGTAGGGGGTAGTGTTTTAGGGTTTAGGGTAGTGCAGTGGTGTTTGTGTAGTGTAGGGGGTCATGCTGGGGGTTGTGTTTTAGGATTTAGGGTAGGGCAGTGGTGTTTGTGTAGTGTAGGGGGTAGTGTTTTAGGGTTCAGGGTAGTGCAGTTGTGTTTGTGTAATGTACGGGGTCGTGTTTTAGGGTATAGGTTAGTGCAGTGGTGTTTGGGTAGTGTAGGGGGTCATGCTGGGGTTAGTGTTTTAGGGTTTAGGGTAGTGCAGTGGTGTTTGGGTAGTATAGGGGGTCGTGCTGGGGGTAGTGTTTTAGGGTTTAGGGTAGTGCAGTGGTGTTTGTGTAGTGTGGGAGGTCATGCTGGGGGTAGATTTAGGGTTTAGTGTAGTGCAGTGGTGTTTAGGTAGTGTAGGGAGTCGTGCTGGGGGTAGTGTTTTAGGGTTTAGGGTAGTCCAGTGGTGTTTGTGTAGTGTAGGGAGTCGTGCTGGGGGTAGTGTTTTAGGGTTTAGGGTAGTGCAGTGGTGTTTGGGTAGTGTAGGGGGTCGTGCTGGGGTAGTGTTTTAGGGTTTAGGGTAGTGCAGTGGTGTTTGTGTAGTGTAGGGGGTCATGCTGGGGGTAGTGTTTTAGGGTTTAGGGTAGTGCAATGGTGTTTGTGTAGTGTAGGGGGTAGTGTTTTAGGGTTTAGGGTAGTGCAGTGGTGTTTGTGTACTGTAGGGGGTCGTGCTGGGTTCTAGTGTTTTAGGGTAGTGCAGTGGTATTTGTGTAGTGTAGGGGGTAGATTTAGGGTTTAGGGTAGTGCAGTGGTGTTTCGGTAGTGTAGGGGGTCGTGCTGGGGGTAGTGTTTTTGTGTTTAGGGTAGTGCAGTTGTGTTTGGGTAGTGAAGGGGGTCGTGCTGGGGGTAGTGTTTTAGGGTTTAGGGTAGTGCAGTAGTGTTTGGGTAGTGTAGGGGTCAACCAACATGAATTTGTCCTTGTGTGATGTAACCAATGCTCATGTAAAGCACTCCAATACCTGACCAGTCTGCACTATATAAAACTGCAAAAAACCAAAAAATAAAAAGTGTTTTGCACACTTCTGTCATTGGGCTATACGTGGGCTACCTCTGGGTGATATTTGTGCTACATTTGGGCTCTTTTTTCTCTGGTGGCCATCTTGGGAGACTTATTTGTTATGAAGTTTCCTAATTTCCTCATTTACTACAGTCTCCTCAGTAGGAAATGCTTTCAGTTTTTACCTTGATTCCATCAAGAAGGCATTCAGATGTGTCACACATTTGCCATAAATTCAGAATGTTAGCACTCTAGTTGTTCATTAGATCACTGTAGTAAAGCTACTGCTCACCAAGGAGTTAACTGGAAGTCTACTGCTGGTATTGAAAGTGATTGTTTCAGTCTGCATGTCAGAATTTTCTAATGAAATAGAAGAGGATTTGAGATCTCACTTAAAACATGCCCTAAATTTTCTTTTTGCAGCACTAACCATAATTTCTATGGCAAAATGAACCCCCTCATTTTGTTCCTTTTTAAATTAAATGTTTTAAGTGTTACCAGTTTATTCCAATCAAGATGGCTTCAGGTGTGCCATACTTTTGTCATAAGTAAGGCTGTTAGCACTCTAGTTGTTCTTTAGAACACTCTGGGAAGCTGCAGTAGAACACAAAGGAATCAACTGACAGTCTCTGCCATTGTTGGATGTACATGTTTTACTGAGAATGTCA
The DNA here is from genome assembly GCA_963921515.1 of Calotriton arnoldi. Taxonomy (NCBI): domain Eukaryota; kingdom Metazoa; phylum Chordata; class Amphibia; order Caudata; family Salamandridae; genus Calotriton; species Calotriton arnoldi. The sequence continues at coordinate 289,625 of CAWUFW010016063.1, forward strand.
AACTTCATTCTCACATGACTGAGAAAGATAATGTGAATTTACAGAAAATATGCTCTCATTTTAGCTTCTGGAGCACCTTCCAAAACTGTATGGGACAAGCATGTGAAAATAGTTTTCTCTCAAACATGATTCATGATATCCCAGCAGAAGGTTTTTCACAGGGTAAAATCACCTTATAACACACCACAATTCCTGAAATTAGTATGGTACCATCAACAAATGAATTCTAATGTAACTAAAGTCTGTTATCACCCTTTATAGTTCTCCTTTTGGTAACCCTCAAAATCTTCGATTCACTACAATGCATTTCAATGGGGTACTATCATTTATATTGGTCCCAAGATGGCTGCCAGCAATTCCAGGATGAAGTGCTGACAGCCAATCAGATCTCACGATGACATGTGTGGTTAGGCTCCGCCCAGATATATATGTGTTTTTACTTTTGATTTTCTCAGCAACTACTGAACGGATTTACACCATTTAACAAAAGGGTTCTTTCTGAACCAAGAACTACCTCTTTGCCAAATTTGGTGTAATTCCGTTCAGCAGTTCGGGCTGTAGCCTTGCATAAAGTTTCCTATGGGAAATTGATTTTTTACTCTTATTTTTTAATTTCTCCGCAACTACTGAACGGATTTACACCATTTAACAAAAGGGTTCTTTCTGAACCAAGAACTACCTCTTTGCCAAATTTTGTGTAATTCCGTTCAGCAGTTCGGGCTGTAGCCGTGGCTAAAGTTTCCTATGGGAAAATGAATGGGGAAAACACGTTTTGGGACCCCCTTTTTCTCGGCCCCCGCTTGACGAATCACCCCAAAACTTTCAGGGTAGGAGCGGACCGGAAAGGGCCATAAAGTTTGAAAATGTCGCGAAGATTCGTCAACCGACGCAAGAGTTATTTCAAATAGAATGTTGCGGATTTACTATGGAAAATAGGTCCTAACTATAACTATCTACTGGCGACCGCCAGTAGATAATATTCGTTAGTTCTGCTTAACAATTGTACATATTACTTATGGTTATATTATTCTATGTTTAACATGTATATAGTTGACTGCATAACTATTTATCAACAATTGCTTCACTATTGAATTACAAAAAATATAACAAAATAAATACATTAACTTAAAGTACAGCAACACTTGAAAGTCTATATATATATATATATATATATATTATCTACTGGCGGTCGCCAGTAGATAGTTATAGTTAGGACCTAGTTTCCATAGGAAACTCATTTTTTGTTTTCCCAATAACTTTGGCACCGGTTGACGAATCTTTGCGAAATTTTCAAAACTTATGGCCCGCTCCGGTCAGCTCCTATCTTGAAAGTTTCGGGTGATTTGGCAAGCGGGGCCGAGAAAGGGGGTCCCAAAACGTGTTTTCTCCATGTTAATTCCCATAGGAAACTTTAGACACGGCTACTGCCCGAACTGCTGAACGGAATTATACCAAATTTGGCAAAAAGGTAGCCCTTGGCTCAGAAAGAGACCTTTTTTTTAAATGGTGTAAATCTGTTCAGTAGTTCCTGAGAAATTAAAAAAATAGAGGTCTGAAAATCAATTTCCCATAGGAAACTGTAGACACGTTTACAGCTGAAACTGCTGAACGGAATTACACCACATTTGGCAAAGAGGTAGCCCTTGGTTCAGAAAGAGACCTTTTTTTAAATGGTGTAAATCCGTTCAGTAGTTTTTGAGATATTAAAGGAAAAAAATCTTTATATATCTGGGCGGGACCTAACTACACAAGCATGAGCTTGGCTCTTATTGGCTGCCAACACTTCAATCCAGGAAGTGTTGGCAGCCATCTTGGTGCAATGCTTTTTAGGTCTCACCTAGCGACGCAGCGCATGCACTGTCGCTTGGCGAGATCTATTGTTGTTGATCTACCCAAACACCACTGCACTACCCTAAACCCTAAAACACTACCCCCAGCACGACCCCCTACACTACCCAAACACCACTGCACTACCCTAAACCCTAAAACACTACCCCCAGCATGACCCCCTACACTACCCAAACACGACTGCACTACCTTAAAACCTAAAACTCTACCCCCAGTACAACCCCCTACACTACCCAAACACCACTGCACTACCCTAAACCCTAAAACACTACCCCCAGCATGACCCCCTACACTACCCAAACACCACTGCACTATCCTAAAACACGACCCCCTACACTACACAAACACCACTCCACTACCCTAAACCCTAAAACACTACACCCAGCACGACACACTACACTACACAAACACCACTGCACTACCCTAAACCCTAAAACACTACCCCCAGCACGACCCCCTACACTACACAAACACCACCGCAGTACCCTAAACCCTAAAACACTACCCCCAGCATGACCCCTACACTACACAAACACCACTGCACTACCCTAAACCCTAAAACACAACCCCCAGCATGACCCCATACACTACCCAAACACCACTGCACTACCCTAAAACAAGACCCCCTACACTACCCAAACACCAATGCACTACCCTAAACCCTAAAACACTACCCCCAGCACGATCCCCTACACTACACAAACACCACTGCACTACCCTAAACCCTAAAACACTACCCCAGCACGACCCCTTACACTACACAAACACCACTGCACTACCCTAAACCATAAATCTACCCCCAGCACGACCCCTACACTACACAAACACCACTGCACTACCCTAAACCCTAAAACACTACCCCCAGCACGACCCCCTATACTACCCAAACACCACTGCACTACCCTAAACCCTAAATCTACCCCCAGCACGACCCCCTACACTACCCAAACACAACTGCACTACCCTAAACCCTAAAACACTACGCCCAGCATGACCCCCTACACTACCCAAACACCACTGCACTACCCTAAACCCTAAAACACTACCCCCAGCACGACCCCCTATATTACGCAAACACCACTGCACTACCCAAAACCCTAAAGCACTACCCCCAGCACGACCCCCTACACTATACAAACACCACTGCACTACCCTAAACCCTAAAACACTACCCCAGCACAACCCCCTATACTACCCAAACACCACTGCACTACCCTAAACCCTAAAACACTACCCCAGCACGACCCCCTACACTACCAAAACACCACTGCACTACCCTAAACCCTAAAACACTACCCCTAGCATGACCCCCTACACTACCCAAACAACACTGCACTACCCTAAACCCTAAATCTACCCACAGCATGACCCCCTACACTACACAAACACCAATGCACTACCCTAAACCCTAAAACACTTACCCCAGCACAACCCCCTACACTACCCAAACACCACTGCCCTACCCGAAACCCTAAAACACTACCCCCAGCATGACCCCCTACACTACCCAAACACCACTGCACTACCCTAAAACACTACCCCCAGCATGACCCCCTACACTACCCAAACACCACTGCACTACCCTAAACCCTAAAACACTATCCCCAGCACGACCCCCAACACTACCCAAACACCACTGCACTACCCTAAACCATAAACTACTACCCCCAGCATGACCCCTACACTACCCAAACACCACGGCACTACCCTAAACCCTAAAACACTACCCCCAGCACGACCCCGACACTACTCAAATACCACTGCACTACCCTAAACCCTAAAATACTACCCCCGGCATGACCCCCTACACTACACAAACACCACTGCACTACCGTAAACCCTAAAATACTACCCCCAGCACAACCCCCTACACTACCCAAAAACCACTGCACTACCCTAAACCCTAAAACACTACCCCCAGCATGACCCCCTACACTACCCAAACACCACTGTACTACCCTTAAACACAACCCCTACACTACACAAACACCACTGCACTACCCTAAACCACTACCCCCAGCACGACCCCCTACACTACACAAACACCACTGCACTACCCTAAACCGTAAATCTACCCCCAGCACGACCCCCTACACTACACAAACACTACTGCACTACCCTAAACCCTAAAACACTACCCCCAGCACGACTCCCTATACTACCCAAACACCACTGCACTACCCTAAACCCTAAAACACTACCCCCAGCATGACCCCCTACACTACCCAAACACCACAGCACTACCCTAAACCCTAAAACACTACCCCCAGCACGACCCCCTACACTACCCAAACAAAACTGCACTACCCTAAACCCTAAAACACTACCCCCAGCACAACCCCCTATACTACGCAAACACCACTGCACTACCCTAAACCCTAAAACACTACCCCCAGCAAGACCTCCTACACTACACAAACACCACTGCACTACCCTAAACCCTAAAACATTACCCCCAGCAGTACCCCCACACTATCCAAACACCACTGCACTACCCTAAACCCTAAAACATTACCCCCAGCAGTACCCCCCACACTATCCAAATGCCACTGCACTACCCTAAACCTTAAACACTACCCCCAGCACGACCCCCTACACTACACAAACACCACTGCACTACCCTAAACCCTAAAACACTACCCCCAGCACGACCCCCTATACTACCCAAAGACCACTGCACTACCCTAAACCCTAAAACACTACCCCCAGCACGACCCCCTAAACTACACAAACACCACTGCGCTACCCTAAACACTACCCCAGCACGACTCCCTACACTACCCAAACACCACTGCACTACCCTAAACCCTAATTCTACCCCAGCACAACCCCCTACACTACGCAAACACCGCTGCACTACCCTAAACCCTAAAACACTTACCCCAGCATGACCCCCTACACTACCCAAACACACTGCACTACTCTAAAACACTACCCCCAGCACAACCCCCTACACTACACAAACACCACTGCACTACCCTAAACCCTAAAACACTACCCCCAGCATGACGCACTACATTACAGAAACATCACTGCACTACCCTAAACCCAAAACACTACCCCCAGCACGACCCCTCCACTTCACAAACACCAATGCACTACCCTAAACCCTAAATCTGCCCCAGCACGACCCCCTACACTACACAAACACCACTGCACTACCCTAAACCCTAAAACACTACTCCCAGCACGATCCCCTACACTACCCAAACACCACTGCACTACCCTAAACCCTAAAACACGACCCCCTACACTACACAAACACCACTGCACTACCCTGAACCCTAAAACACTACCCCCAGCACAACCCCCTACACTACACAAACACCACTGCACTACCCTAAACCCTAAAACACTACCCCCAGCATGACCCCCTACACTACACAAACACCACTGCACTACCCTATACCCTAAAACACAACCCCCAGTATGACCCCATACACTACCCAAACACCACTGCACTACCCTAAAACAAGACCCCCTACACTACCCAAAAACCACTGCACTACCCTAAACCCTAAAACACTACTCCAGCATGATCCCCTACACTACACAAACACCACTGCACTACCCTAAACCCTAAAACACTACCCCAGCACGTCCCCTTACACTACACAAACACCACTGCACTACCCTAAACCCTAAATCTACCCCCAGCATGACCCCCTACACTACACAAACACCACTGCACTACCCTAAACCCTAAAACACTACCCCCAGCACAACCCCCTACACTACCCAAACACCACTGCACTACCCTAAACCCTAAAACACTACACCCAGCACGACCCCCTATACTACACAAACACCACTGCACTACCCTAAACCCTAAATCTACCCCCAGCACGACCCCCTACACTACCCAAACATGACTGCACTACCATAAACCCTAAAATACTATGCCCAGCATGACCCCCTACACTACCCAAACACCACTGCACTACCCTAAACTCTAAAACACTACCCCCAGCATGACCCCCTACACTACGCAAACACCACTGCACTACCCTAAACCCTAAAACACTACCCCCAGCACAACCCCCTACACTATACAACACCACTGCACTACCCTAAACGCTAAAACACTACCCCAGCACGACCCCCTATACTACACAAACACTATTGCACTACCCTAAACCCTAAAACACTACCCCAGCATGACCCCCTATACTACCAAAACACCACAGCACTACCCTAAACCCTAAAACACTACCCCCAGCATGACCCCCTATACTACCAAAACACCACTGCACTACCCTAAACCCTAAAACACTACCCCCAGCATGACCCCCTACACTACCCAAACAACACTGCACAACTCTAAACCCTAAATCTACCCACAGCACGACCCCCTACACTACACAAACACCACTGCACTACCCTAAACCCAAAAACACTTACCCCAGCACGACCCCCTACACTACCCAAACACCACTGCCCTACCCTAAACCCTAAAACACTACCCCCAGCATGACCCCCTACACTACCCAAACACCACTGCACTACCCTAAAAACTACCCCAGCACGACCCCCTACACTACCCAAACACCACTGCACTACCCTAAACCATAAAATACTACCCCCAGCATGACCCCCTACACTACCCAAACACCACGGCACTACCCTAAAACACGACCCTCTACACTACACAAACACCACTGCACTACCCTAAACCCTAAAACACTACCCCAGCACGACCCCCTACACTACACAAACACCACTGCACTACCCTAAACCCTAAAACACTATCCCCAGCACAGCCCCCTACACTACACAAACACCACTGCACTACCGTAAACCCAAAAATACTACCCCCAGCACAACCCCCTACACTACCCAATAACCACTGCACTACCCTAAACCCTAAAACACTACCCCCACCATGACCCCCTACACTACCCAAACACCACTGCACTACCCTAAAACATGACCCCCTACACTACACAAACACCACTGCACTACCATAAACCCTAAAACACTACCCCCAGCACGACCCCCTACACTACACAAACACCACTGCACTACCCTAAACCCTAAAACACTACCCCCAGCACGACCCCCTACACTACCCAAACACCACTGCACTACCCTAAACCCTAAAACACTACCCCCAGCACAACCCCCTACACTACCCACACAAAACTGCACTACCCTAAACCCTAAAACACTACCCCCAGCACGACCCCGTGGACTCCGCAAACACCACTGCACTACCCTAAACCCTAAAACACTACCCCCAGCAAGACCTCCTACACAACACAAACACCACTGCACTACCCTAAACCCTAAATCTACCCCCAGCATGACCCCCTACACTACCCAAACACCACTGCACTACCCTAAACCCTAAAACACTACCCCCAGCACGACCCCCTACACTACACAAACACCACTGCCCTACCCTAAACCCTAAAACACTACCCCAGAACGACCCACTACACTACCCAAACACCACTGCACTACCCTAAACTCTAAAACACTACCCCAGCACGACCCCCTACACTACCCAAACACCACTGCACTACCATAAACCCTAAAACACTACCCCCAGCACGACCCCCTACACTACCCAAACACCACTGCACTACCCTAAACCCTAAATCTACCCCCAGTACGACCCCCTACACTACACAAACACCACTGCACTACCCTAAACCCTAAAACACTACCCCAGCATGACCCCCTACACTACCCAAACACCACTGCACTACCCTAAACCCTAATACACTACCCCTAGCACGACCCCCTACACTACCCAAACACCACTGCACTACCCTAAACCCTAAAACACGACCCCTACACTACACAAACACCACTGCACTACCCTAAACCCTAAAACACTACCCCCAGCATGACCCCTACACTACACAAACACCACTGACCTACCATAAACTCTAAAACACTACCCCCAGCATGACCCCCGAAACTACACAAACACCACTGCACTACCCTAAACCCTAAAACACTACCCCCTACACTACACTAACACCACTGCACTACCCTAAACCCTAAAACACTACCCCCTGCTCGACCCCCTACACTACACAAACACCAATGCACTACACTAAACCCTAAAACACTACCCCCAGCATGACCCCCTACACTACCCAAACACCACTGCACTACCCTAAAAACGACCCCAGCACGTCCCCTACACTACCCAAACACCACTGCACTACCCTAAACCCTAAAACACTACCCCCGGCACGACGCTTACACTACCCAAACACCACTGCACTACCCTAAACCATAAAATACTACCCCCAGCATGACCCCCTACACTACCCAAACACCACGGCACTACCCCAAAACATGACCCTCTACACTACACAAACACCACTGCACTACCCTAAACCCTAAAACACTACCCCCAGCACGACCCCCTACACTACACAAACACCACTGCACTACCCTAAACCCTAAAACACTACCCCCAGCACAGCCCCCTACACTACACAAACACCACTGCACTACCGTAAACCCTAAAATACTACCCCCAGCACAACCCCCTACACTACCCAAAAACCACTGCACTACCCTAAACCCTAAAACACTACCCCCAGCATGACCCCCTACACTACCCAAACACCACTGCACTACCCTAAAACACGACCCCCTACACTACACAAACACCACTGCACTACCCTAAACCCTAAAACACTACCCCCAGCACGACCCCCTACACTACACAAACACCACTGCACTACCCTAAACTGTAAATCTACCCCCAGCACGACCCCCTACACTACACAAACACTACTGCACTACCCTAAACCCTAAAACACTACCCCCAGCACGACTCCCTATACTACCCAAACACCACTGCACTACCCTAAACCCTAAAACACTACCCCCAGCATGACCCCCTACACTACCCAAACACCACTGCACTACCCTAAACCCTAAAACACTACCCCCAGCACAACCCCCTACACTACCCACACACAACTGCACTACCCTATACCCTTAAACACTACCCCCAGCACGACCCCCTACACTACGCAAACACCACTGCACTACCCTAAACCCTAAAACACTACCCCCAGCAAGACCTCCTACACTACACAAACACCACTGCACTACCCTAAACCCTAAATCTACCCCCAGCATGACCCCCTGCACTACCCAAACACCACTGCACTACCCTAAACCCTAAAACACTACCCCCAGCACGACCCCCTACACTACACAAACACCACTGCCCTACCCTAAACCCTAAAACACTACCCCAGAACGACCCACTACACTACCCAAACACCACTGCACTACCCTAAACTCTAAAACACTACCCCAGCACGACCCCCTACACTACCCAAACACCACTGCACTACCCTAAACCCTAAATCTACCCCCAGTACGACCCCTACACTACACAAACACCACTGCACTACCCTAAACCCTAAAACACTACCCCCAGAACGACCCACTACACTACCCAAACACCACTGCACTACCATAAACCCTAAAACACTACCCCCAGCACGACCCCCTACACTACCCAAACACCACTGCACTACCCTAAACCCTAAATCTACCCCCAGTACGACCCCCTACACTACACAAACACCACTGCACTACCCTAAACCCTAAAACACTACCCCCAGCATGACCCCCTACACTACCCAAACACCACTGCACTACCCTAAAAACTACCCCAGCACGACCCCCTACACTACCCAAACACCACTGCACTACCCTAAACCCTAAAACACTACCCCCAGCACGACGCTTACACTACCCAAACACCACTGCACTACCCTAAACCATAAAATACTACCCCCAGCATGACCCCCTACACTACACAAACACCACTGCACTACCCTAAACCCTAAAACACTACCCCCAGCACAGCCCCCTACACTACACAAACACCACTGCACTACCCTAAACCCTAAAACACTACCCCCAGCACAGCCCCCTACACTACACAAACACCACTGCACTACCGTAAACCCTAAAATACTACCCCCAGCACAACCCCCTACACTACCCAAAAACCACTGCACTATCCTAAACCCTAAAACACTACCCCCAGCATGACCCCCTACACTACCCAAACACCACTGCACTACCCTAAAACATGACCCCCTACACTACACAAACACCAATGCACTACCCTAAACCCTAAAACACGACCCCCAGCACGACCCCCTACACTACACAAACACCACTGCACTACCCTAAACTGTAAATCTATCCCCAGCACGACCCCCTACACTACACAAACACTACTGCACTACCCTAAACCCTAAAACACTACCCCCAGCACGACTCCCTATACTACCAAACACCACTGCACTACCCTAAACCCTAAAACACTACCCCCAGCATGACCCCCTACACTACCCAAACACCACTGCACTACCCTAAACCCTAAAACACTATCCCCAGCACAACCCCTACACTACCCACACAAAACTGCACTACCCTAAACCCTAAAACACTACCCCCAGCACGACCCCCTACACTACGCAAACACCACTGCACTACCCTAAACGCTAAAACACTACCCCCAGCAAGACCTCCTACACTACACAAACACCACTGCACTACCCTAAACCCTACCCCCAGCACGACCCCCTACACTACACAAACACCACTGCCCTACCCTAAACCCTAAAACACTACCCCAGAACGACCCACTACACTACCCAAACACCACTGCACTACCCTAAACTCTAAAACACTACCCCAGATCGACCCCTACACTACCCAAACACCACTGCACTACCCTAAACCCTAAAACACTACCCCCAGCACGACCCCCTACACTACCCAAACACCACTGCACTACCCTAAACCCTAAATCTACCCCCAGTATGACCCCCTACACTACACAAACACCACTGCACTACCCAAAACCCTAAAACACTACCCCAGCATGACCCCCTACACTACCCAAACACCACTGCACTACCCTAAACCCTAATACACTACCCCTAGCACGACCCCCTACACTACCCAAACACCACTGCACTACCCAAAACCCTAAAACACGACCCCTATACTACGCAAACACCACTGCACTACCCTAAACCGTAAAACACTACCCCCAGCATGACCCCTACACTACACAAACACCACTGCACTACCATAAACTCTAAAACACTACCCCCAGCATGACCCCTGAAACTACACAAACACCACTGCACTACCCTAAAGCCTAAAACACTACCTCCTGCTCGACCCCCTACACTACACAAACACCAATGCACTACCCTAAACCCTAAAACACTACCCCCAGCATGACCCCCTACACTACCCAAACACCACTGCACTACCCTAAACCCTAAAACATTACCCCCAGCAGTACCCCCTACACTACCCAAATGCCACTGCACTACCCTAAACCCTAAAACACTACCCCCAGCACGACCCCCTACACTACACAAACACTACTGCACTACCCTAAACCCTAAAACACTACCCCCAGCCCGACCCCCTACACTACCCAAACACCACTGCACTACCCTAAAACACTACCCCCAGCACGACCCCCTACACTACCCAAACACTACTGCACTACCCTAAACCCTAAAACACTACCCCCAGCATGAGTCCCTACACTACCCAAACACCACTGCACTACCCTAAACCCTAAATCTACCCCCAGCACGACCCCCTACACTACACAAACACCACTGCACTACCCTAAACCCTAAAACACTACCCCCAGCACGACCCCTCCACTACACAAACACCACTGTACTGCCCTAAGCCCTAGATATGACCCCAGCACGACCCCCTACACTACACAAACACCACTGCACTACCCTAAACCCTAAAACACTACCCCCAGCACGATCCCCTACACTACCCAAACACCACCGCACTACCCTAAACCCTAAAACTCTACCCCTAGCACGACCCCCTACACTACACAAACACCACTGCACTACCCTAAACCCTAAAACACGACCCCCTACACTACACAAACACCACTGTACTACCCTAAACCCTAAAACACTACCCCCAGCATGACCCCCTACACTACCCAAACACCACTGCACTACCCTAAAAACTACCCCAGCACGACCCCCTACACTACCCAAACACCACTGCACTACCCTAAACCCTAAAACACTACCCCCAGCACGACGCTTACACTACCCAAACACCACTGCACTACCCTAAACCATAAAATACTACCCCCAGCATGACCCCCTACACTACCCAAACACCACGGCACTACCCTAAAACACGACCCTCTACACTACACAAACACCACTGCACTACCCTAAACCCTAAAACACTACCCCCAGCACGACCCCCTACACTACACAAACACCACTGCACTACCCTAAACCCTAAAACACTACCCCCAGCACAGCCCCCTACACTACACAAACACCACTGCACTACCGTAAACCCTAAAATACTACCCCCAGCACAACCCCCTACACTACCCAAAAACCACTGCACTATCCTAAACCCTAAAACACTACCCCCAGCATGACCCCCTACACTACCCAAACACCACTGCACTACCCTAAAACACGACCCCCTACACTACACAAACACCACTGCACTACCCTAAACCCTAAAACACTACCCCCAGCACGACCCCCTACACTACACAAACACCACTGCACTACCCTAAACTGTAAATCTATCCCCAGCACGATCCCCTACACTACACAAACACTACTGCACTACCCTAAACCCTAAAACACTACCCCCAGCACGACTCCCTATACTACCCAAACACCACTGCACTACCCTAAACCCTAAAACACTACCCCCAGCACGACCCCCTACACTACCCAAACACCACTGCACTACCCTAAACCCTAAAACACTATCCCCAGCACAACCCCCTACACTACCCACACAAAACTGCACTACCCTAAACCCTAAAACACTACCCCCAGCACGACCCCCTACACTACGCAAACACCACTGCACTACCCTAAACCCTAAAACACTACCCCCAGCAAGACCTCCTAAACTACACAAACACCACTGCACTACCCTAAACCCTAAATCTACCCCCAGCATGACCCCCTACACTACCCAAACACCACTGCACTACCCTAAACCCTAAAACACTACCCCCAGCACGACCCCCTACACTACACAAACACCACTGCCCTACCCTAAACCCTAAAACACTACCCCAGAACGACCCACTACACTACCCAAACACCACTGCACTACCCTAAACTCTAAAACACTACCCCAGCACGACCCCCTACACTACCCAAACACCACTGCACTACCCTAAACCCTAAAACACTACCCCCAGCACGACCCCCTACACTACCCAAACACCACTGCACTACCCTAAACCCTAAATCTACCCCCAGTATGACCCCCTACACTACACAAACACCACTGCACTACCCAAAACCCTAAAACACTACCCCAGCATGACCCCCTACACTACCCAAACACCACTGCACTACCCTAAACCCTAATACACTACCCCTAGCACGACCCCCTACACTACCCAAACACCACTGCACTACCCTAAACCCTAAAACACTACCCCCAGCATGACCCCCTACACTACACAAACACCACTGCACTACCATAAACTCTAAAACACTACCCCCAGCATGACCCCTGAAACTACACAAACACCACTGCACTACCCTAAAGCCTAAAACACTACCCCCTACACTACACTAACACCACTGCACTACCCTAAACCCTAAAACACTACCTCCTGCTCGACCCCCTACACTACACAAACACCAATGCACTACCCTAAACCCTAAAACACTACCCCCAGCATGACCCCCTACACTACCCAAATGCCACTGCACTACCCTAAACCCTAAAACACTACCCCCAGCACGACCCCCTACACTACACAAATACTACTGCACTACCCTAAACCCTAAAACACTACCCCCAGCCCGACCCCCTACACTACCCAAACACCACTGCACTACCCTAAAACACTACCCCCAGCACGACCCCCTACACTACACAAACACCACTGCACTACCCTAAACCCTAAAACACTACCCCCAGCATGAGTCCCTACACTACCCAAACACCACTGCACTACCCTAAACCCTAAATCTACCCCCAGCACGACCCCCTACACTACACAAACACCACTGCACTACCCTAAACCCTAAAACACTACCCCCAGCACGACCCCTCCACTACACAAACACCACTGCACTGCCCTAAGCCCTAAATATGACCCCAGCACGACCCCCTACACTACACAAACACCACTGCACTACCCTAAACCCTAAAACACTACCCCCAGCACGATCCCCTACACTACCCAAACACCACCGCACTACCCTAAACCCTAAAACTCTACCCCTAGCACGACCCCCTACACTACACAAACACCACTGCACTACCCTAAACCCTAAAACACGACCCCCTACACTACACAAACACCACTGTACTACCCTAAACCCTAAAACACTACCCCCAGCATGCCCCCCTACACTACCCAAACACCACTGCACTGCCCTAAACCCTAAAACACTACCCCAGCATGACCCCTACACTACCCAAACACCACTGCACTACCCTAAACCCTAAAACACTACCCCAGCACAACCCCCTACACTACCCAAACACCACTACACTACCCTAAAACACTACCCCCAGCACGACCCCCTACACTACACAAACACCACTGCAGTACCCTAAACCCTAAAACACTACCCCCTACACTACACAAACACCACTGCACTACCCTAAACCCTAAAACACTACCCCCAGCACGACCCCCTACACTACCCAAACACCACTGCACTACCCTAAACCCTCAAACACTACCCCCAGCATGACCCCCTACACTACACAAACACCACTGCACTACCCTAAACCCTAAAACACTACCCCCAGCATGACTCCCTACACTACCCAAACACCACTGAACTACCCTAAACCCTAAATCTACCCCCAGCACGACCCCCTACACTACATAAACACCACTGCACTACCCTAAACCCTAAAACACTACCCCCAGCACGACCCCCTACACTACCCAAACACCACTGCACTACCCTAAACCCTAAATGACTTATCCCAGCACGTCCCCCTACACTACCCAAACACCACTGCACTACCCTAAACCCTAAAACACTAACCCCAGCATGACCCCCTATACTACACAAACACCACTGCACTACCCTAAACCCTAAAACACTACCCGCAGCATGACCCTCTACACTACACAAACACCACTGCACTACCCAAAACCCTAAAACACGACCCCTATACTACACAAACACCACTGCACTACCCTAAACCCTAAAACACTACCCCCAGCATGACCCCTACACTACACAAACACCACTGCACTACCATAAACTCTAAAACACTACCCCCAGCATGACCCCTGAAACTACACAAACACCACTGCACTACCCTAAAGCCTAAAACACTACCCCCTACACTACACTAACACCACTGCACTACCCTAAACCCTAAAACACTACCTCCTGCTCGACCCCCTACACTACACAAACACCAATGCACTACCCTAAACCTTAAAACACTACCCCCAGCATGACCCCCTACACTACCCAAACACCACTGCACTACCCTAAACCCTAAAACATTACCCCCAGCAGTACCCCCTACACTACCCAAATGCCACTGCTCTACCCTAAACCCTAAAACACTACCCCCAGCACGACCCCCTACACTACACAAACACTACTGCACTACCCTAAACCCTAAAACACTACCCCCAGCACGACCCCCTACACTACCCAAACACCACTGCACTACCCTAAAACACTACCCCCAGAACGACCCCCTACACTACACAAACACCACTGCACTACCCTAAACCCTAAAACACTACCCCCAGCATGAGTCCCTACAATACCCAAACACCACTGCACTACCCTAAACCCTAAATCTACCCCCAGCACGACCCCCTACACTACACAAACACCACTGCACTACCCTAAACCCTAAAACACTACCCCCAGCACGACCCCTCCACTACACAAACACCACTGCACTGCCCTAAGCCCTAAATATGACCCCAGCACGACCCCCTACACTACACAAACACCACTGCACTACCCTAAACCCTAAAACACTACCCCCAGCACGATCCCCTACACTACCCAAACACCACCGCGCTACCCTAAACCCTAAAACTCTACCCCTAGCACGACCCCCTACACTACACAAACACCACTGCACTACCCTAAACCCTAAAACACGACCCCCTACACTACACAAACACCACTGTACTACCCTAAACCCTAAAACACTACCCCCAGCACGCCCCCTACACTACCCAAACACCACTGCACTGCCCTAAACCCTAAAACACTACCCCAGCATGACCCCTACACTACCCAAACACCACTGCACTACCCTAAACCCTAAAACACTACCCCAGCACAACCCCCTACACTACCCAAACAACACCACTACACTACCCTAAAACACTACCCCCAGCACGACCCCCTACACTACACAAACACCACTGCAGTACCCTAAACCCTAAAACACTACCCCCTACACTACACAAACACCACTGCACTACCCTAAACCCTAAAACACTACCCCCAGCACGACCCCCTACACTACCCAAACACCACTGCACTACCCTAAACCCTCAAACACTACCCCCAGCATGACCCCCTACACTACACAAACACCACTGCACTACCCTAAACCCTAAAACACTACCCCCAGCATGACTCCCTACACTACCCAAACACCACTGAACTACCCTAAACCCTAAATCTACCCCCAGCACGACCCCCTACACTACATAAACACCACTGCACTACCCTAAACCCTAAAACACTACCCCCAGCATGACCCCCTACACTACCCAAACACCACTGCACTACCCTAAACCCTAAATGACTTACCCCAGCACGTCCCCCTACACTACCCAAACACCACTGCACTACCCTAAACCCTAAAACACTAACCCCAGCATGACCCCCTATACTACACAAACACCACTGCACTACCCTAAACCCTAAAACACTACCCGCAGCATGACCCTCTACACTACACAAACACCACTGCACTACCCTAAACCCTAAAACACTACCCCCAGCATGACCCCCTACACTACACAAACACCACTGCACTACCCTAAACCCTAAAACACTACCCCCAGCACGACTCCCTACACTACCCAAACACCACTGCACTACCCTAAACCCTAAAACACTACCCCCAGCATGGCCCCTACACTACCCAAATACCACTGCACTACCCTAAAACACGACCCCCTACACTACACAAAGACCACTGCACTACCCTAAACCCTAAACCACTACGCCCAGCATGACCCCCTACACTACCCAAACACCACTGCACTACCCTAAACCCTAAAACACTACTCCCAGCACGACCCCCTACACTACCCAAACACCACTGCACTACCCTAAACCCTAAAACACGACCCCCTACACTACACAAACACCACTGCACTACCCTAAACCCTAAAACACTACCCCCAGCACAACCCCCTACACTACACAAACACCACTGCACTACCCTAAACCCTAAAACACTACCCCCTACACTACACAAACACCACTGCACTACCCTGAACCCTGAAACACTACCACCAACACAACCCCCTACACTACACAAACACCACTGCACTGCCCTAAACCCTTAAACACTACCCCCAGCATGACCCCCTACACTACCCAAACACCACTGCACTGCCCTAAACCCTAAAACTCTACCCCCAGCACGACCCCCTACACTACCCAAACACCACTGCACTGCCCTAAACCCTAAAACACTACCCCAGCACGACCCCCTACACTACACAAACACCACTGCACTGCTCTAAAGCCTAAATCTACCCCCAGCACGACCCCCTACACTACACAAACACCATTGCACTACCCTAAACCCTAAAACACTACCCCAGCACGACCCCCTACACTACACAAACACCACTGTACTACCCTAAACCCTAAAGCACTACCCCCCGCACGACCCCTACACTACCCAAACACCACTGCACTACCCTAAACCCTAAAACACTACCCCAGCACGAACCCCTACACTATCCAAACACCACTGCACTGCTCTAAAGCCTAAATCTACCCCCAGCACGACCCCCTACATTACCCAAACACCACTGCACTACCCTAAACCCTAAAACACGATCCCCAGCACAACCCCCTACACTACACAAACACCACTGCACTACCCTAAACCCAAAAACACGACCCCCTACACTACACAAACACCACTGCACTACCCTAAACCCTAAAACACTACCCCCAGCATGACCCCCTTCACTACACAAACACCACTGCACTACCCAAAACCCTAAAACACTACCCCCTACACTACACTAACACCACTGCACTACCCTAAACCCTAAAACACTACCCCAAGCATGACCACCTACACTACACAAATACCACTGCACTACCCTAAACCCTTAAACACTACCCCCAGCATGACCCCCTACACTACCCAAACACCACTGCACTACACTATACCCTAAAACACTACCCCCAGCACTACCCCCTACACTACCCAAACACCACTGCACTACCCTAAACCCTAAAACACTACCCCAAGCATGACCCTCTACACTACACAAACACCACTGCACTACCCTAAACCTTAGAAAAATAACCCCCACCCCATGCCCAATCCCCCTTATGTCTCACTCCTCGTGGTTCCTCTCTCCTCGTGGTTACTGCTTCACGTCATCTCTTAGGGGCGGTGCAGGTCGTTGTGAGGAAACGGAACAGCCTCTGTTTCCTTACAACTACGTGGATCGTCTACATTTTTTTAGAACGCATGGTCGTTTATCATACATACCTTTACAACGAAATTCATTGGAAAGGCATGCGTGGTAAATGACCATGCGTTCTAAAAAAATGCGTAGTAATGACTTCGTGATGTACAACGCATGTGTGGTAATGCATGCGTTGTAATGGTATCGCAAAGTAAAAAAGTCGGTGTAACGGCTGTTTACCGATCGAAGCTGGCCCCTGTTCTTCAGTGAGTTGTTTATTTGATAAATTAGGAGGAAGGAATGTTGTTAAAAGTGCATTCCCGGCTGTTGTATTGTGAAAATGTCCACGTGGCCTGGTTTCACTTCCGGTGAGAGAGTGGAAGAGTCTGTTTGGATCTAAAGGAGTTCTGTTGTTGGACGCGGCCGGCGCGACACGTCATCAGAAAACACAGCTAATGGAAAGCGTCCTCCCCGAAGTGTGGAGCAGTGCCATGAGAGGTCAACGAGTGTGCGTCGCCGCAGTATGACCGTACCGTGTGACCCATGTGCCGCCTCCAGGGTACGGGAGGCAGAAGCGGCATCGCAGGTCCTCTTGAAGACCGTTGTAGCACTAATTCTACATTTTGGTACTAGGGCATTTTAACTTCGTTGTTCCTGCCAGATACAAAGAGAAGATCCTGTGTTATTCAGTGCCCTCATTACCTTTTTTGTGGGTAGTGGTGCTTGTCACTTCGCTGCCCCGCCGGTGCACACGACTGGGCTCCCCACCTCGTGTGCCATCTGCAGGGCCTCTGCCCTCGGATCACTGGTTTCGGTTTCTGGAGTGGCAACATAAACAGTTGCTCCCAAAGGACTAGCCTGAACACTTAGGTGAATATCCCCTGCGCCAGCATTCCACGGAAATTCTTTTCTAGCTCTCCCACGTCGACGAGGACGTCATAATAGCACGGCTCCGCTCGCGACACCGTATGACGTCATCGGAGCCATAAGAGGACCTCGTCGGCGTGCTGACGTCAGTTCCAGCCATTTTTTCCGTGCCACCGAGGCAAACAGGCGGACCGACACATTTTCACATGTATACATAGTATACTAAATATATATATATATATATATATATATATATACAAATGCATAACCAATAAAGGCATAAAGAAATAGCAACAGATCAAGCATTTCTCACTATTAATACATAAGCATGATTAAGACATATTAAAAACATTCATGCCAAACAGTAAAAGCATCTTTTTGTTAGAAACAGGTGGACAACGGGGAGGCAGGTGGGACAGTGAGGAATCCACAGGCAGATACTGTATCCACCCGAAAAAGCGTTACCGAAGGTAAGTAACTTGTTCTTCTGATGATACTTCTGCCTGTGGATTCCTCACCTTTTGAATAGAATCCCCAAGCCGTACCTCACCCGGAGGAGGGTGTCCACCTGACTAGACCAAAAAATCTTGCAAAACAGATCGAGCAAAATGGCCATCCCTCCTAACCTCAGAATCCAATAATAATCGAATAATTTTTAGTCGAAATTATATTGAAAATAATACTTTAAAAATACTTTTATTAATAAATTTAGACAAACACTTAAAGGAAAACTTTTATTTATAATTAATTTAAAGATATTTCATACTTTACAAATTATACCGAAGTCGCGACCCCAGCGCGACTTTTCAAAATGGCTACCGGAATGCGCGCAGCCATCGTGTAGGGTGCGCGAAGGGTGCGCGACTTCTGTATAATATATTTTTTTTAAAAGAATGAATATAGTTTTCCTAACTAAAAATTATTCACAATTTTTTTTAAATATATATATATGTATATATATATAGAAAAGAAAAAAACCATAGGATTGTAGTACATTAGACTTACAAATTTTCATTTAAAAAACCTTTGAAATTCACTGAAAAAACCATAGGTTTCAGGAACGTTATAGTTAGTTGGACATTTCACTCATACAAAACCATAGAAATTCCGGCGTTATAGTTAGTTCAGCTAACTATAACTCGCACCCCCGCAATGCACTGCTGATGACGTCACATATTACATCATTCATGACATGGTCAGTGACATCACTGATGACATCTCAAATGACATCACTGATGACATCACTGATGACATCATCCACGTGAAAAACTGATGCACCTCCTCACACTTGAATATAACCTTTGATACACCCACTCTAAAATACAGACTATCATTTTCGAAAAAATACACATCAATACCAGTTACTTAATACGCACTGACTGATTCCTAGGTCTACACACACATCCACTCATTCACCCATACAGTCACTCATACATGCAGTCACTCATCAATACAACACTATCATATGCACTCATACACCTATACAGACTCTCACACACTGCCACATATCCAGAGTTACTCACACACCTAGTCAGTCATGCAAAGAATCAATCATACTTCCATTTACTCACCTATACAGTTATACAGACACCACCTCACTTATTCATACAGATACTAACACATAATTACTCTCTTATAAAATCACTGATACAAATACACACTCATCCATGCAGCCACTCTCACAATTACTGACTCTCACATATAGTTATTTATATACACCATCACTCACATATACTGCCTTTTACATATGTAGTTACTTGCACATGTACCATTAAGACATCCATTCACTCACCAACACACCCATACACACACTCACCCACCCATTCAGCTGTTTCCACATGCACTCTTGAACCCATACACCCAGTGAATCAACCACTCACACATCTATGCACAGAGTCACACACCTCCCACCCACCCACACACACACACTCAGGCAGCCATACAAATACTCAGGCAAGCAATCAATAACCCATATAGAAACTCATGCAGCTACTCACCAACCCATGCAGCAGCTTACACAACAGACAGATACAGACTTTCACACAGTTTAGTCACTAACCCATGCATTCAGTAAGACACATTTAATCACTCACTTATACAGTCAGTCACGTACCTACTAAATCCTCCATACAGACACTTATACACCCACTCATTCTTCAATACAGCTTGGCATATATATAAAACAAATTTAAACATTACAGAAACACACAGTCACTGGATGATGTCATCAGTGATGTCATCAGTGATGTCATTTGAGATGTCATCAGTGATGTCATCAGTGATGTCACTGACCATGTCATGAATGATGTAATATGTGACGTCATCAGCAGTGCATAGCGGGGGCGCGAGTTATAGTTAGCTGAACTAACTATAACGCCGGAATTTCTATGGTTTTGTACGAGTGAAATGTCCAACTAACTATAACGTTCCTGAAACCATAGGTTTCAGGCACGTTATAGTTAGAAATTAGCATTTAAAAAACCTTAGAAATTCACTGAAAAAACCATAGGTTTCAGGGGCGTTATAGTTTGTTGGACATTTCACTCGTACAAAACCATAGAAATTCCCCCGTTATAGTTAGTTCAGCTAACTATAACTCGCGCGCCCGCAATGCACTGCTGATGATGTCACATATTACATCACTCATTACATGGTCAGTGACATCACTCATGACATCACTGATGACATCTCAAATGACATCACTGATGACATCACTGATGACATCATCCAGTGAATGTGTGTTTTCTAAAAATTAAATATGTTTTATATATGTATATCTCAAGGTCGATGGAAGAATAAATGGGTATATAAGTGTCTAAATGGATGATTTTTTTTGTAAAATTGATTGTATAACTGACTAAGTGTATCTTAGTGAATACATGGGTTAGTGAGTAATGTTTAAATATGAAAATATCTGTATCAGTCTCTCACTTTGTGTATAAGTGGCTGCATGGGTTGGTGAGTAGCTACATGAGTGTCTATATGGGTTATTAGTTGGTTTTTTGAGTATCAGTATGAGTGTCTGAGTGTCTGTATGGTTTGGTGGGGGTATTACTTAGTGCATAGATGCATGAATGAGTGACTCACTATTTGTATGTGTTGAAGACAGCATGTGTGCAGGACTGTATAGGTGGATGAGTATGTGTATGGGTGTGTTAGTGAGTGAATGACTGTCTCAATAGTGTCTTTATGAGTAACTACATATGTTTTAAACTAGTATATGTGAGTATTGGTGTATATAAGTGAGTATATGTGAGAGTGAGAGATTGGAAGAGTTCCTGTACAAATAAGTAGGTGTTTCTATAAGTGATTGTTTAAGAGAGTAAGTATGTGTACGTTTCTGTAGAAGTAAGTGTGGTAGTGTGTGTATAACTGTATATGCAAGTAAATGGATGTTTGATACTTTGCTTGCATGTGTGACTATGTGTGTGAGTAACTCTATGGATGAGTGGCGGTGTGTAACAGGATGTATAGGTGTATGAGTACATATGATGAGTGAGTACATGTATGAGTGACTGTATAGGGACTGTTGGTGAATGAGTGGATGTGTGTGTAGATCTTGGAATTACTGAATAGGTGTGTTGTAACTGGTATTGGTATGTCCATTGTTTTGAAAATGTTAGTTTGTATTTTTGAGTGTGTGTATCAAAGGTTATAATAGGGTGAGAGGAGGTCTGCCACTCTATCACAAGGATGATGTCATCAGTGATGTCATCAGTGATCTCATGAGTGATGTCACTGACCATGTCATGAGTGATGTAATATGTGACGTCATCAGCAGTGCATTGCGGGCGCGCAAGTTATAGTTAGCTGAACTAACTATAATGGCCGAATTTCTCTGGTTTTGTACGAGTGAAATGTCCAACTAACTATAAATTCCCTGAAACCTGTGGTTTTTTCAGTGAATTTCTAAGGTTTTTTGAATGCTAATTTCTAACTATAACGTTCCTGAAACCTATGTTTTTTTCAGTGAATTTCTAAGGTTTTTTAAATGCTAATTTCTAACTATAACGTCCCTGAAACCTATGGTTTTTTCAGTGAATATATAGATAGATAGATAGATAGATAGATAGATTGATAGATAGATAGATAGATAGATAGATAGATAGATAGATATATAGATATATAGATAGAACAGAGACTATAACAAGAGATTTAAGATATCTATAGCGAACATCAAATAATCAGAAAAAAATATTGGATACAAGGGAAAAAAGCTATTTGATACAGTCAATAAGATCATGAATATGCCGGAGATTATAGCAAAGCCCTCGGATAAAGGAGGGAACATTGTATTAATGGACAGACAGCCATGTAAAACAGAGACATTGACACAGTTGAATAATATGAATTGTTATAAATGAATATCAGTGGAAGAATATGAGGAAGTTAAAGAAAACTTTAAAAGTATGGATGAATCAAGATCTCCTGAGTTGGGATGAATTTTGTTTTTTAAAATAAGAGAATCCAGTTTTACCAGTTTTTTATATGATTCCAAAAATCCATAAAGACTTGACTAGGCCACCGGGTAGACCTTTAATAGCTGCCAAAACCAGTTTATTTGAAAATGTTTCTAAATACATTGTTGCTACTCTCCCGTCATATGTAAAAGATTCAGCTGATTGTTTAAGGCGTATTTATGATGTCAAGTGGGAAGATGATATTTTATTGATGACTTTGGATGTCTCCACTTTATATACAAGCATAAGGCGTCAGGATGGGTTAAAAGCAACACAGCATTTTTTATGAATGAAACCCATGAAATTTGTGAAACATAATGCAAATCCATTAGAGATTAAATCTATTCAGTGGTGTTTAACACAAAACATATTTCTATTTGCAGACTAATTGTTCCAGCAACAACAAGGGACAGCCATAGGCACCTGCTTCGCCCTCATGCAAATTTACATCTAGGCTGATGGGAGGAGCAGGTGCTTGGTGGGCCGAAGATGGAACAGGACAGAGAATGTTACAATGTGGCTGAGATTTATTGATGTTTTTGTGCTGTGGCAGTGCACAGAAGAAGAGGGAGAAATATTTATCTCAGTATTAACCAACAACTACTTAAATCAAAATTTTACACGTCAGATAAGTAAGACCAATATAGAAGTTTTAGACATTAAAGTTGGGGTGAGAAAAGGAAAGCTGGAAACTACAGTTTTTAGAAAATTGACAGCAGGGAACACCATTCTGCATGCTAATAGCTCACACCCTGCTCCACTGATCAAAAGCATACCCTTTGGAGATTATTTAGAGTAAGAAGAACGTGCAGCACAGTGGAGGAATATGACAAAATAGAAGGAGATGAGGGAATGTTTTATGCATAGAGGATACCCCCAGTCTATACTACAAACAGCCTCATGAAGGGCAAGGGGAGTTAACAGAGATACTGCTCTATTTAACCCTAAGACTGCCAAAAAGAGGGAACTAGCAGGAAAGAGAGTACATCGATTTATTACCACCTATAACATAGAACAAACAAAAATACGTCAGATACTTTGCAAACACTGGCATTTTGTAAAGGAGGACCCAATTATAGGTCCATTAACAACAAAACGACCACACATCACCTATAGGAAATCTAAATCCCTAAGAGAATACCTTGTTAAAAGCGAGTTCTCCGCAGTAATTCCCAATAGAACATGGCTTAAATCAAGGGAAGGATTTCAAAAATGCAAAGCCTGTAAAAATGTGTTTAACAAGACTATCAAAATAAGGGGAAATTGACGTGTAAATCAGGTTTTGTGGTATATATATTGAGATGTCCCTGTGAGAAGATGTATGTGGCAAGTACTACATTACCTGCACACAAGAATTTTGCAACATTTAAGAGCTATAACAAATAATGATTGTACATATCCGATGGCCAGGCACTTTGAGAAATATCACCAAAGTAATCCCACACTGCTTAGGTATAGTTGTATTGCTCAAACACCAAAGAGAAAAAGAAGAGGAAGTAGGGGGAAGGCGTTGAGAAAACAGGAAACATTCTTCATCTTAGAATTGGATAGTAAAGAACCAAATGGTTTTAACATAGATGAGGCATTATATACTTGCCTGTATTGTGAAAAAGAAAACGTATCACAAAATACACTTCCATAAAAAGAGCACCATGTAACTATTTTAGATTATTAAGAAAAATGTGTTTCTTAAAGGTTTAAATTGAATTTAAGGAAGAGTAAAATTATTTAGCATGTAGCACTTTAGAAATAAATGCACTTAAAAAAGATGCACTTTACAAAAACAGCACTTTAGAAATCAGCACTTTATCACTATTTTATTTATTTATACATCTAAACTATGACTACACTGCAATAGGCACTGGCCACAAAATGAAAATATGAGAATGTGCTTTTATGCATATTTTTTATTCACAGCAATAAGGCATATAAGTGGAATTATTCAGAGAATTGAATGTCTTTACATGTTATTTAGTTATAAAATTGAAAAGCGTTCATGAAGATAAGGAATTAAATTATTCATGATGTGTTTTATATAAGAGCATACAAGGAAAGAAAAATGAATATAGCAGTATTATATCTCAAGAATTAAGCCAAAATGTATTGTTCAAAGGAGTATATTTGCTCGTTACAAAATGGCGCTGATATTTTCATTGCAGTGTATATGGATGGTGCATTTGTCTTCTTTTGTTTCTATTGTTTGAAAAGAAACACATATAATAAATCGTCAACATGGCGCTGGTAATCGTGAACAAGACTGCGTCTGGCAGTCGAAATGCGTTGGTTATTTAATTTTCAAAATAAAAAGTGCCGACATTATTCTTGAGTGAGAATGTGTGTATTCAGGATATATATATATATACGTGCACGAGCAAGGAAATTATAGGCGGCATCTGGAACCACCGATCAAAGGAGGGGAGGTTGCTTTTTGAGGACTTTGTGGCACAAAGGAGAGCATACAGGGTGTGTCTATCGGGACACTACCCCCGTGCCTCTCCAGCATTACAACTTTGGACCATCTAAGGTCACTATTTGTTTTTTAGACATCATGGAGGAGGAAGCCCAACGCCGCATGGCAGCACAAACATTATTTGCGCGCGCACCAGGCAAGGGCCAAAGCACAAGCATTGCGCAAGACCTGGACACATCATTAAGCACGAAATTTAAGAAGTATGAAAAACTTAAGAAATCAGAAACATCTAAATGGTGGGAGGGGATCTCCCTCCAAGACTATATTGATAAGAACATGGTGCCACGGGGGCTCCGCATTTACACAACGCCCTCTTATGAGTCGCCCAAGCCTCGCATGTTAGAGGAGTGGGCTGAAAATTCAGCAACCAGTTCCAGGAAGATGCTGTGCATATTGGTGAAATATGCGTGGGAGGACAGAGAGGCAATTATGAAAGAAATCGCCGAAATTGAGGACGACTTTAAGCAGAACAGTGACCAAACAACAATTAAGAAATTCATAGAAGACCTAAAAGGCAGGTTACTACAGCACGAAGAAGACATCAAACTAGGCAAACAAAGAAAACTTCATCAGGATTGCGTAGACTACGAAAGCGGACGCATATTGACCTACAGTCATAAATATGACCACCTCTACAATATTCAGCTGGTAGAGGTCAATGCAAGAATGCAACTCAGCACTGAACGGGCCCCTCCTCCATCCACAATAACAAGTGACTCCAACACTGATAGCTCAGTCAACACTGCCAGCTCGTCATCAGAAGTAGAAATCATTACAAAGCCAGCAAATTTTTTGGACGAGTACTGGATGCTGAGAAGGGGGCGGCAAACGGGAAGAACCACCCCCTCACCAGTAACAACAACGAGAGGGAGAGGACAACGAGGCAGAGGAAGAGGAAGAGGCAGGGGCGCAGCCAACAAAGGAGACACAGACGGAAACAAAGGGTCCAGAAAAGGAAAGGAAACAGAGCCCATGGGAAACAGGCATGGAGGCTCCAAAAGAAACAACAATGATGGACAACGAAACGGTAAACAAAACTATCATTAATTTAACCAATCGCCCATTGTTCTTTCTCAAGAAGAAAACTCTGTGTTTAGGTCTAACTTTCTGCCCCATCAAAATGTTCAACTACTCAGCCACTCGCATTGACATTTTTAAGTTTATTAGGAAACTCAAACTTAAAAAATGGCACAGTCTTAAAGGAAGTAGACCACCTGATGAAACCAACAGCAGTGCTACAATCCCCTCTGTCTCCAATCTCACAGTGGGGGATGCGGATATCCTCATGACTATGCAGGAACTTGAATCTATCTCAGAAGTCACTACTGGGGGAGTATCTACCACCAACGGGGTTCTGGACATTACAACTGACAGGGCAGCTTCCACCCCTTTTAAACCCCGGTCTGTATTCTACCGCAACCTTCCGCATGACAACATAGACACGTTTCATGAAGTGGTAACCAAGGCCTTACTCAAATTTAAACACCAGAAAGGCTCTAAAGGGTCCATGTCCTTTAATCTTTCGATCAAACAGAAATACATCATTACGTCCTTGGCTAATGACTCAGACATCGTGATACATCCCGCAGACAAAGGCGGTAACATTGTGCTTCTCAGCAAAGAAATGTACATCGCTGAGGCACACAGACAATTGGATAACAGCAGATTCAATTGTAGCTGTAATACCACAACATATAACGAGAGTATCACGCACACGTGGGGGAAACTATCAGAATGGCAGCAACAGGGTATTATCACATGGGAGGAATACCTGTTTCTCAAAAGAGACTTCCCCAAGCTTCCCATCATGTACTTTCTCCCTAATATTCATAAGAACTCAGCAGTCCCTCCTGGGAGACCTATTGTATCATCACTAGGGAGCGTATTCGAAAACATCTCTAAATACGTGGACCATTTTCTGAGAGAATACGTGACCACATTGCCATCTCATGTAAAGGACACTAAAGACTTTCTGTGTAAGGTAGAGGGCATAGTATGGGAGGACACACACATGTTTATCACTCTTGATGTGAACTCCCTTTACACTATAATTGACCATGACCAAGGCATTGGAGCATGCTCACATTACCTGAATGACAAGCACATAAGCTACCTGGCACATACCACAATGCTTGTTGAAATGATGTACCTATGTCTACGCAATAACATCTTTATGTTTAATGGCGACCTCTACAAACAAATACTGGGGACATCTATGGGCACATGTTTTGCCCCTAGTTTCACCAACCTGTTCCTGGGCCTGTGGGAGGAGGAGATACGTAAGGAGGCTATCTTCACCCCAGACTTTGAGAAGGTCGTAGTATGGCTACGCTATATCATCGACCTTTTCATCATATGGAAAGGGAGTAAACAACAAGCCATTAAGTTCATTGATAAACTCAATGATAACCCCTACAACATAACACTCACGCACAACATAAGCAGTGAACACATTGATTTCTTAGATGTCAGGATATTGGCCCAACGAGGCTCCCTAGAGACAAGTCTGTTCCGCAAAGATACGGCAGGGAGCAGCCTCCTTCATGCCCTCAGCGGCCACCCGGATGCCCTTAAATGGAGCATTCCGTACGGTGAGCTGCTGAGGGCAAGAAGAAACTGCAGCAGTGACGAGGCGTACTACAGTGAGCAGAGAGTCATGATATCTAGATTCAAAGCACGGGGATATCCCGAGTGGGTACTCAACCGTAGCCTATCTAAGATGAGAACCATCAACAGACAAAATACTTTGGACACTAAAGATAAGACTAATGAACACTCAGACACCAGAGTCATTCTGACGTACAACAAAGATTCACATAGAATACAAAAGATCTTAGCTGAGAATTGGGACATCCTCAAAAGTGACACCACTGTGGGACAGATAATCAGTGACAGACCCAGAATAACTTATAGGAAAGGCCGCAGTCTCAGGGACATGTTAGTACACGGGATATAACAGAAACTCGCAACATAGGCACACACAATCTGAAAGGTTTCTACCCATGTGGACACTGCAAGGCGTGCCGTACCAGCCACATGGTAAAGGAGTTCAGTACACCTGACTCCATCAAAAATAGAACAATCAAGCAATTCCTTACGTGCAGCTCCACGTTCGTAATTTACATCCTTGAATGTCCATGCAAGAAAAGGTATGTAGGGAGCACGACCTAGATGGCCAAGAAAAGAATATTGGAACATCTTCGGGCCATCAATAAAGATCCACACTATCCCATAGCTAGGCATTTCCAGGACTATCACTTGTCCAACAGCTCACTCCTTCGATACTTTGCCATCGAACAGGTACTTATGGGTCCCAGGGGTGGCAATAGAGAATTGAAATTACGCAAAAAGGAATCCAAGTGGATCCTTGACCTCGAGACCAGGTACCCCATGGGACATAACCTTGACGAGGAATTAGAAACACGCTTACTTGAGGATTAACTGTATCTACAACTTATAATTTGCTGTGTTGTTTTTTCCTGTTGTCTACAGGGCCTCCTCCATGATGTATAATGATTTAAGTTTCATTTTAATGTGCACTCTTGTTTTCACATGTTGAAACCTTGCATTTTAAACTAATATATTCTCTCTCTCTTTTCTTTTCACAGGAGGAAAGGAAGGGACCCACCGTACGCCGACGGACACTTCAAGGGTTCCCTACCCTTTTCTTCCCCGGCATCGGGAGTGCACGACCTGCATAGATAAGAACTTTCACTTAATCTCACTTTTCAAGCACTTTTAACATTACATTGGAGACAGAAAAACTGCCACTTGGCGCATGCATCTCTATTTAGCACCCCCAACCCCACTGGGCCATCCTTGTTTTATAGTTGAGGCTCCCTTAGCCACCTTCAAGGCTTTTTACACAGCCTAACCTGTACCTTCAGGTGGTTGTTGCAAACCGGCATCCATTAATACCCTGTTTCCAGTTCTCGGGTTGCATCTGGCAACTGAATGTATCGCACCTTGCATCCTCCAAGCTGGCTACTCCCTTCTGGCTAGATGGCATACATTGGGGCCACTGTCTGTACTTTGGCCCATTCCCCATGTTAACTCGCTTGAGGTCTCGGGATCTGCGCATCCGCGCCATTAGTGGTGTTTGGGGTGGGACCCTGTCTTTTACATATGCTGTGAAGTAACAATGCATAGGGACACGTTTACGAGCGTTCTACAACATTTGTTGTGTAATTCATTTTGTATGTACGTTTAATTCAAACAGCTATAAGATGGCCGCCGGGTTTTTCCTGCGTGGTATACTGGCCTTTAACATGAGTCCTTTGTTCATGTCTCTACTTTTTGCCTATGTAATGCACCTCTTCACAACACTCAGTGTGTGATCAAGACAGTCCAACTGTCGAAACGCGTAACAAACTGAGGAATAAACTCTGCACTTAGCCCACAACCTCTGAGTGTGCGCAATTTATTGGATTTTTCGAGTGGGAATATATATATATATATGGGGATTGTTTTAAAATTCTTGGATGCCAGCAACACCCACTTGGATTTATATTTTCATTGCAGAACTTCAACTTCCAGAAGGCACTTTGGTTCACGCCCATGGGGGCGGGATGTTGGTGAACTTGAATAACTGCTCTGCAATGCTGTGGGGGCTCCGCTTGTGATGTGCCTATGAATAAGAACAAGGATGTTCGAAACGCGTCAGGCTTCCCAGAGAGGATTCGCGCTGTTAGCCTGTGTAACCTGCCAAGTCCTCAATAAAGTGGTCTACTTACCGTGTGTGCGGTCTCAAGCAGGGCAACCTTTTCTTTTCACATATAGCGGCCGGGCTCAGCCGCGAGACCGCACTGCCGCGAGGGAAATGCGGATCTATGGCGACTTTGTAATGAGGTTGCCGACAGAGCGGTGAGGTCCCCTGTTTGTTGGATTACATGGGCAGTGTTTTCGGGACTTGCAGTTAAGAATTTACTCACTGCTGGGGATTGTTTTAAAATTCTTGGATGCCAGCAACACCCACTTGGGTTTATATTTTCATTGCAGAACTTCAACTTCCAGAAGGCACTTTGGTACACGCCCATGGGGGCGGGATGTTGGTGAACTTGAATAACTGCTCTGCAATGCTGTGGCAGCTCCGCTTGTGATGTGCCTATAAATAAGAACAAGGATGTTCGAAACGCGTCAGGCTTCCCAGAGAGGATTCGCGCTGTTAGCCTGTGTAACCTGCCAAGTCCTCAATAAAGTGGTCTACTTACCGTGTGTGCGGTCTCATGCAGGGCAACCTTTTCTTTTCACATATAGCGGCCGGGCTCAGCCGCGAGACCGCACTGCCACGAGGGAAATGCGGATCTATGGCGACTTTGTAATGAGGTTGCCGACAGAGCGGTGAGGTCCCCTGTTTGTTGGATTACATGGGCAGTGTTTTCGGGACTTGCAGTTAAGAATTTACTCACTGCTGGGGATTGTTTTAAAATTCTTGGATGCCAGCAACACCCACTTGGGTTTATATTTTCATTGCAGAACTTCAACTTCCAGAAGGCACTTTGGTACACGCCCATGGGGGCGGGATGTTGGTGAACTTGAATAACTGCTCTGCAATGCTGTGGCGGCTCCGCTTGTGATGTGCCCAGGAATAAGAACAAGGATGTTCGAAATGCGTCAGGCTTCCCAGAGAGGATTCGCGCTGTTAGCCTGTGTAACCTGCCAAGTCCTCAATAAAGTGGTCTACTTACCGTGTGTGCGGTCTCATGCAGGGCAACCTTTTCTTTTCACATATAGCGGCCGGGCTCAGCCGCGAGACCGCACTGCCGCGAGGGAAATGCGGATCTATGGCGACTTTGTAATGAGGTTGCCGACAGAGCGGTGAGGTCCCCTGTTTGTTGGATTACATGGGCAGTGTTTTCGGGACTTGCAGTTAAGAATTTACTCACTGCTGGGGATTGTTTTAAAATTCTTGGTTGCCAGCAACACCCACTTGGGTTTATATTTTCATTGCAGAACTTCAACTTCCAGAAGGCACTTTGGTACACGCCCATGGGGGAGGGATGTTGGTGAACTTGAATAACTGCTCTGCAATGCTGTGGCGGCTCCGCTTGTGATGTGCCTATGAATAAGAACAAGGATGTTCGAAATGCGTCAGGCTTCCCAGAGAGGATTCACGCTGTTAGCCTGTGTAACCTGCCAAGTACTCAATAAAGTGGTCTACTTACCATGTGTGCGGTCTCATGCAGGGCAACCTTTTCTTTTCATATATATATATATATATATATATATATATATATTCACTGAAAAAACCATAGGTTTCAGACACGTTATAGTTAGAAATTAGCATTTAAAAAACCTTTGAAATTCACTGAAAAAACCATAGGTTTTAGGGACAGTTATAGTTAGTTGGACATTTCACTCGTACAAAACCATAGAAATTCCCCCGTTATAGTTAGTTCAGCTAACTATAACTCGCGCCCCACAATGCACTGCTGATGACGTCACATATTACATCACTCATGACATGGTCAGTGACATCACTGATGACATCACTGATGACATCTCAAATGACATCACTGATGACATCACTGATGACATCATCCAGTGACTGTGTGTTTCTGTAAAGTTTAAATATGTTTAATATATATAGGGAAAGGCGTATTGAAGAATGAGTGGGTGTATAAGTGTCTGAATGGATGATTTAGTACGTGCGTGACTGACTCTACAAGTGAGTGATTAAACGTATCTTACTGAATGCATGGGTTAGTGACTAAACTGTGTGAATGTCTGTATCCGTCTGTTTGTTGGTGTGTAAGTGGATGCATGGATTTGCGAATAGCTACATGAGTGTCTATATGGGTTATTGATTGGTTCTCTGAGTATCTGTATGGCTGCCTGAGTGTTTGTGTGGGTGGGGTGTGTGACTCTGTACATAGATGTGTGAGTGGGTGATTCACTGGGTGCATGATTTCAAGAGTGCATCTGTGATGGACTGCTTGGGTGGGTGAGTGTGTGTATGGGTGTGTTAGTGAGTGAATGTATATCTCAGTGGTACATGTGCGAGTAACTACATATGTAAAAGGCAGTATATATGTGTGTTAGAGTATTTAAATGGCTATAAGTGAGAGTGTATGATTGTGAGAGTGGCTGTATGGATGCGTGTGTGCTTGTATCAGTTATTGTATAAGAGCTTAAGAATGTGCTAGTATTTGTATGAGTAATTGAGCTGGTGTGTGTATAACTGTATAGTTGAGTAAATGGGTGTGTGATTAATTTTTTGCATGACTGACTAGGTGTGTGAGTACCTCTATGGATGAGTGGCGGTGTGTGAGTGTTTATATAGGTGTATGAGTGCATATGATAGTCCTGTACTGAGTGACTGTAAGTATGAGTGACTGTACGGGTGAGTGAGTAGATGTGTGGGTGTAGACCTAAGAATCAGTGAGTGGGTATGTAGTTATTGGTATTGGAGTGTGTATGGTTTTGAGAATGGCAGTCTGTAATTTAGAGTGGGTGTATCAAAAGTTATATTAGGGTGTGAGAAGATGCATGAAATTATCACATGCATGATGTCATCAGTGATGTCATTTGAGATGTCATCAGTGATGTCATCAGTGATGTCACTGACCATGTCATGAGTGATGTAATATGTGATGTCATCAGCAGTGCATTGCGAGGCGCGAGTTATAGTTAGCTGAACTAACTATAACGGGGGAATTTCTATGGTTTTGAACGAGTGAAATGTCCAACTAACTATAACTGTCCCTAAAACCTATGGTTTTTTCAGTGAATTTCAAAGGTTTTTTAAATGCTAATTTCTAACTATAACGTGTCTGAAACCTATGGTTTTTTCAGTGAATTTCAAAGGTTTTTTAAATGCAAATTTCTAACTATAACGTGCCTGAAACCTATGATTTTTAAGTGAATTTCAAAGGTTTTTAAATGCTAGTTTCTAACTATGCCTACAGAGGTAGGACATGTGAAGAAAGAAGAAAAAACGCACAGAAAGAAGCAAAAGAAATGCAGAAAGAAGCAACAGAAGTCCACAAAGACGAAGAAAAGTGCAGGAAGAAGCAAAAGATGTGCAGAAAGAACCAACAGAGGAGCAGAAAGAGGCCTTGTTGCAAAATCATCCTGTGCCCACAACTTTTTCAGACGGGTACTGGTGGTAACTGACTCTGACTAACCAGAGCCAGTGCTATGCTAAAAGACACTTAGAATACAGTGAAAACACCTACATACACTAGGGAACACTATGCATTGGGGTACCCCTGTGATTAGCATGACCTCCTCTGTAAGTCCCTAGTACATAATAGGGCAGGGGGATTAAAACTACCTCTTAAAACGCGCTACAGGGTGGTGAAGGGAGGGGGGCCTGAGGTGACATGTGTGCAAACGCGCCCCGTGGTGCGTTTTAAGTTGCGGGATTAAGTCCCCTTGAATCCTGAGGGTCCCTGGGGCCCAACTAGCCCCCTAGGTACCTACAGTTAGGAACACAGAGCTGAGTTGCAGAGAGGCGTTCCGAGGCCACGCACCTTTTTCACCTCTCTGCAACGCAACTCTGTTGTGCTTACTGAAGGTACCTGGTGGGCTAGTTGGCCCCAGGGTCCCTCAGGATTCAAGGGAATTAATTCCCCAACTTAAAACACACCACAGGGCGTGTTTGCGCACATGTCACCTGAGGCCCCCTCCTTCGCCACTTTGCAAACGCGCCCCGTGGCGCGTTTTAAGTTGGGGGATTAGGTCACCTTGAATCCTGAGGGTCCCTGGGGCCCAACTAGCCCACCAGGTACTTCCAGTAAGCATCACAGGCCTGCGTTGCAACGCCTGTAACAAATTGTGCAGTTGTGTTTAGGTAGTGAAGGGGGTCGTGCTGGGGGTAGTGTTTTAGGTTTTAGGGTAGTGCAGTGGTGTTTGTGTAGTGTAGGGGGTCATGCTGGGGGTAGATTTAGGGTTTAGGGTAGTGCAGTGGTGTTTGGGTAGTGTAGGGAGTCGTGCTGGAGGTAGTGTTTTAGGGTTTAGGGTAGTGCAGTGGTGTTTGGGTAGTGTAGGGGGTCGTGCTGGGGGTAGTGTTTTAGGGTTTAGGGTAGTGCAGTGGTGTTTGGGTAGTGTAGGGGTCGTGCTGGGGGTAGTGGTTTAGGGTCTGGGTAGTGCAGTGGTGTTTGGGTAGTGTAGGGGTACTGCTGGGGGTAGTGTTTTAGGGTTTAGGGTAGTGCAATGGTGTTTGGGTAGTGTAGGGGGTACTGCTGGGGTTAGTGTTTTAGTGTTTAGGGTAGTGCAGTGGTGTTTGGGTAGTGTAGGGGGTACTGCTGGGGGTAGTGTTTTAGGGTTTAGGGTAGTGCAGTGGTGTTTGGGTAGTGTAGGGGTTCGTGCTGGGGGTAGTTTTTAGGGTTTAGGGTAGTGCAGTGGTGTTTGTGTAGTGTAGGGGGTAGTGTTTTAGGGTTTAGGGTAGTGCAGTGGTGTTTGTGTAGTGTAGGGAGTCGTGCTGGGGGTAGTGTTTTAGGGTTTAGGGTAGTGCAGTGGTTTTTGTGTAGTGTAGGAGGTCGTGTTTTAGGATTAGGGTAGTGCAGTGGTCTTAGGGTAGTGTAGGGAGTCGTGCGGGGGTAGTGTTTTAGGGTTTAGGGTAGTGCAGTGGTCTTTGGGTAGTGTAGGGGTCATGCGAGGGATAGTGTTTTAGGGTTTAGGGTAGTGCATTGGTGTTTGGGTAGTGTAGGGGTCATGCGGGGTGGTAGTGTTTTAGGGTTTAGGGCAGTGCAGTGGTGTTTGGGTAGTGTAGGGGGTCGTGCTGGGGGAGTGTTTTAGGGTTTAGGGCAGTGCAGTGGTGTTCGGGTAGTGTAGGGGGTCATGCTGGGGAGTGTTTTAGGGTTTAGGGCAGTGCAGTGGTGTTCGGGTAGTGTAGGGGGTCGTGCTGGGGGAGTGTTTGAGGGTTTAGGGCAGTGCAGTCGTGTTCGGGTAGTGTAGGGGTCGTGCTGGGGGAGTATTTTAGGGTTTAGGGTAGTGCAGTGGTGTTCGGGTAGTGTAGGGGGTCGTGCTGGGGGTAGTGTTTTAGGGTTTAGGGCAGTGCAGTGGTGTTCGGGCAATGTAGGGGGTCGTGCTGGGGGTGGTGGTTTAGGGTTTAGGGCAGTGCAGTGGTGTTCGGGCAGTGTAGGCGGTCATGCTGGGGGTGGTGTTTCAGGGTTTAGGGCAGTGCAGTGGTGTTCGGGCAGTGTAGGGGGTCGTGCAGGGGGTGGTGTTTCAGGGTTTAGGGCAGTGCAGTGGTGTTCGGGCAGTGTAGGGGGTCATGCAGGGGGTGGTGTTTCAGGGTTTAGGGCAGTGGTGTTCGGGCAGTGTAGGGGGTCGTGCTGGGGGTGGTGTTTCAGGGTTTGGGGCAGTGCAGTGGTGTTCGGGTAATAAAGGGGGTCATGCTGGGGGTGGTGTTTCAGGGTTTTGGGCAGTGCAGTGGTGTTCGGGCAGTGTAGGGGGTCATGCGGGGTGGTGTTTCAGGGTTTAGGGCAGTGCAGTGGTGTTCGGGCAGTGTAGGGGGTCGTGCAGGGTTGTGGTGTTTCAGGGTTTAGGGCAGTGCAGTGGTGTTCGGGCAGTGTAGGGGGTCGTGCTGGGGGTGGTGTTTCAGGGTTTAGGGCAGTGCAGTGGTGTTCGGGCAGTGTAGGGGGTGGTGCAGGGGGTGGTGTTTCAGGGTTTAGGGCAGTGCAGTGGTGTTCGGGCAGTGTAGGGGGTGGTGCAGGGGGTGGTGATTCAGGGTTTAGGGCAGTGCAGTGGTGTTCGGGCAGTGTAGGGGGTCGTGCAGGGGGTGGTGTTTCAGGGTTTAGGGCAGTGCAGTGATGTTCGGGCAGTGTAGGGGGTCGTGCTGGGGCTGGTGTTTCAGGGTTTAGGGCAGTGCAGTGGTGTTCGGGCAGTGTAGGGGGTCGTGCTGGGGCTGGTGTTTCAGGGTATAGGGCAGTGCAGTGGTGTTCGGGCAGTGTAGGTGGTCGTGCTGGGGCTGGTGTTTCAGGGTTTAGGGCAGTGCAGTGGTGTTCGGGCAGTGTAGGGGGTCCTGCTGGGGCTGGTGTTTCAGGGTTTAGGGCAGTGCAGTGGTGTTCGGGCAGTGTAGGGGGTCTTGCTGGGGCTGGTGTTTCAGAGTCTAGGGCAGTGCAGTGGTGTTCGGGCAGTGTAGGGGGTCTTGCTGGGGCTGGTGTTTCAGGGTTTAGGGCAGTGCAGTGGTGTTCGGGCAGTGTAGGGGGTAGTGCTGGGGGTGGTGTTTCAGGGTTTAGGGCAGTGCTGTGGTGTTCGGGCAGTGTAGGGGGTCATGCTGGGGCTGGTGTTTCAGGGTTTAGGGCAGTGCAGTGGTGTTCGGGCAGTGTAGGGGGTCGTGCTGGGGCTAGTGTTTCAGGGTTTAGGGCAGAGCAATGGTGTTCAGGCAGTGAAGGGGGTTGTGCTGGAGGTGGTGTTTCAGGGTTTAGGGCAGTGCAGTGGTGTTCGGGCAGTGTATGGGGTCTTGCTGGGGGTGGTGTTTCAGGGTTTAGGGCAGTGGTGTTCCGGCAGTGTAGGGGGTCATGCTGGGGGTGATGTTTCAGGGTTTAGGGCAGTGCAGTGGTGTTCGGGCAGTGTAGGGGGTCGTGCTGGGGGTGGTGTTTCAGGGTTTAGGGCAGTGCAGTGGTGTTCGGGCAGTGTAGGGGGTCGTGCTGGGGGTGGTGTTTCAGGGTTTAGGGCAGTGCAGTGGTGTTCCGGCAGTGTAGGAGGTCGTGCAGGGGGTGGTGTTTCAGGGTTTAGGGCAGTGCAGTGGTGTTCGGGCAGTGTAGGGAGTCATGCTGGGTGTGGTGTTTCAGGGTTTAGGGCAGTGCAGTGGTGTTCGGGCAGTGTAGGGTGTCGTGCTGGGGGGTGGTGTTTCAGGGTTTAGGGCAGTGCAGTGGTGTTCGGGCAGTGTAGGGGGTCATGCAGGGGGTGGTGTTTCAGGGTTTAAGGCAGTGCAGTGGTCTTTGGGCAGTGTAGGGGGTCGTGCAGGGGGTGGTGTTTCAGGGTTTAGGGCAGGGCAGTGGTATTCGGTCAGTGTAGGTGGTCTTGCTGGGGGTGGTGTTTCAGGGTTTAGTGCAGTGGTGTTCGGGCAGTGTAGGGGGTCTTGCTGGGGGTGGTGTTTCAGGGTTTAGGGCAGTGCAGTGGTGTTCGGGCAGTGTAGGGGGTCTTGCTGGGGCTGGTTTTTCAGGGTTTAGGGCAGTGCAGTGGTGTTCGGGCAGTGTAGGGGGTCTTGCTGGGGCTGATGTTTCAGGGTTTAGGGTAGTGCAGTGGTGTTCGGGCAGTGTAGGGGGTCGTGCTGGGGCTGGTGTTTGAGGGTTTAGGGCAGTGCAGTGGTGTTCGGGCAGTGTAGGGGGTCATGCTGGGGCTGGTGTTTCAGGGTTTATGGCAGTGCAGTGGTTTTTGGGCAGTGTAGGCGGTCGTGCTGGGGCTGGTGTTTCAGGGTTTAGGGCAGTGCAGTGGTGTTCGGGCAGTGTACGGGGTTGTGCTGGGGGTGGTGTTTCAGGGTTTAGGGCAGTGCAGTGGTGTTCGGGCAGTGTAGGGGGTCGTGCTGGGGTGGTGTTTCAGGGTTTAGGGCAGTGCAGTGGTGTTCGGGCAGTGTAGGGGGTCGTGCTGGGGCTGGTGTTTCAGGGTTTAGGGCAGTGCAGTGGTGTTTGGGCAGTGTAGGGGGTCGTGCTGGGGCTGGTGTTTCAGGGTTTTGGGCAGAGAAGTGGTGTTCGGGCTGTGTAGGGGGCCGTGCTGGGGGTGGTG